>NMRB01000309.1:40228-52957 GCA_002633025.1 Notospermus geniculatus | reverse complement strand
TAACGTGACCACGTGACCTGATCACCACATCACTTAAAATCAAAGGAAATCTGTGTCGACATAAGCACTCAAAAGACGGCGATAAACTAGTTCCAGGTAGTTGCGATCGATCGGTATTTTTCTACTCGGTGGCGACATAAGTTATCAGTTGCAACTTGTTGACGCTGTTTCTATCACAGCGTAGGGCGACATAAGCGAGGCTTTAAATCTGTAAATTGGTACCACGATCCTCCGCTTGTGTTTTTATATTGACGACCGGAAGTAGTTAAGTTGGACATGCGCAGGAGGGTGACTCCCATCACCAATCAGTCAATTCACCAATTTTCGTGACGAAGTTGGGCTAGCTAACATTGAATGAATGAGGAGGTAACACTAACAGGCCTAACCAAGTTAAAATACAGGAGTGCACCCCATTGTTGTGAAACAGCTTGACGCAGTCTCTGCTACTTTGGCACTCACCCTTAGATGTAAACGGATAACCAGGCCCTCGTCCGTCCACTAGAAATCCGCTCGCCAACGCCATCTTCCAATACAGTGTGTTGTACTCAACATTGTGTCGGGCATATTCTCCGCATGTGTCAGTATAGACATCCCCTTTAAATCAACGCATATAGGCCTACTATTTATATTTGATGAGATGGCCCCTCAAATTCGGGTTTGGAAACCGCCCCCTGCGACACGAGACGCAAAGTGCGCTGACGTCACTTGCGTGTGCAGGCGGCGTCATTGCGTAGCCGGCGGGCGGCCGGTCGGGCCGGAGCAGAGCCGTGTCTGTCATGTCTGTCTCGTTTCTTTTCATTCTTCGATTTTTGGCATTAAACGTGCCTGAATTCTAGGTTTCCTTGGTGGTTGGGGTAGCCTAGGCCCCTATCTTTTATTCCTCAGGCTCAGGTGAGAATATCGCACAACGCAGAAAGACACAGTTTGCATGGTTGGTTGCCGGACGGACTCAGTGGGCCGGCCGATGTCGATGACCAGGGAGGGGTCCAGGTTAGACCTTGCCTGCCTAGGCCTACCCCGCGCCCGCGGTAGGCCTACCTCGGCTTGGTGGAGTTTCAAATGAAATTTACAATCGTTTCATCATGGATGATCCCGAGGCCTAGGCGGCCTAGACCCGTCAAGGATAGGCCTAGGCGAGAGGCACATGATGATGATGGTCAAACAAAAAGGGACATTTTTGGCAAGGCCAAGGTCAACTGGGAGTGGTGGTCAAGGAGGGTGTCACCAGATAGGCCTAGCCTAGGCTAGGCTACCGGCAGGCCTACGGTAGTGCCAACAGTGTGTTGGCCTCAACTCTCTCGTCAGCTGACTGTCACTGTTGTTGATGACATGATGATGTTGCATCGGTCGTGGTGTCAGCGATCGCCGGCCGAAATCGCCGGTGAAATGTGACCGCGGCCTAACCATAGGCCCCCTACAATGTTTACAACAAAATGCACGCTGGACAGCATTGGAACGCTCCGTTCTACGCAGGGGCGAAGCATAGATGAATAAGTCTATCATTGTTGCACGACACGTCGTGACGTCTTACGATGCATTCAAAATTAGATATCAAAAGACAATGAAAGGACCACTTTATGACGTTGTGACGAATGACGCTACGACGTCAGATGACGTTGTCTGAAGAAAGACAAAGGGATAGCGTCATATCGATCGGGTACGCGCAGTATGTGACCTCATCACGTCATAGGCCTACATGTACATGTACATTCAGAAGACAATATGGATTGACAGAGTAGGGCCTACATCAATTAAATACGGCCATGACTGATTGAATGATGGTCATACGGTAACATCAACTATACGGATTACACACTACAACAATTGAATTGGAAACAAATCTGTTAATCTCCTGTGTAACAAGCATTATTCATCTTTTATTTTCTTTTTCAGGAACAAGTACAAGAAGGAGGGGTTCAAGGAGCCGTGGGAGGGGCTGGGGCCATCCAGCGATATCAGGTATCAGCAACAATGGAATGTAATACACTTAACAATTGAAGTTGGAAACATGAATAATAACATCATAGCGTAACGGGATGTTAACAATTGGATTCGGAAACAAATCTGTTAATCTCTGTCTAAAACGCTTGTTTTATTTTGCAGGGACAAGAAGGGGTTCAACTCGCCAAGGGACCAAGGGACATCGAACGATGCCGAGAATTATTCACAACGGAATATGGAACGGACATAAGGAGTATTGTGAACCTCGGTGACAGATTCGCTGTGGCCTACTTGGATCAATCCGGTACAAAGGTGGAAGGTGTTGACATCTACGACATATCAGGGGTCAAACAACGAACCCTTGAAGATAATATCAAGGGTCTGTTGGATCTTGCTGTGACCCCTGATAAGGGAACATTGGTGGCGCTTTGTGATGAAGGTCGTGGTGGTCCATACACCATCCGCATGTGGGACCCCGTGAGAGGTGGACTCATAAGATCCACTCCACAGTTCGAGGTGGATGGGAGAGTTTGGGGATTTGACGTCTGTGACGGACAACAGTTCGTCATCTTACACGGTTATCATCGTGATAAAGTGACCTTTGTTAATGAGGGCGGATCTGTTGTCCTCACGGAGGAAGTTAAATCTGATTCCAACTTCATCTCCTGTGGAGGAAGACATGTCTTCCTCTCACGGGGTTGGCAATATGTTGATGTGTATGAGATCACGGAAGACCGTCATCTTAAACACATCGCCAGTCAACGGTTTGATTGGTTATCGGATGTCTCAGCCACAGCGGGCGGTGAGGTCACTGTGACGTGTGAGCGAGGTGAACGTTTTTGTTTGGGAAGATCTACATTCAAAGACAACAAATTCTCAAAGTGGAAATACAAAGAGGTTGACTCTCGAGTTCAACTTCTTGTCGCTGTCGGCGGTGATCATGTCGTGGTGGCAGGGAATGACAATAAAGGCAGGACGAGGATACTGAGAGTGTTCAAGGAAGAAGGTAGGCCTGTTTATATCATTCATTCAAAATGAATGTTTGTCGTGAAGTGTGTCACGTGACTACATGATGATTGTTGGCCTGTCAGAGTGGCGCAGTGCAAACACAAACGCCTGTCACAACTGAGGGTGTAGGATCGATTCCACTTCGGCCTACACCCTCGGCCTACACCCTTCATGTGATTATGAAGAACATGACAGTCCAATCAGTAGACTTGCCTGGTCTGTGGAAAATGAAGGCCTAGGCATAGGCCTACGTCCCATGGGCAGCGTGCAGTGGGTAGGCTACCTCTAGCGGGGACTAGGCCTAGGTAGGCCTACCCTACCTACACGACCCCGCACTGCGCATTACATAATATGCCTACAGTACAGTCACACACTGTCCGATAGCCTACCCCCACCCACCCCCTATCGCAACTAGCCCCCCCCCCCAACTGCATGAACTGTGTGACCAACCTTGGCGAGTGGCTAGGCCCGTCCCTGTCCTCTGAGGTGTCATGTTCGCTGTACTCTTGTAGTTCATGAAGAAAAGGTGAAAAACTTGTCTGACTGGGAATCGAACCCACATCTCAGATGTTCGGATCAGACCCTTGTTTCCACTGCGCCTTTCTGACACTGACAGTCCGTGTTAATCAGTCATTTCAAGACACGCCGAATGAGGGCAGCAGCTGACGGCACCTGATTGAATGATGACGTGACGTCATCAATAGAGAGCTTTCGCTATCCCGTTCCGAGATCCAATCCGCCGAGAACCAGCAAAAAATGCGGATGACGTCATCACTCTTTGGGTAGGTTTTCCCGTTCCCGATTGCGGATTCCGGGAACGAAGCGCTGGATCTCGGAGCATTGGTCGAGAACGACACTGGGCTCGCTTGAACAGATTCGTTGGAAATTTACTCGATGGCAAACGTCTGGGACACAATTGTGGTAGGTTATCTTCAGTTTGAGATTGTGAAGTACCTCTAGGGTGGGCCTTCTTCGAAAAAAATAGCGAAAGTTTTGAATAACGGAGGCGCATGATCATGCCTATGTCGCACAGTACATTTGTACATAAGAACATCACGTACATTAGGGGCTTTCTTATAGTGCAGTGGGGCCTAGGCCTATATGGACGGGAGAACAAAATAGGCCTGGGCTTAACAGTCAGAATGCCGTGTATATTATAGCATAGGCCTAGGCCTGTACTGGCCTGACACTGCGTAGCCGCTAGGCCTACCAGCCGAGTACAGGGGCAGGGCTTCTATTAGGGGGCATATTCTTTGCCCATGGCCGGCCTAGCCTAGCTCTGAGCTACAGCCTACAGGGCTTCTTTATTCTTTTATCTTTGCATGTTTGCACATGACATTGGCCTATGGACGGCCTGTGGGAGAGCCTCGGAGGGGGCTAGGCCTTCAGGAAGAAATAAATAGGCCTATCATGATCATATTTCTTCATGATAGCTAGCCGGTAAGGGCATAGGCTAGGCCTGCCTCGAGGCCTGTAATGTAGACTAAATGCGATCAGTTGATTCCTCAGTCAAAACACGGACCTAACTTAGCCTAGGCCTACCTTGCTGCCATAGGCTAGGCATTGGCAATTCTCTGTTCTGTAGGCCTATAGGCCTGAAGTACCCAGGCCTAGCCTATGTCATTGTCGACCAGTTAGATTTTTACTCTTAATGTGCAGCTTGACATTTCATATACTGTAATGTTTTCAGAATCTGGTAGTGCCAGATGAAGGGACAGATGACCATGAGAGTGCAAGGCCAGCAGGAAGTGAAAAGGCATCCAGGTGAGTCAGCTGAGCCTGTATCATTTCAACTTAGAGAGGGTTGGGAACACAGAGCATCTTTCCATGAAGAGAGATTTGCTGTCACTGGTGTTCCAAATCTTGTGATGTAACAGATATGTAGAAACAATGAGAAATGGCATGTTTTCCACTGGCAAATTTCATCTATTGCTCCCAACTTTTTAAACCATCTCTTTGGATGGTTCAGGTCTTCAACTTTCAACATCAAGGATATTATTANCCACATCCATATACATATTAAGTCAAATTGTCACACTTATCTTTTGTGTTTAACAAAGGATAAGTGTCATACTTAGACTTAAGTTGTTTTACAAATATGGGCCATGATCTGTAAAACCTGGTGATAGTTTTTAAAAGCTAGCCTTGTTTCACTTTAGTAATCTCCAAGACTAAAATAACTTGTGTGAATTATTTTCAGCTTGAAAATGATGCGCTACAACCCAGAGACTGATAACATCATACTCAAAGATGTGCTTGCCCTAAACCCTTATGAAGATGGTGCCAAATGGGATGAAATCTCCAGAAATTTTAATCGAGTTCTTGCTCAAAAGCGTCCAGATGTCCAGCCTATCAGTGGTCGCTCTGTTAAGGAGCGAGTCGAAAAACTGCTGAAAGCGTTCAAGACTGATCAACTGGCTGCACTGAGAAAGTAAGATTTATAAGAACCAGAAGCATTCCCTCCATAAGTTCATTCATGAAATCCGGTACCGGTAACTCGGTTACGACATATTTTAAAAGTAGATCACATGTCCCTAATTTTTATACTTATACCGGTAATACACATGTAGGCCATGTATTCATTGTTCGTTTTTTACAGATCGGGAACTGATGAAGAGTATACAGAAAGAGAGGTGCTTCTTGGTGAAATAGCCCAATTGAAAGAAGAAGCACCTGTCAAGAAGGCATTGGAGACAAAATCAAGTGACAAAGACCTTGTGAAGCAGGGAGAGATCATAAGAAAACGTGCTATGGAAGGCATGGCAAAAAAAGGTTCTGGTAAGCATTTTGGCATCCATCCTGCAATGGAATACAGCGCGTGCTGGAGGTATCTCAGAGAGCTGGTGAACTCATAGACAGCTGGTGCACTGACTGGTTTGATTATACAGTATCAGTGTGTTCATTGTAAAAGAGGGAGTTATAATGAGATTCAGTTTACTAACAGTTACATGCACATGCGAGTGCAGAGTCCTAAAGTCAGACACTATTGTTAAGAAGTGTTTGCTGCTTCATGTATTTTTAAGTCGCTTCAATTTTTTTGCAGAGGATTCAACCCCACCTAAAAAGTCTTTGAAAAAATCTCAAACCTTGTCTGAGTATGTCTCAATGAAACAATCAGAATTGGACCTTCGAAGACAAGAATTAGAACTGAAGAAGCAGGAATTCGAACTCGAAAAGGAAGAGAGGAAGAGAAGACTGGATCATGAAGCCAGGGATAAAGAGGCCATGTACACAATGATGGAGGCGCTTGTGCAGGAACTTAAGAAGAGAAAGTAGTCTCTGTAGGTTGTGATAGTTTCAGATACCGGTACTCCACTTACTGGTACTGTGGTCTCCTCTGACTAATGGTCTTCCAAATTCCAGTCAGAGGGATTGTGGTGACTTGGAAACCCTAGTCATACATTTTGCTGACTTGGAAACCCAAGTATACATTTTGTTTTTGTTAACTTTTGAAACAAATTTATTCAATACAATTTTATACTAGTATTTACATCAACTTGTTGAAAGGAATTACATGAACATGTTTCACCTGGAAATTTGTTTTGTCATTTTTTGTCTCCGGCAAGTAGACAGATTCAAATGGTTCTTGCTTTTGGATTCAGAAAACATTGTCTCAATCAAGGTCCGGTGTCCATGTCAAGATAGGCTCAACGAACAGGTGTGGATCCAAAGAGTCCAACCTAGCCCCCCCCCCCCTCATTTAGAAATTTGTTTTGTCATTTTTTGTCTCCGGCAAGTAGACAGATTCAAATGGTTCTTGCTTTTGGATTCAGAAAACATTGTCTCAATCAAGGTCCGGTGTCCATGTCAAGATAGGCTCAACGAACAGGTGTGGATCCAAAGTGTCCAAGCTAGCCCCCCCCCTCATTTTTCATGAAAAATATCAAGAAAGCATCTCCAAGTCATGGGAGTCAGAATTACCAATAATTCACTAAAAACCTCTAACGTTGGACAATGGGTCATATGAATAATGACCAGAAAATGCATTTACTTGAATTTTGCAACACAAAATTCACTAGGCAATGGTTTACAAATTTGAAGTGAAAGCATTTGCTAGTCTTTATTCATATGACCCAATGAACTAATGAACTACCTAAGACAGTTTCTGAATTTCGCCACCTTGCCTTTTTACTTGTGTCATCTGGTGTTGGTCGGTTAGTGGCCAATATATTCCTCTAATGTTGGCGGCTGAAGATGGAAGTACTGTCCTGTTTGGGAGTCGTTGATGCATGTGTGAACATTTGTAAGCAATCCTGCAACTAGGTAGTATTTGCCCACTGGCTGTAAAAATACTTTCAAGTCTTTCTTGAAGTCAACAAACGCCCAGTACTTGAGGATCTTGCCGAACGCCCACTCCACGGTGGTTCGCGGTGCTGCCATTGCCGAATTGAAAGCAAGCTGATTCTCGTCCAGCCCCCTCGCGCCTTCTCGAAAGGGTGAAATAAGCCATGGACGGACAGGGTAGGCGGGGTCCCCGTAAACATGAAACTGCTGACCATTTTCATCTCGTGGAAGTTGATCAAGCTGCTAATTCAGTCCACTTTCACGAAGAAGAGCGGCATCATGACGCCTTCCCTCACACGGACCCCACAGATGTCCTACAAGACCATTTGGCAGTGACAACGATTGAAATTTTAAGGCGTGTACCCTCTTATGCCCGTTGAATACGGCCCTTTGAAATGTGACAGGACGGCAAATGGGCCGCACCGTGCCATCGATAAATCCAAAGCATCGGTGCAGAGGGGCTCCCGACTCATGAATGGCTTCAGAGTACATGTTGAGGTGGTCCACATTCATCCAGGGTTGGTTCAGATTGGTCAAGAGATAGCCATGTTCCTGATAGAGGAAGTCAACAGTTTCATTAATTGCTAGCGACAGCACTGACGAAGGCCTCCCAAACAGTTCCTCCAGGTCGCTCAATCTGTTTGGATACACAAAACGCCTTCAGGTCATACAAAGTGCATCTACACCCTCAATAATCGCCCTGTTTTTGCAAGTGATGACAGCAGAAACTCGGAGCACTTGAGCGATCTCTTTGATCTCGTCCTTCTTGAATCGAAATTTATCCTTACAAAGGGCATCAGATAGGCTATCTAAATTGAATCGCTCCCAGTTTGGATTAAATGTGCTCTCTCTTTCTCTAAACAGCATATTTTCAACGTAGTATTGCATTAATTCGTCGTCATTCGCCGCAGCGGCAAAGTTCAAAATTCCCGCCATGATGAGATCTGCCGGCGGGCATGTCAGTTTCCTAGCAACGGTGGTGCTGCCACCTATCAGTTGCAACGAGGAACACAATATCTCGCCGCCGGGATTGCGAAAACGAACTTTCTTGTTTCCGAGAACGGGAACGAGATCGAGATCGTTCTCGGCGGATCGGATCTCGGAACGGGATAGCGAAAGCTCTCTATTATCACATGCGACGTAGTAGTCGCATCTGTAGTCGCCTTCATTTTAGTCGCTCATGTGCGCCGCCCTTAAAGGCACCGCACACTAGCGATTTTTTCGAGCGATTTTGTAGGCGACCGGCCTCGCGACCACAGAAGCGACTGAACATTTTTCAGATTTTTTAGTTTTTGTTGACTTGTTTGCGACAGATGCTTCTTTGGAAGATCAGTGATGTCGTGGATGACATCATTGATCGACCGCAAAGGTAATTACGGCAGGCGACGTAGTAGTCGCATCGGTAGTCGCCCCCATTTTAGTCGCCAGTGTGCGGAGCCCTTTAAGCATGGCGCACACGAGGGACAAAATCAAGGCGACTGCCGACAAGACTGCCAAAACGACCAGAAATCTGATAGATTTGACCCCATGTCTGTGGCAAATCGTCGTCCCAACCGACTGGTCGCTTTGATCGACTGACTAATCAGTTTCATCGTCTACCTGAGATCGGCTCAGGTGGTCGTTGCATCATATGCGGACTGTCCCTGATTGGACAAAACCTCCCCTCAAAAACATATTTGCGCTCAGCGACCGAAGATCCTGGCGACCAAAATTCAACACGTTAAACTTTGGTCGCCAAGGCCGATTATCTTCGCGACTTGTCCGCCGACCAGGAAAAAGATCCGCAAACTAATGCGATGCGACCTGACGATGATCTGTGGGCTAAGTCGCTCCGGCAGCTCGTCTGTCGTTTGCGGATTCTTCACAAAAAATGGTCGCCAGTGTGGTCGGCGAGCGACGTCGCTAGCGACGGTCTCATACGACGTCGCCAGCGATGATCTCGTCGGCAGTCGCCTTGATTTTGTCGCTCGTGTGCGCCATGCTTTAGGACGCCACATGCGAATGCGGAACTCTAAGTAGGCCTATGAATTGTGAATAAGGTCCCTGCTGGTGAATAAGGTGGCAAAGGACATGAAAAATCTTCGAGTATTAGGCCGATTTCACATAGTTATACGGTAGACGGATACGCTGACGAACAAAGGTCTCATGGAATGAACCCTTTAACAGGCCAATGTTCGCCGGCGTGTTCGTATACCGTCTACCTACCCCCGTTACACTTAGTTTGAATCAGCAGGAATCAAGCAGAACCAGCCGGAATGAGAAAATTTGCAAAAATTCGATCTGGATTCGGGAGAAAATGAGCTTTGAAAGATTGCACTTCGAATACTTGGAACGCACATCGAATTCATCGCAAATTTGGTTTTGGTCAGAAATCTCGCAGAATGGCTGCAGAATATGGTTAGAATGTCGAAAGATTCACTCTCGAATACAAAAAATGCACTTGGAATGTACTTCGAATGTAAGGGGAATTTCCCGAGTATATCTAGAATGCCGCAAGAATGGTCCCCAACAGGCTGCTGAATCTAAAATGTTCATGAGTCTGAGCTCAGCTGGCAGAGTATGGACCCTGGGACCTTATTCACGAAGCTCCCGTAACTTGCGGGAGTGCGCAAACCTATTGTTCACTATCAGAATGGCAAAGGATTTGTGTACCCTTAAAGTTAGGGGGATCCAAAGAGATGATAAATAAAAAGGCAATTTCCAGAGTGTTTGCAAATTTTCGACCCCAACCGGGGTCTTCTTCAGGCTGGAACTTTACAATCCGAAACTCTAGAACAGACTCAAAGTTAGGAGGCTTTGTGAATAAGGTCCCTGGACCTTTGGATTCTCCTTCGAATGCGATCAGAATGTTTGAAATGCTGTTGGAAGGCTGTCGGACTATTTAGAACGCAGTAAAGCATGGCGCACACGAGCGATTTTTTGAGCGATTTTCTAGGTGACTACAGGAGCGACTGAACATATTTTTAGTTTTTTTAGTTTTTTTGACTCGTTTGCGACAAATGCTTCACTGGGAGATCAGTGATGTCGCGGATGACATAACTGATCGGCCTCAAAGGTAATTATCGCATGCGACCTAGTAGTCGCATCGGTAGTCGCCCCCATTTTAGTCGCTCGTGTGCGCCATGCTTTAGAATGCAGATAGAATACACTTCAAATGCCGTTCGACATTTCCCCACTTAGAATGTCCCTCGATAGTTTTGAACATGTCTAAAACATTTGTGACAGAGCACAGGAATATAGGCCGGAACATTACGAACGCAGTCGGAATCCAGTCAGAATTTTTAGAATGCACTTCGATTGTCCAGGAATGAACTACGAATTGTCATTCCGACGGCATTCCAGCTCATTCTGCCTCTAGTGTGACGGGGTATATGCATACCAACGAGGGGTATGGGAAAGCAAATGGCTTTGTCCACACAGAAGTATGGTACATGTACATGTATACGAACACGCTGGCAATGGCCTAATGAGGGGTTCATGGCCATGAAATCTTTGTTCGCCAGCGTATCCGTATACCGTATAACTCCATGTGAACTCGGCCTAAAGGCCCGTCGACACCATCAACATTTTCAGAACATTTCTGCGACTTTTGAAAACTGTTTTGGAAATATCGCGGCTTGTTTCGGGGTTGGTCTACACTGAAATATTAATTTATTAAAGCATTTAGAACTACGAGACAACAGCATAAAACTACTCATCACGCGTGGTAGCCTATTAGGCTACAAGGCTACAGTTCTCCCAAATTCGAGAGCAGCCAAAACCAACCCCAAACAGCACTATTCTGGAGCGCGTTCTGCACACACCAACATAGCCAATCATAATGCGGGTGATCCACCGACTTTACGACGAGTTTACGATCAGTTGGCGACTTGTTCACGACGGGTTTGCGACTAGTTGACGACGAAAAATCATAGCCTGTGGATCAGCGTTCACGATTCGTTCACGACGGGTTGGCGACTCGTTCACGACTGAAATTTGTTGACGACTAGTTTGCGACGAGTTTACGACGAGATCAGACATGTTTGATTTGGTCGCAAACTAGTCGTCAACTCGTCGTAAAGTTTGCTCTGTAGCAAACGTATTTTTTCGGTGGATCAGCTTCAACGTCACGTCATTTCTTTACGACGAGTTGACGACTGCCGTCGTGAACAAGTCGCCAACTGATCGTAAACTCGTCGTCAAGTCAGTGGATCACCCGCATAAAGCTGTCAAATTCACTTAAAATGCCGTAGCATCAAGTTCTGAAGCGAATTACCTTCTTTTGGAACATCTTAGCTCGCGGATACCTCACAGCTTCGTGCTTCTCCATGCATGTCCCCCGCCGGTCACTCATCTGACACACAAGGCTGCTAGGTTTTGGAATCGTTACGAAGGTCATACAATTCATGACCATGAGGCAGACAGCGGCACAAGAAATACGCGACTTTTCTTCTCCATCATCCAAAGACGGTGACCGTAAACTCCAACCTGTCACGAAGATTTGGTAAGTAGTGAATTTCATTTCGAGAGCCGAAAAAATCCGCATGTGTACGTGGATGCTGGCCTACACCGTGACAGATCTCGGGTTTGACACTGAATTACTATTTCGAAACCCTTTGACCATATTCGCGAAAATCTGGGCGGCCATCAGTGACGTCACAGCGACAATCTTGCGACGTAAAGAAGGAAATTGAAATCTAGCGTGTAACGAGTAGTCAGTTGTGAGCGTATGTTATGTGCCAACCAGAAAGGGGAAACGGTAACAAGATTATAAGGAGTAGGCCTAGTCTTAACGTTGACGTGTTGATAATTTAGTCAATGGCCGTTTGTAACTACATGATATGAACCCTGGTGAAAATGCAGGAAGAGTGTCGTTTTTGAAAACCAATTGATCGCAGACGAAGTAATGATCTAATCAGTCAATACTTTGTTTATTTATCTGAACTGAAAGTGACGAGGTAGGAATATTGATCGCCAAATCGAGCGACGTTTTGTCTTGTCATGTCTTACTCAAAATTATTATGGTTCCCGATCACTAAGATCGGGAACCATATTGTTTTTGGTCATGGTGTCTGTGTATCTGTGTGTGTGTCCGTGTGTGTGTGTGTCCGTCTGTCACACCTTCATATCTTATCTCCTTCAACAGCTACAGCTCTGGTAACACATCCTACCCCTACACACAGAAAAATATTCATCTCCACTTGAGATAAGTGCTGTCTTGAAGCCCTTTGAAACACCAATATCTTGTATTTGAGATAATAATATCTCGAATCGAGAAAGCATCTGTCTAGTGGCAAAACCTGATATATTTGTGACTCTACCTGAGACAAATAGCGTGTTAAGCCTCCCGATACGCAACGTATCTCACGCTTGAGATATCAATAACATCGAATCGAGATATTGGTCATCGCAAATAAACTAGATCAGTGCGGGCCACCAGTTGGGCCTGACGAGATAACAGTGTTGCAATTTGCAAAAAAATATTACAGAAACGCTGACTTACGAAAGCAAACACAT
>NMRB01000309.1:13956-30227 GCA_002633025.1 Notospermus geniculatus | reverse complement strand
GGGGGGGGGGGGCAGGGGAAGGGGAGCGCGAGGGGTGTCCCCCTCGAATTGAAAGTGTTGTAAAATCTCCACACCGAAGACGCCATTTCCCAGCATTTTAGCATTCAACATACATGTATCTTGAAAATTTCAGGGCCATGATGCAAGTCTTGAGAGGTGTTGACTCGTATATTTTCGAGAAAAAAAACCTGCCTAGCTTCTTGCGGATAAAGCATTCAACTACGTCATCTGTGTCACTCTCCGCTAGCTATTGAGCAAAACTAAGACACTCAGGGCCATATTTACGAAGCGCGATTAGGCCAACACGCGGGTAAGTTCATAGTTATTCAGGTTAAGGGCCTAGAAAACCATTGTTTTGCTACCCTGTACACTGCTTGATCGGCAGCCTTTACCCGCAGGATAATCATCCGTGGTTAACTTTCCTTTGTCTAGCTGCAGGGGGACAAAGAAAAATTTGAACAACCTACAGGCCTTGTTTAAAATCATTCAACTCTGTTCTTCGATCCTCCTGCACGTAAACGCAGGAATGTTAACCGCGTGTGGTTATCCTGTGGGTAAACGCTGCCGATCAAGCAGCGTGCAAGGTTGCAACACAATGGTTTTCTAGGCCCTCAACCTGAATTATCAATTTATACGCGTGTTTGCCAAATCGAGCTTCGTAAATACGGCCCTCTATGGCTCCTCTCCTATTGTTGAGAGCAAACTCCTGTTCGTACGGCGATCAGCAGAACATCATTGTTCCGCTTCACAGCTGGTGACCAGAATCATACTTCTCCGTTTTGCGCTTTGCATTTATCCGTTCCCTATGTTTATGTATGGTGCCAGCAATATAATTACTTTTTCTACCACGCACTAACATAGGAAACGGACACGCGCAAAGCGCAAAACGCAAAATATCTAAATCCGAGCAGGGCTCCGAATTTTCCAAATATCGTATTTTAACGGATTACATCCCCTATGTGAGCTTAGATTTGCAGTTGACCATGTTCTAAATGCTATTCGAAGGCAGCAGTTTTGCAGATAAATTGTCTAAATTGTCTTTCAGGTCAAGTGAATGAAACATCTTGAAATAAAGCCGTTGGGTGATAGCCCGTTGTGACAACAAACACGCCAGATAACCATGTCAAGCGAACCATCTCCGACGGTCACTCCAGAACTGGAAAAAGAAACAACACTTGAGCCAGAATCAGAACCAACAGTTGAACCGGAAGCGGAAGTTACTGCTGAGCCTGTCCCTACAGACCTTGGCAGTTCACCGTTCGCGGAGCCAGTCCCTGACTGGGAACTTGCGAAGAGGGAATTTGGATCTGCCTGGGAACTACATTTCTACTTCACCTTAAATAGGTCATCCGGACCAACATGAGATAGCACAGTCTAACTCCGGGTCACTGTGCATCTAGCGTTCACCGGTGTCACNCATTTGATGACCTAATCTGTATTCGTAAACTTTGTTTACCTTTGAACATGACGAAAAGGAGGTCAAAAACGTCGGAGTGTAAAATTTTCATTACATAAATTTGTAATTTGAAATGGTGCCGGGAAAACTTCCATGCATCGCTTTTCACTGATATGACGCGAAACGTTCCCTTACACTGATATCAGGTCGACCTTGCGATGGCACAGAACAGGCGGCGACTGGCATTTCCGGATCACTTTGGGTCTGAGGCACGACCGCGTGGAACAAATCAGTCGCCGATATCACGCAGTGACGTGACTGCATTGCGTCTCATCTGCGTCGATAGGCATCAGTCACCGATCAAAAAGATCACGAATTGCAAGTCTTGAACATGTTCAACTTCTCTGCAATTCCGCGACGGGTGTAATCCATTCGCAGTCGACCCGACTCTGATCCATGATAAGTTCACAGCGTTTTACTTTTTGCAACCTGACCATGATTTCTTCACTTGATGGGTCTGTTCCATCGCTGGCAATCATACACTCTAGCAACAAAGGTTCCAAGAGGGTTCTTTGGCATGTCGTAGGGTTCCTGATAAAAACGTTAAGTAGTAGAAGACTCTAAGGAAGTTTAAAGCCTCACAGTATTGAATTTTACCTGTTTTCAAAGTGTTAGGACTGCAGGTTGAGGTGTCATAGCCTCATGATGGTCCCCAAAATGCTTGCCTGATACGTACTTCGAAGAATCAAGACCTAGGTTTCAGAACACAATGAAAAAACTGAAGGCAGAGCTCTAATGCATTCAGATAGAGTATAGTACATTTTACACTACACTAACGTCGGAGGACGTATTCGTAAGCAATTTCTGAATTCAGTACAGTGCGGCTTGAAGCTGTTAAAACCGTTTAGAGAAATTAGGGAGTGCACTTGATTTACCCTGCTCAGTTGATTTGCCAACACTATCTGTGAGGTTTGAAACAAACAAAATGATTTGTGCATTGAACACAAAAAATAAGCGACTACCAAAATAAAGGTGTGAGGGCTCTAGCACAGGAACAGACAAAGAACCCTAAATGGTTCTTTACCTGTCCCTGTGGGAGAACCCTCACTGAGGGGTTCTTTGTAGAACCCTCAAAATTCAATTGTAGATTTCTCAACGACGCTCAATGCAAAAGTGTATTTATTTCATTAGACCTCATGAATGAAGATATTACATCAGCTGGAGAAGGGTGTATCGGCTGTGTTCTCACACATTCACAGATATCTTCATGTGGATTTCAGCACCTTGGGGTTCTTTAGGGTTCTAGATAGAACCTTTTAGTAGCAGAAGGTTCTATGACAGGCCAAAAAACCCTCTTGGAACCCTATTTGCTAAGAGTGTAGGTGCCACCTGACATCAGCACATGAGTCCCGTATCACACGATNCAATAGACCTTGTTCTGCTGCACAAAACCGGTAACCATGCACTGGCTGCCAAATCTGCCCTCCAGACATATTCACTAAACGCCACTCTGTGCCAGCACGCTTTCTGAAGACCATATTTCGTGCTCGTGTCGGGGCCAGTCTACGTGAGCCACGCCAGCTATCTCGTATCCCTAGTTTCTCCAATGTAGTCGGCTTCATTCTCTACACGACATCGGAAACCATTGACATCGCTCCGATGTCTTTTTCTTGTTATCAATGAGAAGATACGCAAGGAGGTATATTCCTTTAAAAAAATAAACGTTCCTGGTGATAACTCGTTCTGAGCTCATCAAAGGGATGAAGATTCCATTATTAAGGACGAAATTAACGCGACCAGTTTTGTTTGACAGATTTATGTCATAAATGGTGGCGCCGGTGAAACTTCTATTATAGCAATACACGACGACTTTCTCCTCATATCCTGTAATTACAGTAAAGTCTACTCCTAGGGAAACACATTTATTTGTGTTAGGTACAACGACGTTCCCTTCAAATCTCCCCCTTTTGACGTCATACAGGAGATAGGTTAGTTTCCGTTGTATAGAAATATAAAACAGCATGTAACCCAAGTAAATAGATGCCGTACAACCTGTGATTTCTTTTTAGAAAGACGTCTTGTACTGTATTCCAACGAAGCCACTTTTGCAAGCATACACAACAACATTCTTATAGGGTGTTTCCTTTGGCACTTGAATCTGTACTATCTTCCCCGATGCACGGACTGGGAACCATAAATCATACTTGGCTATCAGCGGTGGTCGGAAAGGGATCACCTTTCCTAGTTTATACTTAATCTTCGCTGGCGCCTTCAGGAGTCATTTAGACAAGAGAGACTATCGAGTCACATTATCATCAGAATTGCTTATAGAACACCGGTGGACAGGCGGGTTCCAAAGGTGACAATTCTTCTCTTATTGTATAACGCAGCTAAGGCCAGGCGAGTGTTGTTATCTATAGTCTCTTTTGCCTCTCGCGTCGGATGTTGGTCGATGTTGATTAAAAACATCGCGACTAATACCAGGAATGTCATGGGCTTATTCCTTTGCGTCCGAAAATGCTAAGTTTTTAATTTGGTTTTATGGCCGACTTCATAACTTTGAATTCACCTTAAAGCTGACGTGAACGAACAAAAAAGCCCCCATGCGACGAGCAAACACCTCAAACGAAGGCTCAGAACATGATATACCGGTACCCCACGACGTTAGGAGGACGCCACTTTATTTGCCTTCAGGCAACAGAGCTGTCAACATCTCCAGATACCTCTTACACTACTCAAAGAAAAAAATTGTAGTCATTTAGACGGGATTCGAACCGTCGACCTTCTGATTTGTAATCCACCACTCTATCCACTCGGTCAACGAGCCAGCTGACAGAGACCTGATTTGTCTTTGTCATAGACGTAGGCCTTCGACTTACGTAATAATACTATACGAATAAGAGAAAACATGAGAAGTCTTCCAACAAATTCGGCGGCCGAATGGGGAAGACGGTGGAACAGAGATAACAAGGCGCGGGTTCGATTCCCAGCTGGGTCAAACTTTTTTCTTTCAAAAAAGTGTTCAGCAGGAGCTCACCAGAGGATGTTGACACCCCGACAGCTCGAAGACAAATAAGGTGGCGCCCTCCTGGCGTCGTGGGATATATCCTGTTCTGTGCCTTCGTTTGAGGTGTTTGCAGGGCGTTTGCAATGAGGGGGGCATAACAAATGGTGTGAAAACAAATAAGAATGTGACACAGCCCTCGGCAGCCTGTGTCATGGCTGACGAGCTTTGGCTCTTTCCGTGAAAGAGCTATAGGCCTAGGCCTAATCTGTTTTCAAGTCAGTGTTCTGCAACACACTGGTAAATGTGATCTGGTCACATTCCTGAGTTCAACCTTGGAGGAATTATACTGACAGGAGGAACAGCGAGAAAAATCGACGCGACACCCCTTCTACGAAAAATCGACGCGACCACGCAATACACAGCGCTCGTCGTGTAGTCGGGTCAAAATATGAAATATATGGCCCAAACCCCCAAAAAATTGCAACAAAATGTTTTATTGTTTTAAATGATAAGGTAGACCATACTGAGCTCCAGAAAAAAAGTCTCCGGAAATCTGACCCCGGGAAAGGGATTAATTTGCAATTTGCAATCTGGAACTGACTTTATCATTGGGCCCTAAACAGAGCTTTGTACAGGAGAGTGGGAACCGATGTACAACTAACTTATGAATGGTTGGATTTACACCCCATAAATGTATTACCAATAGATAGAAACATGGCATCTTAGAAGCAGACAAGCATGTTTTTAATTGTTTTATGTGATAATAAATGACGTTTTTACACAAATTTCACAAAATGGGTCAAAATACATAAAAATCGCCATTTCCTATAACGTAACTGGTTAAAAAGTACAAAAACATGTTTTTTTCGATTAAGAGGCACCATGTTTCTATCTGTTTGTAATACATTTATGGGGTGTAAATCCAACCGTTCATAAGTTAGTTGTACATCGGTTCCCACTCTCCTGTACAAAGCTCTGTTCTTGGGCCCAATGATAAAGTCAGTTCCAGATTGCAAATTGCAAATTAACCCCTTTCCCGGGGTCAGATTTCCGGAGACTTTTTTTCTGGAGCTCAGTGTGGTCTACCTTAGCATTTAAAACAATAAAACATTTTGTTGCAATTTTTTTGGGGGTACAATCGCATATTGACCCGACTAGTGGACAAATCGTAGAACTACACTTTGTACACAAACTCGCGCGCAAGTGTTACAAACGGGTCAAAATATCGAAACGTAGTGGGAATATCGCCAAGAAACTTGAATTATAAAGATACCGGCAAGAAAGACAAATCGATTGATATATGGTAGGCCTACTGCAAATTTGACCCAGCAGTTGCGGCGCTATCGTTCATAAACCTCGCGCAATTCGGAAGTGGAATGAAGATGGCGGCTCAGAACAGGCAGAATAGACCGATTTCACCGTGGAGAATCGCCAGTGCATTAGCCGAGTCTCTCCAGGTGGCAGCACTGTTATCCGAGTCGGAACATGGCGGCTGTGTCAGAAATGTTGAAGACGTCAACTCCAAAGCGGGGAGTAAGTACCGAAGATGAAAGGAATACACGCTTAGACTATGCCGAGGATGACCTCCAGTTTATCGTCTATTAATCTATTTATAAGCTTCCTTAATTGGAATTACGTAGTCGATTTTACATTTGAAGTGGAAAAGTTCAAGCGTCACTGCGGTCAATCAAACAACCGGCCCAACACTACGAACATTTCCACTTCAAACAAAGAAACAACACTCCTTCAGCACCTATATTTCGGCGTGTTACTGTTCTATTGCAAATTATCACTAGATCATCCTCGAATTTACTTAAACTCGCTCACCTCGACCGAAACTCTCCATCTTTTGCGTTTTAGTCGGCAACACATACATGAATATGTGACACAGCCGCCATGTTCGACTCGGATCACAGTGCTGCCGCCTTAGAAACACGGCTAATGCGCTGACGATTCTCCACGGTGGATTTTCAGACACCGATCAACATCGTCGACGTCATTCGACGCCCCACTGTTGCATATCATGAGAATCATCAAAATCTCATCTTTTAAGATCACTTTATGTCAACTGCAGGACTTTATGAGAAATAAAGTTGCCGGTATTACAGTTTGAATTTACGTGCCTTCAACATTTTCGTCATCCATGTCATTGCAAGAAAAATGGCGTAGGATGTGTAAATTTTGTTCGATTTGCACGAATGAAAGCTTAGAATACCGATCTCAATTTCGTCTTTCCTGGTCTAGAAGTGCGCAGTTGTTCTGCCGACATAAACCATGTAAACAGTGCATTTTCAGACCGCACAATGTTCGAATACCGACACATAGTATCGCCAGCTCACGCTAGATGGCTTAATAGGCCTATCTCGTTCGAACGTGATGACTATTACGTTCGAACGTGGTGACTATTACGTAGAACGAGATAACTATTACGTTATAACGTGATAACTATCGGGTTTTTACGTGATAATTAATACACTTCCCTAAGAATCCCCCACGCTGAAAAAATAGTTTCCTGCAGCAGTGAATAGGCCTATGTTGTGATTTTGTTCCGTTGAAACTCGGATAATTCCGAATGCCGCCGAAGATTTCAATTGCTGACACCGGGAACACCGGTGTAACGTTTTTGAATGTTCCCCATCTGTGACTTTTCCCCTACTATTATCTGACGGTATAAGCTGCGACTTGACAATAGGGGAAACAGAGCAGAGAAACTTGTCCAAGCTATCTGCCAGCGTTTCCCCCAACAATAAGGGGTCACACTGGCAGATGTAATACCGGTGTACCGTCAATTTTGACCAATTTATACATCCGGATTTTTTTCGATTTGTGACAGTTTGTGGGATTTATTTTAACAAACGTATGGTGAAGAATGTTCCATGGCTATTCCTTTGATTATTTGTACTGACAACGTACGATCATGAATGCGTTTTACCGCCTCCAATTGATCTGGCGCATCACCCGATGGGACACCAATCCCCGTTTTGCCGCCTCAAATTTTTGCCTTTATAACCCCCTTAAAACCTGGCGTCCACTAGGGCACGGACAAAACGCGGAATGCAAATTTAATAAATCCGCATTCAGTCAGCAACCTTTCCGCATCTTCTTGAAAGATTCCGTTCACTGTTTTCATCATTCCTAAACATTTCCCGGCGTTTCTGCACTTTCGGGAGAGGGCAAAATTTACGCGTCCAAAGTTTGGTCTCGATCAAAATTTGGACGCGGAAATGAACTTCCTGACATCTTCGGCAACTTGTCTGCATTGCCGTGCTGACGTTGGCAGGTCATCCTGCCTTTCTGTAAGGCCAAGCGCACATTTGCGGCAAAACTCAATGCGTTAAGGCCAATTCATACTTTGCGTTAGTGCGCCTTTGCGCTTGTCCGTTTCCTATGTGCGTGCATGGTAGAAAAAGTAATTTTATTATTGGTACCACACATAAACATAGGGAACGCACAAGCGCACAGCGCAAAACGGAGAAGTATGAATCTACCCTTAGGGGTGTTTTTAAAGTCGACTGACCCTACACTGTCGACTCTTCATTCAGTCAAAAGACACCCCTATACCGCATTGAGTTTTGCCGCAAATGTGCGCTTGGCTTAACACTTCCGCCTCGTCCGCAAACGCTCCTGAAAGCCTCCGCGGTGCGGGAAGCTTCGTGAAAGGTGTGATAAAAAGTGTAGCGTCTTCGAAGGAGGTTACTCACTCCATACTTTATCTTCAGTGATACCGGTTCGACCTTCAAGGGTTGTCCTTGTTGCAAGCTTCCACGTCTCAACGTCTAATGTGTAGCACAGCATGCATATACATACTGTATAATATGACTTATCTGGCCACCACGGCCAACCTGCGAACCACGCGAATCATTGACTATACACGATCCAGGCCAAGTTATGAAAGGCCTAGTCAGGGTTACATGTTCAATGGAAATCGTCTTACGCCTGGTGAGCATCGTAGTGGATATCCCGCCGTGAGGATCAGTTTCACTTTTGTCAAAATGAATTGACCAATACGATTTGTAAATGATGTCAATTAAACCTAGGCCTGCAGTCTGCCGTTGAAAGGAAACTCACAAGTGATGTGTAACCCTAACAAGGTCTTTCATAACTTGGCCTGGATCGTGTATAGTCAATAATTCCCGTGGTTCGCAGGTTGGCCGCGGTGGCCGGATAAGTCATATTATACAGTATAAAAGTCCCTCGTTCAGGAATGATCCTTCTCCCAGAGTAGCTAGTGGCCAAGTGCCCTGAGTGACTGTATTATTGAGGTCACTTAACACCCATGAGCAGACACACAATGCCAATGGGCTGGTTACCATGGCAAATAAGCCCACAATGAACTGGTATTAAGGGTGGTCAATTACATACCCTTAAACCATAAACATTAACCCTCTGGGCTTAAAGGGGCAGTTTTCCCACACTCCTCCCCAACGTAAATTAAAAAGGCCCAGACTCAACAGCAGTTAACTAAACAAACAGGGCCTGACATTTCAACAGACAACACACATACAATAGGACAATGACAATGATACCTTATTTACAAAACGTAATACAATTCATCCGGAACCTTATCATCCAGAGACAAGCAGCAGAAGACACAGTGATGCCTCCAACTGGCACTTATAATTCAGCGGTGTCAATGATAGGGAACTGCAGAGTCCTAACTGAAGACCGACAATTATGCCTATCGACAGAGTCTGAATCCCGCAGATGCCATCCATAGACACCAATCACTATGTATAGAGAAAACAAAATAAAGCGTGTTGTCATCTGCTACTAACTCCTGATCTCACCCTTCACCTATATTCTTTTCCTCTTCCTCCCGGTTTTACGCATAATATTTTATCACATAGAGGACTATTTTAGTTCGTCCCGGAATCATACCAAGGTAGCAAAACAGTAAAAAAATCACAACTCCCAGTGCTCAAGTGAATGACACGCCCATTCGGCTCAGTCCCAACATAATGCTAACTAAAACAAAACTTCTTCACAAGGGGAGATTCTGAGTCGGGCTGACAATCATGCCTACCTCGGCCGATGGAATCATCCAAGTCTCAATATAAGAACAACGATACACTGGTTCGAATACTAGTCAAAGACAAAAAATGATTCACTTGAGAACACTGTTTTTCAACACCTTCTACCACCCAGGACAGACATACAATTTACATGTATACAATACGGATGCATTTTTGTTATTGACATGTAGAACGACTGGAATTGGCAAATTTAATACTCTAGCCACCATCGGAACAAGCTTTGAGAACGACTTCACAGGAGTGTTGTTAGGGTGTGGCAGGTACGGTGCGTCTGATTCCATCACCAATTTGGACAGTGGAATCTTCGACAGTACCAGTTGGTAGTACTCATTCTGCAAGAATAGGGGGCCTACCCCAAAATAAACATTGGGGCAAACTCCAAGCCACTGTTCTAAGGTATTGGAGGAGCCGGAAAAACAATGGAGATGGATGGGCATTTCAGTCAGATGTAGACTCTTCAAGACATCAAGGACGGTAGCAAGTGCAGATTCATCTCCAGCATCACGACAATGGAAGATGGTTGTCTTGTTGTAGGTGCTTGCCAGGGGAAGGATACGACGCAGGTATTCGACTTGGCGCTGACGGACGCAGTCTCCTGGAGGAACGCACCTGGTCTTACACTTACACTTACTTGTAAGGTCCAAACCTATTTCGCCAATTGCCACACAGCGGGGGTGCGTCACATACGTCTCGAAGGATGGTGATGTAACATCAGCAAATGTGGATGTACCCCGATGGAAAAGTAAACCTCCGGGAACCTCTGCAAATCCCTGTCAATACATTCCCAATAGTGAGGGTAAACGTAGTTGGCGACACCCGTCTTAAACAGAAATCTCTCCTCTGACATCAGGGAATTCTCTGTACCGTACTTGATGAGTTGATCCAAATGGAAGTGTGTGTCGATGAAGTAGGGTGAAAGCGTACATGAGGGTTCTACGACCAATTCAAGCTGTTGGAACTGTGATCTCTGCTCCTCTGACAGCTGGGAAATGATGCCCAATAACGTCTTGTAGTGTAAGGCGGCTACAACGCAGGAAGGTGGAGATACCGAAAAGGTCCCATGCGTCTCAGGTCTCGCAGCTTGCGTGTAAGGACTTCAAGATTTTTGGGCACCCTACTTGCTCATGACAGGTAAAGCAGGCAGTAGAAAGTCCGAGATACCAAGGAAAATGAAATTTCACAGCGTGTCTCTCGAGGTGACTTCTGATGTTTTCTTTGCAGAGAGGACATGTTCTTTTCCTGTACTTCTTCCTCTTTCCTGCTGGCTGAGACATGGCTTCGTAATTTGGCTCAAATGTGTCTTCGTTTCTATAATGAGACAACTTAAGAGTGCGTAAGCAGAGTTTGATGGTCAATTGAATAACTGCAGGGTACAACCTAGGTATGGAATGAATCAGGGCCAACAAGGATGCTCACCCATCACATCTTCATAACCAACCTAAAACTAAATATGGAAATGAATCAGGGCCAACAAAAATGCCTACCCGTCGTATCATAACCATGTTAAAAAAACACAATTTATCAACCCTGACTCTCTCTAGGTTTACATATTTGTCCTAGTTTGACCATCATTGCTTCACTTAAACCAGTTCGTTTAGGTAGGTGGACGGGTGGACAAAATGTTGTGCTATATAAACACCTGAATTCAGAGGCCAACAATCATGCTTACCTCCCCATAGTTCAATTAGCAAGCAATCTGAAGAGACTAACTACAAGCTTATCACCAAAATTTGCTGATATCACAACATAACTTCAAATACTGATATTGCCGATACTTGTCCACGAGTCCCAAAACGGTAGTGTGTGACCAATAGCCTCAGCAGACAGAATAATAACCTGTCTTGTAACTGGAAGGTATAAATTAATTGTGTGTGTTACGTACAAATCTCATACCAACATATGGCTACCGGTCACCGTCGGTGAACTTACGAGACTTCGTCAGACAACAGCTTAGGGCTCCTGACTCTCCTTCCGGCTCTCGTGATATACTCTTCCTTGAACAGATTTGGGAGCACATTCCCGTCTATGATTGAATCTTCAGGATTAGGCTCCTCCGCATCTCTTACACAGTTCTTGGTGTTGGTGTTTTGTGGTAATTCACTACTCAATCCCGGCAGTTCAAAGTCACTGTTGACCGATGCATTAGCCACGTCATCACCTTCTGCAACTGTGTCATCCACAAAGCACTCACCAGGTTCTGTCACCGACAGGAAGTCATGTCGTTTTCGTTTCAGCCATGTGGGTATGTTACGATCATGACAAGGTTTGAGATTGTCATGGTGGATGACTACATGTCTCTCTTCCGAGTTCTGATTGTACACAGTGGTGCATCCGACTTGACCACCAAATAGGGTCCTTCCCAGGGAGAACAAAGTTTTTTGCTGACGCCAACCTTCTTGGCTTTATCCAGCTTATAGACCAAGTCTCCTGGTTGATACACATCTTCTCTCAATGAGACATCATAACTCTTCTTCTGTCTGGCTTGGGTCAACCTAAGGTTGGATCTTGCAAATTGGTGGATCTCTGTGAGCTCCCTTTGAAGATTGGTGACCCACTCGGATGACTCTGCTGCTGTGGGCGCACTT
Organism: Notospermus geniculatus; assembly: GCA_002633025.1. Taxonomy (NCBI): domain Eukaryota; kingdom Metazoa; phylum Nemertea; class Pilidiophora; order Heteronemertea; family Lineidae; genus Notospermus; species Notospermus geniculatus. The sequence goes on along the minus strand of NMRB01000309.1, from coordinate 18,206 downwards.
CCCGGAGTGTCTAACAATAGATCTACAGGTAGAAGGACTTCTCGTCCCAGCATCATTTGGTTTGCTGAATACCCAGTTTGCTTGTGGACCATGGAATGTAGGGCCATGACTAGCATCGGGATTTCCTTATCCCATGTCCTTATGTTGTCCTTGATGTAGCATCTGATCATTTGAAGGATAACTTTATTATACCTTTCAACCTGCCCATTACTGGATGGGTGCTACGGCGTTGTACGAGTCTTCCGAATCTCTAGGATCTTACAGAGAGCTTGGAATAAATTCCCTTCAAACTGTCGGCCTTGGTCAGTATGTATGTGTAATCGACATCCAAACGTTGTGACTATTTTGTTGAAGAATGCTTCAGCAGCGGTTTCAGCTGTTTGATCAGATATAGTGGGGAGCCAGATGACATTTATTTACACTATTGAGTACAAAAGGTTTTGGTGCCTAATCCTCTTCGGATTATCATGCTGATGCATGAAAGGGGCGTCTTAAGTTGCACAACCCTGGGGTTTGGTCCCTAGAGACCCCTAAAGTTAGGCTACTGGAAATAAAGAAGGGGTCAAAAATATGATATCATCAGGTCATATCAATATTGGTGTCAAAATGTAGGTCTGTGAGTGTACTTCAAGGAAATATGCATCCCAAAGCCAGATCAGGTCCTTGTTCCCCTACAAAAAGGGTTAAAAATGAAAAATCCCAACTTTGACCCCTTGCCATTGGCTTCAGAAGCAACTTCAGTTGATAAAAGTTGATTAGTTCCACTCGCCTATGTAGTACACACATTTTGATACCCATCTTGACACCGTGATCTATTCGGGTATAATCAGACTTGCAATTTCGACCCTTTTTGACCTGTTTTGACCCTTAAGGACCTTCAGCCAAAGAAACCATGTCAAGATGGGTATTAAAATGGAGGTATCACAGCGGAACCTCTCTATTAAGGACACGTCTGGGACTGACATATGCTGTCCCTTATTGAGAGGTGTCCTGATTGCAGAGGTTAAAATGAATAGAAATGATCAATTTGGGACTGAACTTTAGTGTCCTTAATAGAGAGGTGGCCTCCTGGCAGAGGTGTCCGTTAAGGGAGGTTCCACTGAGTGGAACTAATCAACTTTTATCGACTGAAATAGCCCGTGAAGCAAATGGCAAGGGGTAAAAATCGGGATTTTCCATTTTTAGCCCCTTTTGTAGGGGAACAAGGACCTGATCTGGCTTTTGGATGCATTTTTCCTTGAAGTACACTCACAGACCTACATTTTGACACCAATATTGATATGATCTGATGATATCATATATTTGACCCCTTCTTTATTTCCAGTACCCTAACTTTAGGGGTCTCTAGGGACCAAACCCCAGGATTGTGCAACTTAAGACGCCCCTTTCATGCATTAGCATGATAATCCGAAGAGGATTAGGCACCAAAACCTTTTGTACTCAATAGTGTAAATAAATGTCATCTGGCTCCCCAACTAATAGGGGTGTACAGTCGATCCACTTTGTAAACTGATCAATGATACTAAGGACATGTATTTCCATTGTTGCTTGGTGTCATTGGCCCAAAGAGATCAAGATGTACTCTCTCCAAGGGAAATCCGGCATGATAGCGCTTTAACGGGGCCTTCCTCCTCAAGGATGGCTTGTTCTTATTACACGTTCGGCAGGACTGAACATAGTTATGTACAGTATCACTCATCCCTGGCCAGTAGCAGTTGCGCTTCAGGCGAGCTAGTGTTTTGTCCATGCCTAGATGACCGGCAACCCTTGCATCATGGGCCCAATGTAACATCTCATTTCTCAATGGATCCGGGATGACCAGTAGGTTTCTAGATATAGGCGGATCCTCCCAGCGGCAATACAAAACTCCTTCTATTAGCTCCAACGGCTTACGGTGCAACCAAAGGGTTTTGGTAGCCTTTGAACACAAATAGACTTCGTGTTGCTGAGGTTCACAATCATCCTCCAACCATTTGACAACTTGTGATATGTCTGGATCATTCAGCTGTCTTGTCCTGAGATCGACTCGTGAATACTGTCCGAGCCAGTTGGTATCTGGAGATTCAGCTGTAGGGTCAGCGACCTTGCCCTTGCTGGTCTTTGACGTGCTTTGTCTGTCCTTGTCATTAGTAACAGTAGCTGGTGATTCAGGATCATCCTCCTGGTCCTGGAAGTCATCCTGTACATCATCTGCGCTCAGCTGCTGGAGTTGCAGATCCACATTTCTAACAGCGAGTGGGAGGACATCATCAACATCCTCCAGGAACCTCGACCACTGATGATGCGCCCGGGTGCAATATGTGCAACCACCACATGGAAGGTCTTCCACTGATTCGCCTGCATGGTAGCAGTCACAGGACGGGACGTTATCCGGAACTCTACACAGGGCATCTGCATTACTGTGTACCTTCCCAGGCCTGTGGACGATGGTCATATCGAACTGCGAAAGGTCTTCCAACCATCTCGCCAGTTGTCCCTGCGGATTTTTAAATCGCATCAACCACGCAAGACTGTTGTGGTCGGTTCGGAGAACGAAGGGTCTTCCCAGAAGATAATGCCTAAATTGTCTCATGAATTTAACAACTGCTAACAACTCCTTTCTGGTGGTGCAATATCGTTGTTGGATAGGTAGTAGAGTGTTGCTCGCGTAGGCAATTGTCCTTTCTTTTCCCTCTTGGACCTGAGAGAGTTCAGCTCCTATGGTCTCATCGCAGGCATCTGTATCCAAGATGAAATTGCCATCAGGTAGCGGGTAAGCTAGGCATGGCGCTTCGGACAACAGTTCCTTCAAATGGTTGAACGCTTCTTCTTCCTTAGAAGACCAATGGAATTCACCTGCCTTCTTGCTTGATGTATTCAACTGCAGCAGTGGTAGTATGATTTTTGAAAACTGGTGAACGAACTCTCTATGGTAATTGGCATATCCTATAAAAGATTCCAATCCTTTCCGAGTCTTAGGTGTTGGCCAATTTCTAATGACATCCAACTTGGATGGACTGATTTCTATTCCTCTACTACTAACTTGTTTACCGAGGAAATCTAGAGTAGTCTGGAAAAGGAAGCACTTCTTCGGCTTCAACTTGAGATTGTGCTGCCTGAATCTCAGAAAGACTTCACGTAGATTGTCCAGGTGATCCTCGAATGTTTTGCCGAGAACTATGACATCATCGATGTAGGCTAACACTGTTTTCCATGTTAATCCACGGAGAACTAGCTCTATTGCTCTCTGAAACGTGGCAGGTGCATTGCACAAGCCAAATGGAAGTCTGACATGCTCAAAAATGCCAAATTTTGTGCTGAAGGCCGTTTTATTTCTGTCTTCCTCTTTCACCTTTAGATTGTAGTACCCAGACGTACATGTAAGATCTAAAGAACTGAAAAACTGGCTTCCAGCTAAGGTATCCAAGCACATTTCTACTGAAGGAATTGGAAACGAGTCCTTAACTGTCATCGAGTTCAGTTTGCCATAGTCCAAGCAGTACCTCACGGACCCATCTTTCTTCCTCACTAATACAGGAGGGGATGCCCATGCTGAATTGGAAGGGACTATGACTTTGGCATCTAACAGCTTCTGGATATGCTTTTCCTCTTCAGCTTCAAAGCCTACTGGTGTACGTCTGGTTCTTCCCTTACGAAAAAGTCCCATGTGTGATTTTGTTTTCACATATGTGAAATGACTTTTCCCATATGTGAAACGGCTCTTCACATATGTAAAAACATTTGCATTATGTGAATTTTATTTTCCCACATGTGATTTTCAGATTCCCATATGTTAATTTTTCATTTACCACATATGAAATTTCCATGGGATTATTTCACACGTGGGAATTTTTTTTCACATGTGATTTTTTTACATGTGATTTTTTTACATGTGTTATTTTTATTTTCACACATGGGAATTTTAAAATTACATTTTCACACATGGGAATTTTAAAATTACCATGTGTGATTTTTTTCACACATAATACTTCTGTTTTCTCAAGCAAATCACACATGTGATTATGGAGTTACTTTTGAAAATGAAAATAACAAGCAATATACGACAAACTTTCCTTATAAGTGTGTTGGTTAATCTACAGATAGACAGGTAAGCAGGTAGACGAGTTTGTTTTATTTACAAGGTCAAACATGAAGCTTTTACCGGCGAACAACTGGGTGGATGGCAATTATGTTATAATTTGCAAATATTTAATAAACAATGCCATTTTTTATGAAAACAAATGCATAAGAAAATTACCTAACTACCATTT
>NMRB01000308.1:430676-450255 GCA_002633025.1 Notospermus geniculatus | reverse complement strand
AATCAATGTTGTCCTATTCAATGAGGTGGTCGACGAGGGTTGGTCTTACCGCGCGGCGTGTTAGCGCGCGGCTTTAGAGAAAGAACCCTAATGTGTCGAAAGCAGCGCTCAAGTCAAGAAGGACCATGGCAGCACCTTCTCTCTGATCGAAGCTGTTCAGAACGCTATTCGTTATTGACAGGAGCGCCGACTCAACACTGTGGCCTGGGCGCTAGGCAGATTGGTGCTTGGCATACAAATTGTTGTTGGAAAGATGTTTATGCAGGCGGGCAGCAACAACTCTCTCAAGTAACTTCGAGACGTACGACAGATTAGAAACAGGACGGTAATTCTTAAAATCAGTATTATCCAATCCCTGTTTCTTAAGTAATGGTGTAATCACGGCCAGCTTCATCTCATCAGGAAACACAACAGAAGACATTGAGTCATTTATCATCTCAACCAAATATGGGAGAATGGAAGGGAGAACCTCCTTAAGCAATGACCCCAGTATTGGATCTATAGGGAAGTCTTCATTGGAGCACTCTTTATGATCTTCTCCAGCTCTTTGGTAGTTGTAGGCTCAAATGCCTTGAGGGTTGTTGGTACTCTGAGTGGGTCGCCTGAAACGTGAAACTGACCGTCACTATGCCCTTGTTGATCTAAGCCGTTGCGGATGTTAGTAATTTTATCACTGAAAAAGCTCGCAAGTCTGTTAGCAAGCTGCTCATCTGAGTCACCACCAGGTGGAGTGACCGAACAAGTATTATGGCTGCCTGTCAACTTCGTAAAAGTTTGAAACAATGCTCGCTGGGAGCACTTTGCACGCGAATGGTTTGATACATAATAAGCCCGCTTTGCTTCCTTAATAGCCATGGTAGTTACATGGACTTGATTTGAATATATTTCCTTGTGGACTGTGAGTCCAGTAGATCGCCAGCGAGCTTAGTAACGTCTGCGCAGAGCCCTGGCCACAAGCACCTCTTTGGACATCCACGGGTCAAACTGACGTGTTTTGGGTTTGATCACCTTTGAGGGCGCATGCTCGTCAAGAGTTGCAGCCAGGACACTGTGCAGTCGTGAGAAGGATTCGTTGGGTCCCGATGACTTGGACCGACAAAAGGAGCTTATTGCATCACTGACAAATTCATGAACATCAACATCCTGGATCTTTCTAGTGGTAATAATCCGAGGGATCTGAGAAGTTTTAACACAACCTTCCAATGCTAAACTGAATGTGATGAGACAGGCAGGTATCATGTGCTTCTAAGTTCAGTCTTTCAGGCATACTATTACTTCCTGCAGATGTGGACACTATGCGTTTTGCTACGGTTCTTGTTAAAGCAACAATATCGATTGAATGGCCGCGAACATGGGTAGGGAAGTCGACAATCTGTATCATATCCAGACTTTGAAAGATGTCGGACACTTTCTGTATATTTGGACCATTGATCTTTTCCATATGCAAATTGAAATCACCAAGAACAATCGGAGCATATGCAGACATGGCGACATCTGAAATAACATCATGGAACTCGTCCAAAAATCCAGAAACAGACTTATGTGGATGTCTGTACACATGGATAAAGTGGAAGCTACCTCCCGGAAAGTGTAAAGGCCCGTTCACACATGCAACGTTTCATATGCAACTTCATGCAACTTGTTGCAAATACCCGATGAGATCCAAAAGTTTCATAAAAGTTCCATGTGTAAAACGGGAATGCAACTTGTTGCAACCCGATCACGCTCGATGTTGCATCGATTTTTCTGTGTGTGAACCGTCCCAGGTAGTTTGCAACAAGTTGCAAGTTGCTGCAACTTGCAACTTGATGCAACCTAGGGTAAACTGCCCTTAAGGTGTACTCTTGGCCTTCAAAAAACGATATCTGGTGCTGAGAAGGACGGCAGACAATGTCAAGAGTTCGTTGTAAATCAAAGCAACACCACCACCCCGAGAGGTTACCCTGGGTTTGTGAAGCAGCTTATATCGATCAGGGACGAGGATTTCCAAGCTTCCGTGTTTCAAAAACACGTGTTTTTGAAACACAGGTTTCTTGAAGCCCGGCATAGTATGGACAACCTGAGAAACTTTTGTCAAAAGGGCCTAAGCCTTTTCAAAATCAATGGCATGCATACCCTGAATAATGGTTTGACCACAAATCTAGAAAACTGACACTAAATCAAACTCGCATACCACCCATGAAATGGGCATTATTCCTGGCACACATTACCCAGCCTGTTACCTAATATGTAGTGCTACATTTCATCGAACAGTCTGAAGCTCCAAACAGTTGTGAATAGAGGACAACTCTAATACGAACAGTCTCTCCAAATTCCGCAAATTTTCGACCCCAACCCGGGGTCTCCCTCACCTCAGGCACTAGTGCCTAAGGCTGAGTTTACATCGAGGCACACGCGACACGAACACGCAGGCGAACAATGGCTTCACAAAGGATTCATCCCCATGAAACCGTTGTTCGCCTGCGTGTTAGCGTCGCGTGTGCCTCGATGTAAACTCGGCCTGAGGAAAACCCCGGTTGGGGTAGAAAATTTGCGAAATTCGGAGACGACTTCTCGTATGATATCATTTTCTGTGTCGTTTTTTGTGCATTTTGTGTGATCTATGCATGTCCCCTTCTTCTGGTCAAACTGCGAACTGAACGATGAAATGGAACATGGAAGGCGGTAATGACGGGTATCTCCTAGTCCTTGTAGGCCGTGGGCCAAAAGCTGTATCTTGTCAGTTCGTGGTGACCCTCTGGGGGCAACTTCATTTCTTTTTTATTTCAGAGAAAAGGTCATTTTCAAGTAATTTTCAAAAAGTTCCCGCGTCAAAAGTTGCTCCTAAGTTTTTTATAATGGGATTTGTATTTCATCATTGGATGTCGATTAGACGCTGCAATGGAGTTATGTACAGGAGGACGGGTGACGATGTACAGCTAACTTTTGAACGGTTGGATTTACACCCCATAAATGTATTACCAACAGATAGAAATATGCTGCCTCGGAACCAAATAAGCCTCCTAAACCTGGGTTCAGATCGCTCTAACATGTTGTTTCAGCAGAACCCCATAAGAACGCTGACTGGTACTACCGAAAACGTGTCATTTTTGTGATATTAAAATTGTCATAACTTTCTTGATATTTGACTGATTTTGTTCATATTTATATCATTTTAAAAGACTTTGCAAGCTCTTTCGAATGATGTTTGTTTGGTTAAAATCGGATAAAGTTGATTTTTCACGTCACATACAGGCTTACTCTTTTCATTGATATGCCTGCAACTATTTTTGCGGGAACTTTGCATTTTCTGATAGTTCAGACCACTAATTACCTAAATCAAGTGGAGTTCTCTTGCCCCCAGAAAGTCACTACGAACTCAAAAACTAAGCCCCGCACAGATTTTGGCCCACGGCCTATTGGCGATCTCTGCCTATTCACTCAAGCATTGGCCTCTGATACCTGTTCGCTGCCCACATGATGACGCTTAAAGGAGGTACATTTACAAGAGCACCTTTGATCATCAAGCCAAGACTGACTGGCGTAATATCTTACGATGTTCCACACTCTGTGAGTGTTCTCCCACTACAGTGTGACGGAATAAGCTGCGAATTGACAATAGCGGACACACGAAGAAACGTGTCGATCTATCTGTCAGCGTTTCCAGACACAGTGAGGTTCTGCAAACATACGTTTTACATTTACGATTACAATGGGGAGGTAGCCATTTTTTTCTACCATATGGCGCTGCGACCGTATCAACTTTGTTTCCACTGTGACGTTGTTCGGAACGTCATCGTCACACTACCGTGACGTTGTGGCTTCATGCTCGCACCTCGTATTGCCACGGAGATGACGTCCTGAAGACAATGAAAAGGCCTGATATGGTCGCAGCGACATCTTTCCGTGGAGAAGTGGCGATGCTCTCATTTGAAAACGTGATGACGTCGGCTCTGCGGGACGTTTTTACGTGAAAATCGCTTGCTACACGTAAGAAACTTACGATTTTATCAAAGCCAAATATTTCATTTTTGTAATCCAAGAAGAATTCGCGTGCAATTTAACACATTCATAAATGGGTATATTTTCGCAGTTGCAGCGAAAATGACAAGAAGAATGCTTGGTACATCTGGCCTGGAGCGCTTGCCAAACATGTAGTCCAGTAAATCTAGGAATTAACCGGGAACAAATTGCTACAGAAGGTTTTTTGCTTTAAATCTTTTATTAGGCCACCTTGGACAACATATCCAAAATCCGACAAACTCGGACTGTGGGAACCCACTTAATTTGCATAATTCAATTTTGTGAACTGACTTCAACGTTGGACGCCGATGGACGCAACAACTGAGCTTTGTACAGGAGAGTGGGACCCGATGTACAGCTAACTTTGTAACGGTTGGATTTACACCCCATAAATGTATTACTAACACATAGAAACACGGTACCTCGTAAACAAATAAGCCTATTCTTTGGACGTTTTAAGCGGCTACCTAATTGAAATTGACATTTTATGCATTTTGACCCATTTTTGTGTTAATTTATATAAAAAGCATCATCTCTTAGTACATAATGACTAAAAACAATTGAGAATGTGTTTGTCTGGTTCCGAGGCACCATATTTCAATCTGTTGGTAATACATTTACGGGGTGTAAATCCAACCGTTACAAAGTTGGTCAGTGTCTGACTTCAGAGATACCCGAATTCCAAGATTAGGTGGGTTACATATCACAATGAACTTTTTGAAAGTGATAGGGCACCACACAGAGGATTCTGGGATACTTGAAATGTGGGTTGAAAGTGGTTTACTTGGACCAAATTCAGCTGAGAAAGCTAAAGATGGGAAGTCGTATGCAAAGGCAATGAGGGCACACAAATTAACTTGGCAAGCGCAGTGGCAAATTTTGATGCCGCAGTTCAAAAATGACCTCCATAAACAAGATCCCAACACTTGCCAAGCCCTGGAAGATGCACTAGCCAGCAAAGACTTCGATAGATTACTTGACATTGTGGGTTCTGAGACCTTCCGGCAGCACCTTGCAGTCTTCATTGAAAAGCGACAAAGTGATCCAAACTTCAGGTTTTGGTGGAATTACTTGAGGATGGTAACTGTATTGCTTGCTTTCGTTCGAGCACAGAGAGACGGGTTGTGGACACTAGATTTGGAATCGTTCAGAGAAATGTTGCCATTTTTCTTTCGATACGACCACGTGAATTACGCAAGATGGGGCTGCGTTTACCTGTCCGAAATGCATCAGCTCCCACCAGAAGTGGAGGAAGAGTTCCGGCTTGGTAACTTTGTTGTGAAAGGATCGGACCAAAGTTTCAACCAAGTAGATCCGGATCATAGCCTGGAATGGTTAAATGGCGTGGGGAAAAAGAGTGGTGGGATCACTGGAATAACCAAAACCAATTCAGCCCTGACAAGATGGACGCTATCGTACAACCACAGGACGCGCATTTCAATGCAGATGTATGAAATGATGAATGTAGGGGTGGATACAGGGTACATCCCGAATGAAGCCACATCTTCCCGCATTAAACGCGACAACTCAGATGAGGAACGCATCCTTGGAATTCTCTTGCGCTTCAAAGTATTTACTGAAGAATCTACTGGTCTACCAAACAAGCTCCTTAACTGCGCAACAAAAGATGTTGCAACTTCAGAAATAGAAGAGTCGCTGCTGAATGCTGAAACACTTGGGCAACAGAAGTTGGAGAGTTTCGTCAAAGAGAGACTCGTGTCATCCACTGACTTCTTCCATTCTGCACTTCAAAAGGTGAAGGCTCCAACGTTTGCAAAACTCTATGATGTTGCTACAAAGACGCCAAGTGTGAAGACAGAAAGTACAAAAGCAGACAGGAACTTCATGCAAAGATTAATTGCAGCCTACAGAGCTGGAAGTCCGGTAGACCTCGCGAGAATACTGAACCACGAATTGATGAACGTGCCAATTAGCCTTGCTGAAACATCTGGTGAACTTCGATCTGGTATTAAGGCCAACTTATTTGACATCCTTATTCAAAATGTAACCTGTCCCACAGAAAGCTCTATTGATGAGCCTTCTTGCTTAATTATCGATGGACAAGCTGCAGTGATGTCACTTGGGAAACCAAGCACGGCAAATACCTTTGGTGACTATGCAGATGAATTCGTGAAGTATATTTTCCGGTAGGGCCAGGCTTACAACCGGATTGATGTTGCTTTCGATCGGTACAGAGATCTTTCCATCAAAGTTGGAACAAGGGTGAAACGTACCAAGAAGTCGAGGCCAGTTCGGCGTATGATTGAAGACAGAAACGTACCACTGCCCAACAAATGGCCGGACTTTCTTGCATCAACTGAAAACAAGGCAGAGCTTGCTCAGTTCCTGTCAAATGCTCTCATAGCTGCGGCGCCCCCAGATAAAGTGGTTGTTGTTGGTGGGGGTTTTGCTTCTGAAACAGAAGTCAAGAGTTCAGACCCTGCGATGGACACTACGCTGCTGGAGAGCAATCATGAGGAGGCGGATTCTAGAATGATTCTACACTGTCTTCAAACAGACGCACTGAACATTGTGGTCGTAGCTCGGGACACAGATGTCCTGGTGTTGTTGGTCGCCAACGTTGGTAGAATGTCTTGCACGAAGCTTTGGATGAAAGCGGGAACAATGAAGAAACCAAAGTATGTTCCGGTGCATGACATAAGGAGGGAACTTGGACTTGCCGATCATGTCTGTGAGATACTACCGGCATTTCACAGTTTAACAGGATGCGACACGGTGTCCTTTTTCTCAGGACACTCAAAGAAAACAGAGTGGGATATCTTCCTTGAACACAACAGTCTTCTCAAAGATCTTGGCAAGTTTCCGACACCGTCAAAACAGGTCATAGAAGACGCTGAAAGGTTCATATGCCACATTTACAAGGCACCATCGGAGAACTGTAATCAAGCTTGGATAAAGCTCTTCAGCAAATGTCATGCAACGGAGACCCTTCCTCCATCTAGCGACGCTGCAAAATTCCACATAGAACAAGCAAACTACCAAAGTTTCATTTGGAGAGAAGCTCATAAGCCAATGCCATCCCTGCCACCACCAACTGAATGTGGATGGAAACTTGTTGATGGTAAATTGTCACCGGTCCTTACAACCTTGCCTCCAATTCCAAAGGGATGCAGAGAGCTTGTGCAGTGTAGTTGCACAAAAGGTTGCAGTACTAATAGTTGCTCTTGTCGGAAGTGGGGGAGCCAGTTGTGCACTGATGCCTGCAAGTGCAATGTTGCAAAAATACCATGTCGAAACAGGGCGAAGTAAAGTAGACATTGGCAGGTCAGGGTGGGTTGTGGTGGGGTAGGAGGTGGAGTAAGGGGGTGGAATGGGTGGAGGGCGTCGTTTCACATTGAACAAGCTCTTCTCCTTGACCCAATTAATTGGTCAGACAAATTTCAGTAGGATCTGATATAATTGAGGTATAAAAACACTTTACATCTACGATTGACTGTCAGAACTGTTGTTAGCATCATGAGTTTACTTTGCACCTGGTGACCTTTAACCTTAATTAGGAGGCTAATAAGTCTTAGTGTGCAATTAGAAAGTGAGGATAATCTTGCTTTGGAATTACGTATGGATAGGAGTCAGTCAAACCATTTCACTTGTGGCATGTAGTCACAAAAATGAAAGCGAGAGGAAACAGTATGTTAAACAACTAAAAGTTGCTCCAATACAGAGATATTCACAAAATAGCATTGTTCTTCTTTCACATTTTCCTCTTTTTCTCACATTTTGAAAGCCTGTAGGAACCTTACTATGCAAAATATTGTCAAATAAGTTACACCTCTTGATAGAGAATGTAAAATAAAACATTTTTTTTGAAAAATTTTGAATTTTGCACTCATTGACTTTGACCCTTAATTAGTGACCTTATTAGGCATTTTTGGGCTCGGCAAACAACAGATTCGGGTTCAGCGTGAAAACCTACCCCAGAAAAAGTGGTTTGCCTGCTTTTCCTCAAAAATGCTTCTAGTATTCACTTTTTCCAGAAATACAACCAGTCTATTCCATCAATTTGCACTTCGCTTGAAAATGGGTGAGGTCAAAGTTGGTGTTGGTGTTAGGTGTTGGTGTTGGTGTTGGTGTCAGTGTTAAACCAGAGCATATAACACCTGTCATAATGGAAGTGTTACCCCAGAGTTCACACCAGTGTTAACTCTGGTGTCAGCTGAATGCTGTGACTTAAGGCATACAAGTGCATGCACACCGTCCTACCGTCCTTGGCATAGCTAGCTGGACTATTTTTCAGGGAATTACTAAAACTGAAAAGGTAAGCAAGAACATCAGATCTCTTTGGATAATATGACATGCAGAAATGGGCTGTACCAGCCCAGTCAAAGCTTCTGATGGGTCACTTTCCCAGGGTGCTGCATGACCTAGTACATGAAGATGTACATGATTCCATGCATTTGGCAGCATACAGGATTATGATCATGATGATTGCTGCATCCACTCTACATAAATGGATGGCATCCACTGCATAGACCTAGGCCCCTACATGTGAAGTAATTGCTAGTAATTCTTTGTATCATGAGGCATTTGGCCTGGCTCATGAGAGTACCGACATGACTGATCTGAGGAGGACCCAGTATATTAATTAGGCAGAGGAAGCAAAAGACCATGTCCTTGTATTAAAATGTGGTTTCGAATACTGCCCCCCTGTCGGAATCCCAAGCTTTAGTGCTTTCCGTATTAGGCTCATATACTGTCATTTAAATGTTCCATTCCAGAATGCGATTCACTTGGACAAACGACAAGAGAGAGCAAGCTCTTAGGCTTCTGATAGAAAAACATGAGAAATACGTTAAACTAAAAAAGCAAAACCTTTCCCAGGAGGTCTATGATGAAGTCGCTACAGAGATGGGGGGGGGGGGGTGATGGATGTGAGGGTAAAGTGATTAAAGATCTTTTGAAGAACCTTGGCCGTAACTATCGAGAAGTTGTACAGCAACTGAGTAAGTCTGGAGCACAAACAGATCTAGAACCAGAGTTGAAAGGGTCACCATCTTAGTACACAGCCTATGAGGAGTTTTACAAACTATATTATCCAGCAGGGGGTGCAGTGAAGCCTGATGTTGTCGTCACAGCCTCTGCAGTAGTGAAACCTGGCAAACCTGGAGACGAAACGGCCCAGAGGGGAACTAAAAGACCACTCGCCCGTAGGCCTAGCCTCCCTTTCGCCACTCCGAAGAGTGATTTTTCCCAGTTCAACAGAGAGCTGGTGGAGGAGGAGGAGGAAGACCATGATGATGACGTCTTAGATTGTCCAAGCTTCAGTCCATCTTCAACATGTTCAAGCCGTATGCCAAGCCCTTGCCCACCATTTTCTAGTGCACCTACTGCTAGCACTAGCAGGGCAAAAATGGCAAAGACAGAATTCCTACAGAACTCTGCAAGTTTTCAGGAGACCTATCTTGATCTTGTTCGAGAGCAAAATAGGCATCTGGAAGAGATGAACAGTCACCTTGGGCAACAAAATAGACACCTCGAAGAAATTGCGACCAATGTTGAGATGATGAAAGCAGGTTTTTATGTAGTTTACGATCTTCAGGCCAACGAGGTGCCGTTAAGCCAAGTCGGTGACCCTCTCCAAAATGCCCCAAATCAGTAGGCCTCACCTGATTATAGGGTGTCCCAAAACGTCCCTATTTTTTGACAAAGCATACTGAACATCAACAATCACCGTTTACTACATTCATGTTTTTATTTTCCAGAGAAATGGAACTTTTTTAACCTTTAAGTTTGCACTGAATATTTGCCCTGACAGGGTAGAGAATTACAAATGTGGAACAAATTTTATCCACATGCATTCTTAGGTCAAACTAAACTTGTCGAAGTTTTATTTCCAGCTGTGATACATGTGATAGGTAATTTTAAAAACTTGTGCTAATATTGTTAATAACAATGTTATGGTAATCGTTCAAATGACAGTTTGAATAATCAAAATTCTGTTCTTCAAAAATTGTCTTGACTCAGTCTGTGTTTACTTTTTCATATGAAATTGGTAAAGCGGTTGTGCAGCTGGCATATGGCAATTGTGCACTTTGAAGCAAAGAGTGGTCCTATCGTTGCTCCTTCAGCTGGCTCATTCGCCATTCCAGTTCAGCAGCACCGATACTTCTCTCCACAACCTGCCGACGCCTGGTGCACGAGTTGTTATATTCAATCTGCTGTCTGTCCAGGTTTCTTCCTCCAACTGGCGTAATGATACGGGGATGCAAATTTCGATACGCTAGGTCCCCCAACACCACAACATCCTCTGGCAAGGTATCCAAAAAATTCAGGAATTCAGCTGACCATTCAGCTGCGGTTCTGTCATGAGTGGCTCCTGGAATACCACTGATGACATGGCGCACCTTGCCTGTTCTGTCTACCACATACTGAACGTTCAAAGAGTCGCATGTGCTTTCCAGGGCGTCCGCAATAGTATGCGTCTCCCGCATGGTCTGGGCGTTGGATTTTCACTATTTCTCCATCAATATACAGAAGAATATAAAGGATGTGTCCATCTGGATGCTGAATGGGCATGATCAGTTCATTAAACTCCTGGGGTAAAGGGAACTGTATGTGTTGACCAGCAATTTCAAAAAAGATTTAAGTCCGCAACTTCATGCGTATACATCAGGGCCGTTGATTTAGCTACGCCTTCAGTCTTTGCAAGCTGTCTATAATAGCCCCCAGAAGCCAAATAAGATAAAAACATTTCAATTCTCTTCCTAGATGCAAATGGAGATGCCTGTGGATTGGTCATGCTCCTGTGATCATGAAATTCGTCTCCGACTTGTTGCACTTGTTCCTCCCTGAGCCGAAGATGTCTTGAAAGTGGTTCAGACGTTTCTGCTGGCCTTCGGACATGATTAGGAGCCCTTGTTTGATCTGCAATTCCTGCAACAACTTCTTGAAAACCTACAAACAACATGGCTGCCAACACCAACACCCAACTTTGAACTCTGGCTGGTGTTAAACCCCTGGGGCTCAGAGTTGACAACACAATAAAAGCCTTTTAAAATCTGCATTCTAACACCAAGTTCAGTTCAGCCCAACACCTGGTGTCACACTTGGTGTTGAGTTAACACTGTCCCTGACTTTGAACTGGGTTTACACCGGTGTTGGTGTCACACCAGTGTTAACACTGAGCAGTTCAAAGTTCGGCTTAAACCCGGTGTTAGTGTCAGTGTTAGTGTTAACTCCTAACACCAACACCAACTTTGACCTCACCCAATGCAGCATAGTCCCGTCAGCAGCAAACATTGACCTTGGAATTACAGAGAGCTCATGCTCTCCGATTACTTCCTGCAGACAAACATCCTTTCTTGACTTGGACACAAGAACCAATCTGGCAAAAAGATTCCTATCTTCCTTTAGTTCAACAATCTTATTTCCCGTGTGTACTGTCATCATTTTCGCTGCTGACTTCCAGGTCTTTAAGTTCTGTTTTTTCATCGGGGCCCAAATACTCGTTTTTTGCCGTTGATTGCACATGTCACTCTCTGGCATTACAACTTTGGTTGCAAAGTTTATGAGTTCGTCACCACCAATCTTGAACGGATTGCTGAATGCCTTTATGGTGCGAAATAGGTCCTCGACGCGTTTTTCTTGTCTAGTAAGGGCAGCTGGCGTCAGCAAATGGTGATGATTCTGTTGAGTATCAGTTGTGTCCCCCATAACCATGTCTTTTGCTTCATTTGCCAGTTTGACTCGAGATCCGGAGCGGACAGGAAGAATCGATTCCTGGCCTTTTCATTTAAAGTGATTCCTACGATTCCTCCAGCAACCTTCATGGAACGATTCACATGTTCTAAGGCATGATCCGCACCGATTGCACAAAAGGCCACGTGTGGGTTTTTGTTCACAACCCAATTACCATTCAAGAACTCAGAGTGCAAGTCCTTGTCATCTCTGCTTAGTATGTCCATATCTGCCAGGTAGACTGGTATCATACGTGCGTATGTCAGCTTGTCATGGACAAAGAAATGCTTCGTGAATGCCCTGAGTGACTGAAGATGCAGGTTCCAATCGCCAGTTCGTACGGATCGTATAAACTGCAGCATCTCTAATACCATGCCCATGTACTGAAACATGACTCTTGCGAGTGGCGCTTTGTCTTCTTCAGCTTGATGATTGGGTAGGTCATCCCAGACGCTAGTTTTCTGCAAAATATGGCCTAATTTCAAGCGAGCATCTTTGATTTTCTCTGCGTCTCTATCAATGCATGCTTTCTCAAGATCAGCAGATACTGTTCTGAAGACCTCAAGATCGTCGGGGTGTCCCTCAATGAAGGTTTCAAAGTACAGTGAAAATAGAACCTCAAGGGTTGTGGTATGTGCCTCAACTCCACGTTTCACATGCTTGCCGTCGATGATTTGCCTGGCAGTTGCTGGCCCAAAGATTTCAGCCTCTACCCAGCTGTAATCAATGCCACTGCCCTCTACGTAATTGCCGATGCAGCGAAGCTGTGCCATGACGATATGCAGTTCACCTGGACGGAGAATCATATGATTCATGTCTCTGCGACTCATTTGCAGTTGCTTTGCTGGTTTGTAGAGACCCATGTCGAGCGAAATCACCGTTTTTCTGTCAGGTCCTATGACTTTTGTGTTGATACTCTGTGCCTGCATCAATACTGTCAACAGTGTACTCCATTCATGGGAAGGCGCTGGAATGATGGGCGGAGTCCCGACTCGAGTGATTCCTAAATGTTGACTTATCAATGAGTTATAAGCTGACCATGGTGGAATCATTCCCTGAGCAACTTCATCGCCCTCCTCTCCCTGATCGGCTACAGCGACACACTTGTCTTTCCGATTGGCACGTACCGTGATGCGTCCAGTCAGCCATATGATATCATCTTGAGAACTGCTAGGTAGATGATCTGAGGGGCCTTCGATGCAGAATGTGGAGTATACTGGGCTAGCTGGCCTTGCAGGAGGTTTTGGGCAGTCTATCAAGGTTGTGGTACTCAAAGACGAGAGCTCCTGAAGCTCCGATGATGGATGTTCTCCCAATTCGCGTCTCGAAATTGGGTCGTCTTGAAGTCGTTTCTGATAAACTGCCATGGCAGTTCCATGCATTGTCCGTTTTCCATCTGCCGTATCCTCTGCAAAGTCAATGTTGTCGACTGCGAAGAAGACATGACGTCCTTGCACGAAGTCGGGTGGTATGAACACACCATCGTTCCTAATCATCTCCCGCATAACTGACTCGGCCAGTTGATTCTCAACTTGGAGGAGGCGTCGGTATGAGACCGAAGCCCCGAAGCTGTGCAGAATATCAATGACGTTTTTGCTGCGAATAGCCTGGCGAATAGAGACACCAACAGCCAACTGCATGGGCATTTCCCCAGTACTGTTGAAGGTTTTCGTCTGTTTGTTACGTAATTTCTTCTTTGAAACAAACATTGACACAGTTCTCTGTGCAAGACCCATAGCATTTCGGTTAATCTGTGATGATTTCGCATCTGCAGTCAGAGATGAGTCTGTTCCCTGTAGAACCCAACGGAAGAAACTGTACAGTTCGTTGGGTACATGTTCGTCTCCAATATTCGTCAGTGAGCCTGTAAAACTCCATTTACTGCGCTTCTCTATCGCGTTACGGAGAATTGAAGCAGCTTTGAACAAAGTCTTCACGTCTGAATCCCGTGCTTCGTTTGCTAATTGGTGGATGGCGCCGTCTCTTGTGGATTTTACACTAACTATATCAGATTCATTCATGCGTTTGCTTTTATGAATTTCAATGTCCTCAACTTCTGTCATCAGCAGCCTTTTCAAAGTCCTACGACTAAATTCATACTTCTGGACATTGTTTTCATACATTATGTTCTTGTAGGCATCATGTAGGAAAGCTATGCTGTGAACATTCCCACTTCGTAATGAAGATTCAACATGAGCAACGAATTCAACTTGAGCCGCTAATTCATCAGTATGCAATTTTCTATTTGTAGTGTCCTGTTTGCAATTCATCACATTTGTTACGTGCTTTGCCCAACATGATTTGTGGTACTTGATTCCCAAGGAAGCTGCGTCTGTAGGATTAATGGCCTCACAAAGCCTCAACCGGAACACTTCGTTCTCGCTCTTCTCTACAGCTTCTCTTAAAGAACAACCGGCACTTGGGGTTTTAACGTCATGCAGTGCTTCTCTCCGAGTCTGTCCCATTTGACAGAAAAAGCACAACATCTTATCAAATGGAAATGTCCTTGACCGTGTTAATCTTTCGTCAGATCTAGACGTGACGCTCATAGCCGACTTTCTCTTCGAGGTTTCCCCATTTTCCATACAATTTTCGTATCGTGTTTTGGCCCGTTCAAGCATTTTTGTATGCACAGTGTCCACGTAACATTGTCGGTGCCAAGAGGCCGAATTCTGTATTAATTCATCAGCCGACATATTTCCGAGTCTCTTGCTCCTTTCAGGGAAGTCTCCGTCCCCATATTTTCCGCGTTCTTTGATGAAATTCAAAACTCTTTCATGGTTGCTCGGTTTCTTTACAATGTCATCCTTTGTTTTAAGCTGGCAAATAATGCAAAGGGAGAAGTCAATGGGAGAATATCGTGGGGTCTTGGCGGGTGATACACCATCTCCTCCACCTAAGGATGCCGCTTCAAGCCACTGTTTGTCCATCTTCAAAACCACTAATGAGAGCAAAATTGTGCAGAAACTGAACCACATCTGAAACAATCAAAAAGATACATCTTAAGTACGTTTTCACTCATTTTGGTAGCCGTCAACTGATTACGTGAATTTCTCATTTCAAAACGACCATCGTATAACAATAACTGAAAATCATGCCACGAGTTTCACATTAGACAGACGATCTCAAAGAACAAAAATGGTCGAACTGATAGCGCGTCTGGGAGGTTGGAATACTATATAAATGTTAACTGGCTGTACTTAGGATAACGATGATGAATATCGTGCAGTATGATGGGTACTTAATTTAAGTCAACGGTATACCATTGTATCTATATTGCACTTAATATCTTTGTACTGCACCCCTGCACCAATTGTACCTTGAGTACGAATAAACATATATATATACATATACAGTGTTGTCGAATACAAATGGAGGATCTCGATATTCCGCGCCGCATTTCATGATCTCACCTTTTCACTAGATTTGCGACAACGTCTGATTGTCCTGGATTTCCATTGTGAAAATTAGGTGTAACATTTTTCGCATCCAGTTCAACAATCTGAAAATTGACAGATGTGTTTTTGCATGGGTACTAACTGGACAGAATTAAACAACCTCTGTCGAAGTCCAATCTCGCTATGGCCAACCACTCTTTCGGGGCAAAAGTTCACTCACAACTAAACTTTCGTATTCAGTATATTGTTTGAATACTGTGCTAAACTTGTCGGATGCAAATGGAGGACCTGGATATTTCGCAGTCTACTCTAGTTCGAGATTGGTGATCACAACTCAATAATTACCTACCATTATATACACATTGAAACAATTGATGACCAGTTCACACTGACTCTTCATCAAGTCTTTGGCATCATCTGAAATTCAACAATGCGCAATTTTTACCGAAACCCGCTCACTTTATCCACAGTTTAAAAAGAATTGAAAATCATTTCACAACTCAATAATTACCTACCAATATATACACAATACAATTGATGACCAGTTCACACTGACTCTTCATCAAGTCTTTGGCAGCATCTGAAATTCAACAATGCGCAATTTTTACCAACACCCAATCACTTTATCTACAGTTTTAAAAAAATTGAAAATCATTTCACAACTCAATAATTACCTACCAATATATACACATTTAAACAATTGATGACCAATTCTCATTGACTCTCCATCAAATCTTTGCCAGTATCTGAAATTCAACAATGCGCAGTTTTTACCAAAACGCGTTCACTTTATCCACAGTTTAGTTCTCTTTCAAGTGCACTTTCACGTTTCAAGTCAATACAACGAACAACAACAACGGAGATATGGCCGAAAGTAGGAAGCCATGTCGGGACACGGAAGTATGCACGGGTAGCCGGATCGGGCGTCAAGAAGGGGATAAGTCGCCACCGGACAGTGGGACATGTCCTGATGAACATGTTTCCCTATACTTTTTAGTGTTCGCCAAACAATAAAATAGGCACTTGCATACGGGAGGCATTCTCAGCCATTACACATACATGTTAATTTGCAAGGTTGATGGCGCGGCGAAGTCAAGTAGGCCTAGGCCTAGGCCTAAATGACGTAGGCCTACATAATCTATCTTTGAGTGGGTCCTTGAATAGCACTTTCACATGAATGCCCTTCCAAATTGACTCACGGAGATGTGTAATATAAATAACACTTCGAACACAATGACCTGGGACTCTTAGCACATGAAAGCAACAACTGATGAAACTTTGTTCAAAGGCTGACTGCACAAGACTTTTCAACACTGAGCACTTTTTGGAACCACCCTGCTTGCCATCTTCAAAAAAACTTGTTTTTCATGAAGGAATAGTGATAAACAAAATAATAGCTTACCTTCTAAACCGTGAATAATGAAGAAAACGTGGTCATAAAGCGGATTTGAGACAAAAAATCGGGAAAAATGCCTCTTTGCTGAGTCACATGATGCAACCATTCTCTCAGTGAAGTCAACCTCCTTTGTTGTCTGTTATGTAACGCCGTCAGCAGACGTCATAATATGAGAACGTCATTTAATGACGTCATCCCCTCACTGGACAAGATCAAGCTCTGCAAACACCAGTATTTCATGCAAATTCTTTTAATCAAAAAATAATGGCGAATAAAGACGTAATGAGTAAAATGACACTTACCTGTATATAGGTTGTTCATGTAACCATGGCAACTATACTTAACATTATTTTATGAAATCTTTGTCCAACAGGAAGTAATTTCATTGGAGTATATTGTTAATCGGCCCACAAACTTGTTTGCCGCCAAGTCCTATCCATCGACTCCACCGAAACCAAAACAGTATCCGAATCATACTGACGTCAGACCGTCGAAGGAAAGGGTCTGTGACGCCGCAATGATTGGAATCTGTTTTCCTTAGTAATTCAAAATTAAGGGCCACAGTACTTGATCCACACAAAATCGTTGTCCAGTTATGAATCGGCAGGTCCTGGAGGCATTTATGAGAAATAAAAATATAATAAAAATGACCCGGTGTGTAAGTCAAGCGGCCCAAACGTTTCGGTGTCGGCATGTGATTTTCAGAAAGTTACAGACATTTTTGGGTTGACCTTGACCTTTGACCTTGACCTTGACCTTGAAATAATTTTAAAATGTGTCAAACGGATGGCCGACCCAACATTACATAGGAATCGATACTTTGATCCCGTTTTTATCATTTCCTAAAAGGCACAAATTCGCATTTACAAAATTTCATATTTTTACACGCCGTTGCCATGGAAACCGCGAATAACAGTTGTCCACACAATTTCCCAGACTGCCGACAAAGTTTTTCTTGTTCGGCAGAAGATTCTCTATAAATTTAGATATGTCGGCAAACTTCATACCAAAATGCCCACGGGAGCCATTTATTGCCCACTTTGAACCGGACTATATGAAACAAATTCATGGCAATAAAATTTCTAGAGTGTAGACCTAAACAGATATTTACCGTGATTTTTGGGCTTAAATTGAGTGTCTCGCCTCCTCCATTTCGGCTTGAGAGGAAAAAAGACAGAACCCGGATGCAACAACAACTGCGCATGCCCAAAGGTCTAAAGGGCGCGAAAAAGTTATTTACCGCGAAACTTAAAACATACACGTAGGAACTCATGGATCCTACAGTCATGAATATCATCATTTGACTTGATTTGAAATTTGTCTGAATAAGTAAAAGAGGGTCCGAAGATGAAATGCTGAAGTTAAGAGTGATGGAGTATCTTGTAATGTGCAGACAGATATGCGTAAGATGCATGTATTTTGATGTCGTTATCTGCTCAGTGTGGTTATTTTAAATTCACCCATGAAGACATTTACATTTACATGTATACACACACTTCATAGTCAATCTAGAGGTTGAATGGTAGAAGGAATATTTACACTCTCTGTGAGCTTTAGCCATATTCACCTATTCGAGACTATGCAAACATACCATTGTCTTAGGTGTCATAATCCAGTTTAGGCCTCACCCAAGACGGGATAATTGACCAATTGGCAAGACGAGGCGTTATACACAGGGCAGCAGGCCAACACGGTGCGGAAAGACCTACCCACCCGGATCAGGGTAGAGGTATCACTCAGATGCGTATTGGGGTGTAGACACGGGCGCGGATTGGGGTGTCACACTGATCCGGACAGGGCTTTTTTCGCCCAGTGACTGTGGTGTCGGAGTTATGCCGGATTCGACTCCATATCCACTCATTGGTTCAGGGGAATTTGGGGTTCGGCCTGTGGACTAAAATTGTGGTGTGGGTGCATATGAATGATCCTGAGACATGCCCCGATACCAAATCATTTTTGTTTGGGCTGTACCTTCCCTAAAAGAATGGCTAGGCCTGACCGCCCCCAGTCCGGCATAACTCCGACACCACAGTATATTATTTTTGTAAAACAAACATTTCTGTTACATTTTTTTTCAGTGCATATTGGCCCAGAGCAGGAAACGCCGTGAAGAGACTGGGTGCTTTCTTCCAGCCAAGGCAGAGTTGCTCAGCCGAGATGGCCTTCACCTTTCTGCGACAGGGAATAGGATGATGGCGTGCGAAATCAGACGACAGTTCAAAGGTCTGAGAGATGATGCCGATCTCCAAGTAATGTACAAACGTGAAAGGTGTGCAGACTGCAATGCTGTAGGCCATTCTTGTGGTCGATGTTCTTGTTACTTAAGTGGTGAGTATCTTGCGCCAGCTGTAAGAAATGAAGAGAAAAACAGGTTGAATTGAGGCTTCCAAAATCAGAACCAAGTTATAAATTTGATGCATTTATGTTTTTTTTAAATTACTAGTATCCACTGAGCTGCTGAGCGTGGGGAGCCAACATATCTACCTCAGCATGTTTTTTTGCAGTTTTTCTTTTTAACTAAGTTTTTTCTTGTTTCTTTTGTTATTTATTCGAATGTCTATCATGTGTCTACTGCATACACCTTTTTAAAAATGCAAAAAAATAATGATTCGTTCAATGTAATGTGAAGTATATAATGTGAAGTATATACTCTATATGAATAAGGATATTGGGAACAAGAAAGACGCCCAAAGATGTACCCCTTCTGCCTGCTGAGCACTGCAGATTTCTTCTCCCAAATGTCAAGAAAAAAATTTAAAAAGAATTTTTTTTGTAGGTGATCACCAGTGTTCATAAACATACTTTGAAGTTAAAGTGTGATAGTTTATCTTTTGTTCTGAACAAAAGAAAAGTGTCACACTTAGAGTTAGTAGTTTTATGAATATGGGCCCAGAGCCCCTGCCTGAGAGTATCTCTGATGCCCCACTGGCTGTTGTACGGTGTACCCCCTCCCCTTCTTTCAATTTCTGGCAGCCTGACCCAACCAGTTGTAGTGCAGTGTTGTATGACTGTGCTGTGTGCTGTTTTGTTATTGTTCAATGAAAAGAAATTCTCCTGATAATCGGGGGCGTAGCTGGGGGGGGGGGGG
>NMRB01000308.1:386403-405345 GCA_002633025.1 Notospermus geniculatus | reverse complement strand
TTTGCGTTTGACTTTTTGTGTTCGGCGTAGACGTCTATGCGGCGTCAATACATCATTCACGGCCAGCAAAATATTGTCATGAGACAGTATAGGAAAAGAGTTTCCTCGGTCTACTGATGACCACCTAAATTTTAATTCGAGGCATTTCACAATTAAAGAAAATTTGCCGACAAACTGACTTTTGACTTTTGGAAAACTGTTTTGGCTATTTCTTCAGAATTTATTTTGCCATACATACACAGCCAAAAATGTATGCACGAATACTCATATGGAATAATTTCTGTCTACCGGTACATTGTACATGAAACATGGACTGTGTTATTCTCCCTTGTTATTCTCTGATTTGATTGCATGCAGTAAAAACAAAAAGGGAAAGGAAAGCTGTACCATGGAGGTATAATCTTTATTATACCTCCATGGCTGTACAAAGTTCGAAAATACTTCCCACAACAGTTCAGCCCCTGTCATTGTCAATAATATTATGTGTGAATGGCACGTTTTATAATTATGATGGAAGCTCTGACCAAAAATTTGATTGATCCAGGGCTACATGTACATGTATAAAAAACAGGGTTTTGTTGAAAACGTTGTGTTTTTTCATAACCATTGTGTTTCTGCTCTTCGTCTCAGGCGTTTTTGGTCCAAATTCTGTGGGGGAAACCCGTACAGAGATATTTTATTTCGTCTGATGGAGGTTCATAACTGCAGTGATTTGCCGGCATGATTTACCGGCAGGTGGGGTTACACCGTTGGTGCGACGCTATATCAGAATCTTGAAATGACCTTCCGAGATGCATTATGCTGAATAACCTTGAGGGAATCATACATGTAGCAACCAGAACTCCCATTTTTCTAAACACATTTTCCAACTTAACAACACAATTATCCATGTCCAGGCAAATAATTGCCATCAATTCTGTAAAGTTTCAAAGAAACTGACCAGTGTTGTGAGGTTCTTTGTAGCAAAATGACATTTGCCATTTTTTCCGACTTCCTAGCCATCAAAATAGGCCTACTAATTTTTCTCCATTCTGGGTTCCAGTCACGTATGACTTACACAATATATAGATGTAGCCAACAGTTTGTATACAGTAACACACTGTGCACATATGGCTATCTACGACCCGATCCGTTGTTTAAATGGTGGCTTAATTCTTTGTAATTGTTGTTGGTTTAAACAGTAGGCTACATAAACGATTTGTGTATAGTTGGGTAAAAATAATATGAGCTTATTATAGCCTGCGGGTGTTTCAATCTGCCAGCTCAGCCACGACTGGACAGTGCGGGACACACAGAGATGGTAACCGTTTGTCAGTTGTTTTTCCCGATTATGGGAGGAACACTGAGCACCGGAATGGCTGAGAAAGGTTGCTCAATGTACATGTAGAGCCCTCAATGTAATAAGTGTTTACGGATGAAGTGATGGGGCCAGGTTCTTTTTTTCCCCTTAAAATCGTTAACCCGCAGGTATAATCTCACCTGCCGGTAAATCATGATCCATTCGGTTGTTATTCACCTTCACCATAAAACAGGTCACCCTGGCTGTATACCTGCGCGGTTTGTTCACGGTTCAACTGGTTCTAGAGGTGATATTTTGGACGATATTTTAACACAAGGTTATGTTAGCCAGCGCACCACCACCTACCGACCAGGACACTTCCAATAAAATCCTAAACACTCAGTACCCGGGTAGAGAAAAATGAATTTCACATGACCTGCCCGTCCTGTTCAATTGGTTTCACAATCATCAAGCAGGTACCCCGTCCCGCATCACGGGGGTACCTGCCCTACCCGACCAGGCGAATTCTAACAAAAATCTAAACTGCTATGTCCCGGGCACACAATAAAAGTACTTCACAAACACCTGCCCGGCCTGTCCAACTCATTTCCGAAATATTTTCGGAAGGCAGGTAACCCGTGCCGCAGCACGACCTACCCGATCATGACAATTCTAAAAACAACCGAAATTGTCACGTCCCGGGTAGACAATAAAGTACTTCACAAACACCTGCCCGGCCTTTCCAACTCATTTCAGAAATATTTTCGGAAGGCAGGTAACCCGTGCCGCGGCACGACCTACCCGATCATGACAATTCTAAAAACAATCGAAATTGTCATGTCCCGGGTAGACAATAAAGTACTTCACACCTTGTTTATGGTTGAGTAGGTCGCACGGATCTTAAGTAATTAACGCCCGGGTTATGCGCCTTATTCATAAAAACAAACTTCACTGAGCAGGTCGTAACTGTTGTAAAAACATACTAGCTCGGGTCAATACTTTTATACAAAAAAGCAAATTTCGACCCTATTCCAGACGGTGATAATTCCGGATCGAAATAATAACGTGTTTCAACTTATAGACTCTGAAGTGCCCAGAAAGGTCAGCATCTTCCATGAATTGTTTACAGTACACCCTTTAATCCCCAGTGTGTGTTTTTCACTGAATAAACTTTGAACTGGTCCTCGATCGACAAAATCACGATGCGCCTAATGTCCCCAAATTAGCATGGAAAAAATACAGGGTGTTTCTCACTCGGGGGAATCTAAAGGCCTGTGTGATCTTGTGATACCATCACTTCCGAACAACCTGTTTATTAGCTAAATGAACATTCGATGTGACCCGACAGCACACGGTGATGACAGCTTCATAATAGGGACTTTAAGAGATCACACGCTAATGATAACATTTACGTTAACGATATTTTTTGTACATAAAATACGTACAAGAAATAGCGTTAACGTAAACGTTATCGTTAGCGTGTGATCTCTTAAACTCTGTAATCTCTCAAGACTCAGCTCCTACTCTCCTGTCGGAGAGGTTTCCATTCCAGGCGGCGTATGTCAATGAGGTATTTATGACTGGTCAGTCCATGGTTTCCTCAGTCCAGTAATCCAGAGTCCATTGGTGCATAGTCCATGTTTTTCAAATACCCATTTTCCCGCGCGCAAAATAAAACTGCCGTAGAAAGGACCTTTCGGGTCGACTGACGTCATAACATAGATTTAAGACCGCATTTTCACAACAGCCGACCAGAAACAAAGTTGGCAGCTTAATTACTTCTATTAACTCATTCCCGTAATTTGTAAACATCTGGCAAAATATCCAATCATGTATGTGGTCATACGGGGCCTAGTCGCCAATCAAATCACGGAGAATTGACAGACGACAGGAGGGCAATTCATGCGCTTTCTCCTATTAATTTTCGTAACAATGTAAAATGCTGGCAGTTAATGAGGTCTATTCCCTCTGCGTTAAAATGGACTAGTCACTGCCGTGTGTGTGACGTCGCGATTGTATAAAAAGCATTAGGACGCTATATAGCTCTGTTGCCGAATGGGACATTTGAATAGAAAGTTCTTGATATGTGTTTGTTAAATAACCTAGATAAAATTAGGAGAATACCGCATCCATAGGAGGATACCGTTCATACCGCCCACGGAAGACAAATCTTCGATACAAGTAATATTCCACCCAACACAACATCTTGTTATCTTAGCGAAGACACATAACCCGCCATACATAAGGCTAGTTTCGTATTTTATCGACAGTGCAAGTTGTCGACTAAGATACAATGCAACAGTTTTCAAAAATTCGAACTACAAGGTAGTTCGACTTAAATTCAGTCTAAATTACACAATTGTCTACGAGATTAATGTCAAACATGCAACTCGACAAAAGCTAAAATGTCATAGATGAGGCCGTTGTTGAGTGTGTATGATTTTAGAAGTGGAGAATATGTTGGCCGAATAGACATGAAAACGAGGAGGGAATGTTTAGAATGGATAGGCCCCGCCAGCATGGTCACTCGAATATGGGCGATTCAGGAATACATGGAGGGAATCGCGTCCGTTTGTTTCCTACCAGATACCTTATTAATTATAGCTCACAATTTCATCTTGAAATCGAACAAAAGTGGCCTCGTTTTTCACTCATCACAAAACGCCTCGGCAAAAGCGGCACAACTGCACAAAATCCACATCACCGGGGTGGACGTATTTTTTCTGGCCCTGGACGTATCGTTGTTGATTTCATTTGAGAGTAATGACGGCAGAAAGCATCTGAAAATGATGGCGTTCACCTTACATTTATCAAAATCTGGTGCTAGGTTACAGTCCACGAATACAATTAAATTCCCTGACGAGTTTAAAGGTTTAGGAAGAGATTATTCGACCAGAACCTTGATTTACCATGTTGATATGTTTTCTTACTCAATAATCAGTCTGATTGAAATAATCAACTGTTTCAATGAAAAAAGTCAGGTCAGGCTCTCCCATGTTGCAGTACGATGGCCCACATCACTTCGGAAGTTTTACAACAGTCTTCTGGGTGACTCTCAAGAAAAAAAATTCTTCGTGACATTGACAATCGACATATCCAAGTCCTTATTGTTAATTGTCAATGAACATATTGGTTCAAAATGGATAATTCGTGCAGTTAATGTATTAGAACCTGATTAGACGGGTCAATATATGAAAAATTAGGGGTCAACCCCAAAAAAATTTATACAAAAGGTTTTTCTCTTGGAGGTGTAGGACTAGGTTGTGGTTGACCCCAGAAAAAAAGTAGGCCAATATCTGCTCCCGGGAAAGTGGTTAATTAGCATATTTTCAATATGGCGACCCCCAAATTTTCAATGTACAGGAAACTTTTTTCTGGTTCGATTTAGACCCTATAAATGTATTACCAACAGATAGAAATATGATACCAATTTACCAAATAAGGTTATTGACAACCTTCTATGACGTCATTTTGACGTCAAAATGACGTCATTGACGAATATGTGCACTAAACACCAGACTTTATCATCAAATAACCGTTTCCAAAATGCGCATTTGACAATTTTTGTTTCGCCTTTTATAATACATGTTGTACTAAGGGTCCTGATAAAATACCATTACGAACTGAGTGTATGCGTAAATGCGCACTACGCGGTGACCTACTTTATGCACTATGCATTACAGTTAGAAAATGGCGAAATATTCATTGAAATCAACAAATACTCTGCAATGGTAGCAGCCAGCCGAGAAAAACACATGTCAACTTTGAAAGTAGAGTCCCCTGATTAATTGAGGTCATTCTTGCAAAGAAATAATCAAAATTACGGACTGTACTGGGTGAAAAAAACGGGAAAAGGCATGCACTATGATTGTACAGGCGCGAGACATGAATCGCAGTTCAAAATTCCCGCCTCCCACCAATGTGACCTACACTGCAAAAAAACACCCGGCGAGGCCGAGTATAATTTATGTTCTTACTGCTGATTGGTTGAACCATGAGAACGAGCTTGATTTACTCACTGTACCTGCCGCCAAATAACCTCGGAACCTCGGCGTCAGAGTAGACTCGAGAGGCCCGCAATGGGGTGTCAGCGTGATTGGTGCAGTTCATTCCAAATCCCGTGGCGCGAGGTTTTCAGCCGATATCTCCGCAATGGCTGGGTCAAATTCAACATACCATACATCAATTGACTTGTCTTTCTTGCCGGTATCTTTCTGCTATCTTCATTTTTCGTGTAAGGCCTGCATAACGGATCCCTTTCTCAAAACCCATTTCATTTCGCCACGCTGTTCAGTGCAGTTTACACGTGCGCGATGCATTGCGTCATTTCAAAATGGCCGCCATTTCGGCCGTAAACACAAACTGTGGTTTGTGAAAGAATTTTTTTCTGTCACGTTTTTCGGGAAAATGACAGTGATGATGGCTGTACCGCCAAGAAAGACAAGTCGATTGGCGTATGTTTCATCAAAATCGGCCCAGCCGCTGCGGAGTTATCGTTGATAAACCTCGCACCAATTGGAAGTGGAATGTAGGCCTAACTAGGCCCTAGCTGTACCTGTGGCAGTAGGGTGGCCTTTCTGGTGTAGAGCAGAGCCACTGGGCCTGGAAGAAGGGTTCTCGACATCCCCAAGTTAATGGGAATCGGAGGCGAAGCCGAACTGTGGGTCGCCAACACTGTCACACCCTGTCTTATTCTAACTCCTCTGTGAAGCAAAACGGCATTCAATGCATGATTAATCTATATAGGAGCTGATGCTGCAAACGAGATACAACCGTTGACTTTCTTCTGTTTTCCATGGAAGGGAAAATCCACAAGCATACAAATGAAATGAGAAACAAACAAAATATGTATATGGAAAAGTAGACTTTATTATTATTCAAACAAAGAAATAAAGAAAAGAAATATTAAGTAAATCACATACAAAATCACTTTGATTTACTCTCGTAAATCTCAACAAAAGGGTCGCAGGCCTTTCCGCTTGACGGGCGCGAAAATGCATGCGCCTCGCAAACAATAGAAATCCAATTGTTTGCAAAGAGCATGCATTTTCGCGCCCGTCAAACGGAAAGGCCTGTATCACATCTCTGGACACAGGAACAGAATAACTCTTCATTTTATTCCTGCTGGAACTAAATTTCAAGATGATCTATTCTGATATCATAAATGCAAAAATGCACAGACTGACCAGAGGCACACGATACTTTGGCATAAAATGGGGCTCTAGCATAAAATTGTCTAGTATCTACTGTCGCAGCAGTGATCCAGCAGGGTTCTCAATGACCCGAAGTCTCGGGTCAAATACGCACAAAAGTGCGTACCCGGTAGTCTGAAGCACAATAAAAACGAGCAGGAGTCACTATGACACACGAAGATTCACCCAATGTTGTGAACTGACCATGGTTGCCTGACTTTTGAGGGCTGACCCCAGAAAAAAATACACAGGTCTCTGACCTTCTACATGTACTGAAACCTCCAGTGAGAGCCCTGGATCCAGTGTGTCTCGCTCTCTAGTTTAGCTCCAAAACATGACTAAACACGACTGTTAAAGTTAATCCCTGCAAAACCGATGGCCTTCTCCAGGGCACAGGAGGTTGTCTAGAAATATAAATAGAAAACATCTTATTGATCACCCTGTATATCATTTTCGTTTGTCACCAATGTACACTACCCATACACTATTGTGCATGGGGGTGGGTAGTGTACATTAGTGCACACGATATACAGGGTGATCAATAAAACATTTTTTATTTAACCTCCTGTGCTCCAGGGCCGACCGCACAGAAAGTCCAATAGTGCTTCCGGTGCCTATCGGTGGTTTAGTTATGAGAAAATGCGTTATAACTAACTGCCGATAGGTGCCGTTGGCACTATCGGACTTTCTGGGCGGTCGGCCCAGGCATGCCAGGCCTGGAGTGAAGACATCGAGATGAACAAGAATTCGGCAAAGTCAAGTCATGAAAATACAATAGGCGAAATTTTCAACCCTGTAAAGCTTGGAAGCTAGAAATTCTCAACTTCTGTACCCTGCATAGCTTCTTAAATGCCTGGAAAAATGCATCAACACCTTTGTGATTGGTGGACTGAAAATAGGTCCGTGTCACCAGATGGTTGAATTTCTCAAGTCCTTGTTGAGAGAATTTGTTCAGACTACCATGCATAGAGAGCAAGTCAGGAGTATGGTGTGTGAGAAGATGAATGTAGGGCGTGACATGCTTGGTTGGGTAGATTTTCAAGAAGTTACCTAACCATGAATGGCAGGTCTCCTTGAAACTACTGATTTCTTCTTCACTCCAAGATTTTTCTACCCTCAGTGTTTTCATAATGGAATAGAACTGGCTCCAAACTTCCACTACTTTCACAACCTTTGACTCATCCACTCCTTGCAAAACCTTGGGAATGTCTATCCTCGTAAACAAACGGTCTTTTTCTGGACCATCTAGTGTTCGCCACTTCAACTGCTTTGAAAGTTTACCAATGTAGAACTGGAAACTATCAACCCCAATTGATCTAAGATGCTCCTGATAGGATGCAAGATGAGTGAATTTGTCAAGGGATGTGAATGATTTCACCTTTTCAATTGCATCAAGTCTACGGATATCTTGAATGAGAAGATTGATCAACACATCAGCAATTCTCAAGAACATATGAAGGATATCGATCACAACTCTTGACAGTGGGATGGTTCTGAAAAGTGGTGGGTGTAAACAACCTTTCTTTTCCTTTGAAGACTTCGCTAATGCAGCACGCTTAACGATGTCTTCAATACTGCGCTGTGGCCATGACTTTAGGACATGGAATTCACTAGACGGACACAAGCAGTAGATACAACTGTATGTTCCAGATGCACTGTTGAGACCAAGAACAGTTAACAAGAACTTGTAATCTCCCCCAAGGTAGAAATCTACACTGTAACTCAGATTTTCATACTCCAGTTTCTGGCAAAATTCAGTTGATGAAATCAAATCTGAGAGGTGAAGTTTCAGGTTGTCGTATCCCTCACCACCCTTAAACATCACAAGGGGTATCTGACCATGTACGCTTTGAACTTTGACATCTTTGAGAGGATTCAGAATATTGCCAGTAACATTGACAGAACTTCCTTTTTTACCCATCACTGCACCATCTCCAGAGAGTTTTACAAGAACATTCTCAACAGATCCATCCATGTTGCTAAGAAGATCGCAATTCTGAAGACCTGCAACCAAGTTCTGTTGAACCCCAAACTCGCCAGGGGTGGCAGTCAAGTGAAATTTCTGATCATATATTTTGGCAAAGGTCTTGAGAGAATGAAGTTTTGGTAACTGGGGACAAAATTTTGTCAGCCAGGCATATGTTGAGTCGCTGATGTTTTTACAGTCTTTGAAAAACAAGGCAGTTTCACAATCAACAGTAGTCTGTTTGTACTTCAGGGGAAGGTCGTCATCATCCAAAGAAATGCTTTCACATTCTTTACCTTCTGGATGAAGTAAAGTAAGTCTGACAGCCTTGTATCCAAATGACTGCAAAAACTTCAGTGCACTCTGACATTTATTCCTCATGGCTCGTTTTACCCTGTATCGGTATGTCCTGCTATATTCAATTACACATTTCTTTGCCCTTGGCCTGCCCTTTTTGGACTTCTGATCATTGTACTTCTTCTTAAGAAACGAAAGATCTCGCTTTAAGCTTTGAATTTCAGATTGCAGTTTTTCAACCTGGAATTCTGATTTCAGAACTTTGAACTTCCAAGAAGGATTTTTAGACAACCAGTCTAGAAATCCCCTTTTTTGCTTACCGCCACAAAAAGTCTTTTTGACTGCTTTAATGAGCCTGGCCATTTTTGTTGCTATCATCGCCATAATGCGTTTTGTTTCAAACAAATGCATTTTTTTCATTTCACAAATTTTTTCAAAAACAAATCTATAGAACCCCTTCTTGTCTGATTTGTTCAAGCCACAAAATCGCCCCAGATGATCCAAGATCAGCCTGTAGAGAAATGTGTTTGAAACTGTAAGGTACTCAGACATGATAGCAACAAATAAGACCAAGCTCTACATACATACATGAATACATACAAGGCTCTTATTTGGCAGAGCAAGGAAAAACTCAATCATGTATCACACTGGTGGAAGACCAAGGTCGTAACCTGTTCCTTCCCCCTTGACAAATTTAAAGCGAGCAAATGATCCGCCTTGGGTAAGCCGTTCCCTTAGCTCCTTCTCTGGGGTCAGCACATAATCCTTGACACTCCGCTTAGCTCTCATCTGCACAGTGACAGTGTTGTCAAAAACAAAAACAAAGTCTCCATGTTTATTTAGGATCCTTCGTTCCCAGCTTGCATCATCCAGAAGCACAGCAACTTCACCATTTCTGATTATCCTCGTTGACTTGGGCCCCTCGACACCGAGTTTACCGAACAGCGATTCGTACACATCCAGCTCACAGTCTATGTCGAAAATAACGGTGACCTCGTCTTTCCTAGTGGGTGTGAGACTTTTGCGAATCAAATAGTGTAAATCCGCCAGGAACTTACTCTTATCCACAGCTGAGGCATGTAACCGTGAGTGTGGTTTTGAAGATGGCCTTATAGGTCTTGGTTTCGGGCAGATTTCCAAAATATCATTCGGATTCTTCCACTCATCATGTCGATGACTCCATCCAATGTAATGGATTTTCACAAAACCATCAGTTGCTCTGGTTTGCAGAACCTGAAAAACAAAAATCCCTGTTGAACTGTTCAATAGCAAAATTTAATTGGGTGTTCCACAGGCACTGGTGGGTGAAAAGTGCCAATGCAAGGTTTATGGGCCTGCTATGTAGGCTTAGTAGACCTACAAGTATCCCACCAGCTCAAGTATCGGTATACTCGGACCACAGGTTCTTGTGGTTCGATAGGGGACCACCAGTCCTTACACACTTCACTGCGAGTGTATAGAAAATTGTTTTTCTATACATTCTCAGTGAAGTGTGTAAGGACCCCCTAGTATAGTAATACACCGATTTCACAACTCAAAGCGATCACAGCGCCCCTACTTTGACCAGCCATTTCCGGTGTAATTCCTAGGTGCGAGGTTAGTTTTCAACCTCACCACCAGGAGTGAGGTAACCTCGATCTAGGAAATATTTACTTCACTCCTGGTGGTGAGCTTGAAAATCAACCTCGCTCCTTGGAATTACACCTGGAGGCGAGGTAAACCGGAAGTGGCCGTTATATACTGCTACTAGGGGCGCTGTGATCGCTGCGAGTTGTGAAATCGGTGTATTAGTATCGAACCACAAGAACCTGTGAGCGGACCAAGCCATATAGTTCATGGGTCCTGGGAAGTGCACTGAGTGTGTACGTAGGCCTATGGCTATGCTATGTGTGTAGGCCTAGCCTACACTGAACATGCTGAATTAAAGCAGCGGCCTGGCCCTTAGTAAAAAAGTAGGCTAGGCCTATGTGGAGATGTGTCACTTCCCCATCCATGGCTTTTTGTGTTTGTCCGCTCGCGCTAGGGCCTACTTTGACCCGTCCCGGTCCTAAAAAAGAAGAGCCTACTTTTGTAGGCTTCTAGGCCAGGGTCTCCCCCACCATCAGACCCTACGCCTACGGACGTCAGGGACAACCTCCATCAAGGACGGTGAAATCATGAGATGCACCCCAAAAGGGCCCCCCACACAGTGCAAGCCAGCCATACCGGTACTTTGGCATACAGTTCGGATGATTCCACAGATTACAGACTTATTCATCACTAACCTTGATTCTGTATACATCCTTTGGAAGCTCACGATGTTTGATACGTCTATGACTAAAAACGTGGTGTTTTGTCTTGAAAAAATCAATGTGGGGCGCATGAATTGCTCGATAATAACCAGCTGGTTTCTGCCGGTAGCGTAGAAATGGCGCCATGATGAATGATGTCAAGTACCAACTGCTCATGCGCAGACGAAAGTATTACAATTTGTTTCCTAAAATAGAAAAGCGCGCGGAATTCGATTTAGGCGACAAGATGCACAGAGCCAGTTTGTAATGTTGGTTATTTTATCCTTATTAGGTGGACATTATTTGCTAATCTCAATTAACGAAGGCTACAGTATTCCTTGTTTCCACGGACCATCATCACTGCATTTGCTCAAAGTTGTTAGTCTTATCTCAGTAAATTCCACTGAACGTTATCAGGTATTTCAGCATTGACCTTTGTGGTAAAGGGATGATAAGCCAATTAAAGCAGCGACGTCATAATGTCAAGCAACCTGGGGCCGACGTCATCCATATCATCTTGAATCGGTAGGTGTCGTCCTGGGTAACCCTAAAGTTTACCCAGGACCAACCTGGGTAACCATAAAAGTTACCCAGGACGATCCTGGGTAAACTTTAGTGTACCGTACTAAAAGGTGCTGGGGACTTAAGAGAGGTTTTCAACTTTGGGGAAATCTCGGAAAATACTACAGCTATCTTGTTGAAAATTTCACGGTTGACACTATGGTCCGTATCATTGATCATGACGTAATATCAACCTGCTCCTTCTATTGTTTCATTACTTACTGTAATTAGTCCTTTTGAATGCCTTATAAATTGCTGAAGGAATCAATATATTCCATTGAGAGTTTGACTGAATATCCTTGGGATCATGTTGAATAAGATTATCCAAAAGAAAACAAACATTTTACTGAAGTCTGAGCCACAGGGTTTTATGCATGATTACAAGTCTTGACATAACAGGCCAACAACAATACATGGGCCTAACCACTCATGGATGGGCAAGGGTGATGAATTGAATAATGTCAAGTGAACTCTTTGCAAGTTTAAGGACAGTGACATCACATGTCTGTTACCGGTATGTTTTGACTAGACACACTGCTTGGAAAAATAACCACACAGAAAGGAGACCTGCCCCTGTTCATTTCTGCTGTTATCGGAAACACTCAAAAAGGCCCAGATATGGAAGAATCATTTGACCATTACAAGCTGTTACAGCATTATGGAATAATAGGAAGGGAACCCTGTCCCCTCTGTAAGAATTGGTCAGTCCATTCCCCTTTGCACAATGGCTTTTTAGGCCTACTGTCAAAAGACTACTCAGTGCAGCCCTTGAATAAAACAGAAACTTGAGAAATCTTACGGTAAAAATGATGCATTTTCAACTATCCCTGTTTGAAAAACTTCACTTTTTACTGGCTGATGTGACAGTACATAGTCCAGGCTGTACATAGATAGTGTTTTGAAACAAACTGCTAATGACTGCTTTCCCGTACATAACTCTAAAGTACTAATTACAGAAAGTGGTGAAACAATAGAAGGAGCCGGTTGATATTATGTCATGATGATTGATATGGACCATAGTGTCAACCATGAAAGTTTCAAGAAGATAGCTTTCGTACTTTCCGAGATTTCCCCGAAGTTGAAAACCTCTGTTAAGTCCCCAGCACCTTTTAAGGGACCCTGAAAAGCACTACAGAATGGGACGAAGTGGTGACTCCATGAAATTCAGAAGCTGGCCACGCTAAAACCCTGAATAGTGCTCAAGTTGGGTGAAATCGCATTTATTAGCTTCTTTGGGGGTTAATATCTTGGGAATCCAGCATTATGCCAAGGCGAATTCTTCTTTGTTTATTTACTGGACATCCTTCTATCCTTCTATCAGCAATGTTCGGTCTGCATGGACTGGGCATGGTTCGGTGCAAACGATGCCGTTCTATGGTGTTGCTCAAATCCCCGCCAATGAACACCCCTCCGAAACCGATGTACCAAATTCAGCCCTTCAAGAAAACAAAAAGTCCATGAAAAAACAAAGCTTTATCGTCAAGTTTTCCCCGAGAACTCGGTTAATGAAGTACAGTGCAGTGCTTTCTGATTCGACGGGCGCTACACATCTTCTAAGGCAAAATCTGACCGAGCTTTTTATATTTCCAATTAGTCCATTTCTCCTCAAACCCCTGACTACATTCCTGTATAATCTATTTGGCACTCGGGGCCATATTCATAAAACGCTTCTAAGCCTAGTTGACAACTAAATTGGCCTGTAGTTGGCTACAATGCATAAAACATCATCCCCTACAGAACCTATGACCTTAGTGTCCCCAAAGTAAACGCTCAGCCCATTGAAACTGACATATTGTGGTTTGGCCGTCTCCCCACATTCTAGTTCACAACTACACGTACTTGTATTTTTTTCTAGTTGGCAACTAGTTAGCAGGGTTCCTAATCCTAGTGCCGTTTTATGAATAGAAAATTAGATGTCAACTAACAAGAAGGCAACTAGTGAGTTAGAAGCCAACTATCCCCCAGATACCAACTATTTTAGCAGCCTTTTATCAATATGGCCCACTCAGAATTTCATATTCGTTCGACTTTCCCTATGCTCGAAGCACTGAGAAAAGTCAACTTCAGCTTTCCTTTGGCTCAAACTGTGCAAACCACTGCGTACAATAAACGTCTGAGTATTCTGAGGTACATGTAATAGGATAATTATTCTAAATCTTATTCTAAATATAATTGCATAATAGTAGTTTGTTCCGCAAGACCGTGGAGCTTTTCCATGAGGTGTATCTATTTTTAACGCTCGGAATTCCATGGCTGACGTGACATTATCATGGGTTCCCCAGAGCTATTTATAGAATTTCCCGCGATTCTGCCCTGGACCTCTTGACCAGTGGCGCCGGCTGGTTGAAGGTAGATGGTACTCATAGTAGCCTAAATAGCCGGTTCCCTCTAGAGTCCCTTTAAAGGGGTGTTACTGATAGGGCTAGGTCCAGGAAAAACTGTACAGTGGGACCATGGGACAAGCTGGTAGTGCGTAATAAAAACACCCGGTAACATGTAAATGTGCGCTATAAAGATATAATTTGGGGTAGGTTATTCAGAATTGGCTCCTTTTGAGCGGAATATAGTACTAGTAGTTTAAAGCATACTAGGCCCGTTTTATTTTAGCCTGATATTTACCGTTCCCAGCAGGGGTGTAAGGATACTGGTTTCAGGGCAGTGAAATGGCGGCGATTTCGTATGATATTTACATTGTCTGAGAAAATTCCAAATACATGTGAAAATAATTAGAATCATTGGAATTCAATGAAACTCAAATATGATATTGACAACAAATGCCAATCGAGCCTGTGAAAATTTGAATCAACTTCTATATGTAGTTTTTGAATTATTTGGCAAAATGTATGTACAGTCGATGTACAGGACATGTACAGAGAATTTAATTGTGGACCTAGCCCTCTTGCCGAAGATGTCCGAGTTGCTCCAAATCCTATATCATGCAAACCATGTGGAGTGCACAGATTGTTCATACGTCATCAAAACAAGCTTCAATTATGCACGATGACGTGTCGACCTAATTTTGGAAACATGAAGAGATAATTAGGTGTGACGTAGCGGACCTGATCGGTAAATCACCTACACCAATTCAAGTGTAAAACATTGCAATATCGTGATCCGTAAAAGCCATCGCCGTGTTGTGCTGCCGCCTTTCGGCGGTTCCGGGGATCAATGCGTCGAGCAAGGTTTATTTCAATGAGACAAGAGGTTTACATAAGACTAAATATTGTGCGGGCACGCTATTCGCTTATTGGTTCACAAGGTGACCCTTATTTTCAGGACTGTCTGGCTTGTATGGCAATATTTTCAGCTATATATCGGGTGTCCCAAAAAAAGTGAACCGCTTTTAGACAAGTATTTTCTCAACAATAGATAAACCGAATTCATTGGAATTTTTTGCAGAGTAACCTCAGGGTACCATCAGCAAGTCTGCAAAATATCTAAGAGATCGGTCACACATTGCGCGAGTATTGTCAAATTCAAAACAGCATGTCAAAAAATCTAATATCAGAGCTAATGCAATGTGACCTTCATCATGTTCACGCAGGTGTTGACATGCTGTTTTGAATTTGACAATACTCGCAAAATTTGCGACCGATCTCCTAGATATTTTACAGACTTGTTGATGATACCCTAAGGTTACTCTGTGAAAAATTCCAATGAATTCGGTTCATCTGTCGCTGAGAAAATACTTGTCAAAAAAAGCGGTTCACTTTTTTTGGGACACCCGATATATCTGTTGTTGAAGGAGCAATATGTTTGAAATTTGGAATGTAGTTATATTCTAGTTTGCTTGTTTTATTTCTGTGAGAATTGTCGAGCAGAAATGCTGTGAAATTTTTTGAGGTGTTTTTGACGTGTACTTTAGAGGGTATATTGGTTTGTGAACGATAATTTTTGAAGAAGACGCTGGAATATGATGGCGATTGTAGATTCGACAATAATATCGCCCATTTTGGTACTTAAAGCCTCACTATATTGAATTCAGAAAGTGCTAACGTCCTCCGACGTTAGTGTAGTGTAAAATGTACTATGGTCTATCTGATTACATTTGAGATCTGCCTGCAGTTTTTTCAATGTGTGCTGAAAACTAGGCCTTGATTCTTTGAAGTAAGTATCAGGCAAGTATTTTGGGGACCTTCAAAAGGCTATGAGACCTATACCTGCACTCTCCTAGCACTTTGAAAATATCGTAAAATTCAATACTGTGAGGCTTTAACAAGTTTGCCTATTGTTATGAGTTGGTGAAATGGTTGAAGTTGACGTTGACATGGAATCCTATACGCAGATTTCGAGGTTACCCTGCAACGGGGTCTCAATTTGGCGCGTAGGGCTATTACTTTATTCGCCGTGAGTGAGTGAAGCGGTCTACTGCTGTACATGTATGTACGCCGCAGTGCGCAGTGCGCATGTAGAATATCGATATATTGCGTAATGTTATTGCACTAATTATGCTACTTTCTCCCGTGGATAGGACTGATAACCCCGCCATACACGATCAATATTATTGCACAATATGGGGCCCAAAATAGGGGCATGTGCGTCTGGCATGATGGTTGGAAGAAAGATTGACAATAATATCGCCCATTTTGGTCCTCATATTGTGCAATAATATTGAACGTGTATGGGCGGCTTTAATCACTGGTTGTTGTGTATACGCCATCATGTGTGTTTAATATGCCAATACACTGCTGCTGAAGCCTGGGGGAATCCGGGGGGATGAGGCCGAGTGCCACCCATGACGTCACCTTGTCAATCCTATCGCCGCCAGGCTTGTTTCATATTTCTTTCATATTTTTTTGCTCCTATGATGATATCGGGAAGATATCAGGAAGACAGTTGATTTGACTCAGGCGATGGATATAAGAGTCCNCTGTAAATATGATGATTAAGCCTATCTCTTCTCGTCCGAAGAATGCATTTTGACCAATGATTAGCTGGGGGCAAAAGTGAAAAAAGAAGAACTCTCTGCTGTAAAAGGTTATCCCTCACCAAAGTCTTCAGGGGACACCCCTCTATCATTTTCTGCTGTATAGCCATGAAAACCAACTGCTCAATTCTGAGGAATTGACTTTGAATAGTAGGACACTGACTTTCTCATTGGACCAGAGAACTGAGCTTTGTACAGGAGAATGGGACCCGATGTACAGTTAACTTTTGAACGGTTTGATTTACACCCCATAAATCTATAACCAATAGATAGAAACATGGTACCTCTTAATCAAATAAGCATGTTCTTTGTAGTTTATGACCACTTACATAATTGAAAATGGCATTTTTAGGTATTTTGACCCATTTTGTGTTGAAAATTAACATAAAATATTCACTTCTTATTACATAACTACTGAAAACAATTTAGAACATGCTTATCTGGGGCCATATTCATAAAACCCTGCTAAGCCTAGTTGGCAACTATTTTGAGCCTTAGCTGCCAACTAACCCTAGTTGGATACTAATCGTTATTCATAAAATACCGCTAAGCTTAGTTGACTGCTATGTTGACTGCTAACTTTAGAGGTGATCCTGGGTACCTCTAAGTCACTAGTTGGCAACTATATCCTTCATTTTGTATGTTTGCCAAGACGAATTCTTGAACTGGCATCGTGCAATGAGGAGTGAATGAGTATTCAGAGACATAAACAGGCGTAATCCACTTGATATTTGTACTGATGATTTTCGCGGGAAAGGATCATGTTTATAACGGATTTAATAGCACATGAAATTCATCATCCAACGAGGCGTAATCATGCACTATTTCTGGATCAGCAAATGCTGATTGGAACATTTCAAATTGTTGTAGGCGACCCCACACAAATCTCTAAACCAACATCCTGCCAAGTTGTCAACAGTTAAAGCCCCACTGTATTGAATCTGAAAAACGCAAATCGTCGCCGCGATTCTTGACGACGTCACGACGTCAGCGTAGTGTAAAAATGTACTGCGCTCTATCTCAATGCATTCGAGCTCTCCTACGCAGTTTTTTCACTCTCTGTTGAAAACTAGGCCTTGGTTATTAAAAGTAAGTATCAGGCAAGCATTTTGGAGACCTTCACGGGGCCCTGAGACCTCAACCTCCACTCTCCTAACATTTTGAAAATACCGTAAAATTCAATACTGTGGGGCTTTAACAACTTCGTTGAGTTGCCTGAACAAGGTCAAGTTTATGTGATTAAAGACGGATTCTAAACAGTATATGGAACACATATTTGGATAATTTCTCCTGATTTTAATGAGGCTGACTTTGTCAACAGGAACGTTCAAGTGATATGTGACCAGAAGGGGAAGTGGGTTAACATTGTGGCATTAATCCATGCCATCCCTATTGAAAGTGAAACTGACGCGTGTTGTCACTTGTGGTTTGGGACACGGCCAACTGCTATGTTAACAACCAACTAGTCCTAGTTGACAACTACCTGGCACTGTCCCTAGCAGGGTTTTGTGAATATGAAAATAGCAGGAAACTATGGAGCAGGCAACTAGGCATTTGGCAGCCTGCTAAGGCCTAGTTGGCTGCTAGTTTAGCAGGGTTTTATGAATATGGCCCCAGCTTCTTAGGCACCATGTTTCTATCTATTGGTAATACATTTATGGGGTGTAAATCCAACCGTTGAAAAGTTAACTGTACATCGGGTCCCATATTCTCCTGTACAAAGCTCAGTTCTGTGGTCCAGTGATAAAGTCAGTGTCCTCCTACTCAGAGTCAATTCCTCAGAATTGAGCAGCTGGTTTTCATGGCTATACAGCAGAAAATGATAGAGGGGTGTCCCCTGAAGACTTTGATGGGGGTAAACCTTTAACAGCAGAGAGTTCTTCTGGGTCATTCCATATGAACTCAACCAGAGGTCCCCAGGTGACCGACTCCGATTTGGTTAAAATTTATTTTGTAGATACCTTTATATGAGCAATGAACACATGCAAAATTTAAGACTTCTACTCCAAAGGGTTTTGGAGATACGGCCCCCCAAATATTGGGTGTCACACACCCTTTTCGCCCTCGCGAATCGCGAACGTTAATTTATAGGGTTTTTGGAGGTCAATATCTTTCTAGTGAGTCAGAGTAAAGGGCTGAAATATGGTAGTCAGGGTAATTCTGGCCCAGGCTTTCAGAATCCGCTATCAGAATTGATCTATCTCTTTTCATTTTAAAGTTATTGGCCTTTCAAATGTGTATTTTTTTATAGGCGGAAATCCAAAAATCAGTTTTCAAGGCCCCCCTGTGAGGACAAGATCACTTACAGATAGTTAATTGTGCTAGAATCCTCCTATTTGAGGACAGGTCTGTGTGTAAAAGAAATATTGACTATATCCAAGCCATAATATAGGAGTAAGGGGTCCCTGAAAAGGGTTCCGGCTGAAAAAAATGACATTTTTGCCGATTTT
>NMRB01000308.1:364296-386206 GCA_002633025.1 Notospermus geniculatus | reverse complement strand
TGCCAGATTGGCCATACCGGAAGTGATTGCTACATGTGACGTCAACATGGATTTTCCAGCCTCCTAAATTAGGAGAGCTCCGAGGGGCCGTCTCAGAAATCAACAATGACTGGTACTGTAAACCGTGAAATTTTCGCGTGCGTTTTATTTTCGCGATTTTCGCGTTCAAGGGTCAAAACGCGAACATAAATCGCGCGAAAATTACTCTTCTTATTATTCTGTTGAAGCTGAAGGGTTCCAATCGCGAATATTTATTCGTCGCGAATTCGTAGATCACCAAAATCGCGAACATTTAGCGTCGCGAAAATATCACGGTTTACAGTATTCATAAAAGTTAGCAAATGCTTTTACTTAAGATTTGCACAGCGAGGTCCAACGTAAATGTACTGCAAAACCTGAAATAAAAGCATTTGCTAGCTTTTATGAATATCAGCCAATGATCTGCATCAATGCAAGGGACAGAGTCACAAGTTAGACTTTCTCTTTGCTTAAAGTATTGAGAAACGTCTGACTTTAATGAAAGTGTGGCTGCATACGGCCCCCTAGAGTGATATATTTTGAAGGGACTGAACATCAGTGTCGAGGGCCAACATGATAATTGACCTGAGTACGATACAAAAGTGTAACTAAACCATTACCATTACCAAAGTGGCCAAAGGAAGGGGACCTGCTAAACATATGCAAGAACAATGAATACACAAGTTTTTCCTTCTACAATATTTTTGTATTTCATGAAAGGAGAAACAGAATACACAGACATGAAATATACGCTTTCAAAAATGGACTTCCGACATTGAAAATTTCAATGCCACATGATAGCAACTACATGTACAGTTATGTATTATTAGATCCGTGAATTTTATGATAATGATAATAACACTGAAGATCTTTCTTATCACTTCTTGTTCATATTAGGTGAGATCTCATTGGAATACTTCCAAATCAAATATGACATAACGGAGC
The DNA here is from genome assembly GCA_002633025.1 of Notospermus geniculatus. Classification (NCBI taxonomy): domain Eukaryota; kingdom Metazoa; phylum Nemertea; class Pilidiophora; order Heteronemertea; family Lineidae; genus Notospermus; species Notospermus geniculatus. The sequence goes on along the minus strand of NMRB01000308.1, from coordinate 385,243 downwards.
AGTCAAAATGAAGATATTGGTACCCCGGTACAGTATTTACATGTCGTACATGCACTAGCACAGTCATTATTAGAAATCAACTGACCAGAAAGCATTCTCATGGGAATGAAGAGGTAAAAGTGAGTTGATATTTTGAATGTCAGGCATTAGAGGATGCAATTCATTTAGACTGAAAAATGCCGAGCAAAATTCAGATCTGAGCCTAATTCATTGTCAGAGAGAGAAATAGGTTGATTTTGCCAACCAATTCGAAACAAATTATGAAGAAAGTGCAAGTGCTCATTATTAACACAATCAAGAAAGTTATTGGTGAAAGGCAGCAGGCAGTGGCACAAAATATATAGCTAATGGATTAAAAATGAAACAAAGCAGTGAGATATCTTCATTTCATAGGACTAGAAAGATGTGGATATGTCCAATTCTGAACAAGAGGCAATTCTAAATGCATAAAAAAACACCTTGCCAATGCAAACTAAATGCATTTCAGGTTAGAAATTGGTTAGTCATACATGTATTTTGCAATAAACCTGAGGGCAGGTGGTCCAAGGAGGTTTATATGCGATGAAAATCTCAGCTGGTTTATTACCGCTACAATACATCCTCTCAAACCTTACAACAGAAGGGCAAAACAGCATCAAGGGTGTCCTGACACTGTTCATTAGGCCACACTTTTTTTTTCTTTGGTTTACGGATCTGCCAACGTTGATTTTTGCCAAAATGGAAAAAGACTTTTGGACCAATTTCAATATTTTTTCCCCTCCGACTTCGCTCAGAACGTCAAAAACATCGTAGGAGAAAATAAAAGAATAAAACTGTATCACCTGTATCGTAGACTTGATTCTTTTTTCAATGGAAATCGCAAAAAAAACAGATTTTGAATGCAGATGCACTCAACTGTACACTGCCATGACATCATGACATGCAAGAGTACACAATGTTTGTTTACTTCCGGGTAAAGCAACATCCGGGGGCCCATCTTGGAAGTGGTAGCTAAAAAACATTTTTTCTGGCCCAACCTTAGTTTTGGGCCTTTTTATTTTTATTTTTTGCCCTCCTCCGAAATTCAGTTCCTTCTGAAAAAATCCGTAAACCAAAGAAATAAAAGTGTGGCCTTACAAGCTGCAAATCAGTGAGCCAAAACTGACAATAACAAAATTCGGTGACCACAATATACAAGCTTCTACGACAGAATTATTTACAGACATTGAGCTACTTCACAATTCGTGTCAACACCAGGTCTCACACTCACAGTGATGCATTGGATGTGTACATCTATGTACATACTGTAAAACTGATATGCACACCAATAATAGGTCAATTTCACCCTGTGGAAAGCTGAGAAGAGAATGCCATTATTCCCATTATTATTGCGATCATTGACACAATACATGTTTCTTGTTTCATTTTACACTACCTTTAAGCACTACACCACACAGGTCAAGTGAACACACCAGTTAGAATTTTTCAGAGTATTTGTGAATGTCACACATGAATTTGAATTGGACTTTTCACAGTGAAGCTATATATGATGAAAAATGACAGAAAACAATAGTTCAGAGGTTTCCAGTTGGATACAGATTAGATCAATCTGTGCACAAGCAGCCTCTTCTTCATCTTGACACCAAGATGTCATCGCAAAATCAACTCACTACCATACAAAAATACATTTCCAGTTGCCTAACACAACCTAATAGGATTCTGAACAAATTCATTCAATTGACTTCAGTCGTATTTACAGTTCATCCCACAGTCTACCACTGCAAATTGATCATTGTTGTCTTTTTCCATTAATATTGGAATCTGACTTGATTTACTGGAATCCATTCCTTTGAAAATGCGCTATTATCAAATGCACCACTCATGATTTTAAAAGCATTTCTTTCCCAATACACGCAACTCCCTTGAAGGCAACTTTCCATCCAATGTTGGCCCATATCCTCGTGAAAATTGTGAAGTTCAGATGATGACTGTTTAAAACATGTAAAATCTCAAAGCACACAAGTTACGTCGATCCATCTCCATTTTCCTTCACCTCTGTCTTGACAGGAGAAGGTTCATCATCGACAGCAGTGCTGAGAGCATCCTCAACATCACTAACAATCTTGTGAAGAACCTCTTTCGACTGCGACATTACTTCCATGAATTTCTTATTACTACTTGTTGCAGCTTCGCTCAACTTGCGCTGTTCTCTGAGTTTTGTTTTGAGATCCTGCAGCTCACTTGCTACTTTCTGACTGTTCTGTTCACTGGAGTTGAAACTTGACTTCATTTCATCTGAAAAGGATGAGAAAAAAAACAATGCAATTTGTTGCTTTCTGAAAATGACAGAGAAAATACTAGGATAATCAGAGGTGGATTGGCCAAGCCCAAATAACAAATGCTCACCTAACTCTTCCTGCAGATCCTTTATCCTAGTCTCCAACTTTGCTTTCGTCTTCTCACTTTTATCAAGCCTCTGCATGACACTACTGATGTCAACCATGGCTCCCATGTAGTTCACTAGACCACTGTGGCTAAATGTTGGCTTCTGCTCAAGAACAGGTGCTTCTGTTTCCTCTTTTTTAACAGTTCCATCTTCAGTCACTTCTTCTTTTACTGCTGGAGTGTCAAAGAGCACTCTGTTTCCTGTGAAAAAAGTGGAAACCATGTATCACAACTCTTCGCTAGACACAAATTCTAGCATCGGTAACATGTGTTGCGGCAGTTTTTCTGGGGAGCCATCACCTACACATATCTGAATTCCCAACAGTATGACACTGGGCCACATCTGTAACATGACACAAGTAGCCAAGAGGAGGACATCACATCATCCGTGAGAGCTCTGGCTTAGGAAATCTACACATGCCAATAACCCACCTCTAGCCAAAACAAAGTCATCTGGTTTCTCTGTCTCCTCCACTTTAATTTCTACTTTTTCTTCTGGTTTTTCTTCGCCTTCTTTAATGGGCTTGTCCGTCAGTTTGCGGTAGTTCAGGGTATCACGTGTTATGACTTTCTGGACAAGTTTGCGCACCTGAATGAAAAATAATGTAACCGTGACATTCACACCAACACGGAGGTCAATATTCTGACTCGTAAACCACCCTGAAATTCACCACATCACAGTGTCATGAAGTGTAAAATGAGAAATTCACATAGGGTAATCCAATAGAATTCAATGGGTGTCACATCTTGAGTTAGATAACCATGGCTCACCTGAGATCGAGACAACTGTAATCCTAAGGTATGAACTATCTCCTCAACATCTTTGTCAAGGACGTAGCCGCAATGTGTTTGGTCAAAATATACAAATGCTAGGAGAAGGGCTGGATCGACTGTGATGCATTTGGCCTTGTCTTTCTTCTTCTCTTTTTCCTTATCCTTTTCCTTAGACTTATCTTTCTTACGATCTGCAAATTATCAGTTGAGAAATGAAAATGTTGCAAGAAGGCATGAATCCATCAAACAGTAGTTGCATCTTAAAGTGGTCCTAAACCGCCGGGGCGAGCGAGACAGCCTCGTTTTCATTTTCCCTCGCTACGCCAGTATGAATGAGCGCCTGTCAATCATCACGTCACGTGATTACTATGGAATTTACTATGCGATCACTGATTGGGCAAGTTCTGATAATTGACAGCTGTGTGATAGCTGATTGTCAAAACAACATGGATGCAACCAGTTCACCGAGTCGAGTAGCCAGGAGCGGAAATCGGAAGTTCCATTTTCGTGGGCGGTGAAAATGATCGAGTGCCAACTTTTGCTTGGCGGTTTAGGACCACTTTAACAGTCATTTCTTGTGAAGTGAATCCACACCAACAAGTCCGAATTCCATCGATCATCACAACCTTCCAGGCATGACAAGTGAAATGGTCAGTATTGATTCCTAATGCACGAAATATAGAAATTCAACGAAAAGCAGACAAACATAGTGGCAAAATGTGAAGCAAATACCTCTATCCCTGTCTCTATCTCTGTCTTTCCTCTTCTTATCATCATCGTCATCATCCTGGAGAAAGAAAATGCAAAATTACAGTCCCAATTCTAGTGTCTCGGCAAGTTCAAATTCATCATCTGGAGGAGCCCTATCCCCTACACCATGAGATATTTACATCACCACATTGACTTGAATTATGACAGTCATTTGACAAGGACAGTGTGTAGTGAATCATTCTGCACCTTTTGTAGCTGCAGCCATTCAGACAGCAGTAGGCCTATCAGTGCACCATGTCACCCATTTCACTCCTGATACCACCCCAATCCCACAAAGAGATACTCCTAGGGTATCTCCCCATAATGTCCCTTACCTCTCTTTGTCCATCATGTTCCATCTCCTCCTCTCTATCATCATCATCGCCTCTCTTATCTGTCTTCACGTCTTTCTCCACTGATCTCTCCTTGTCATATTCATCATCAGTCTTTCTACGTTTTGACCCTGGTTCCTGGAAGGAAATGAAGAACTGGTGGCATAAATGGTTCCATTTATTCCTAAAATAGGCAAAGTTCATTCCTCAGGGAGTACATCTGTGACCCGCTCTGGCAAAACCTGATCCATGTCACTCTTACCTTGGCAGGTTGAGACCAAATGTTTGTCAGTTTCAGTATTGTCTGGCTATTATGAAATCTGAAAGAATGTATTTCTTCCATTCTCTACTGGTGTCATCTCGGTTCGTTTAGGCTCACCTTCTGAGCGACATGCGACTCCTTTGCCAGAGCGGGTCACATTTGGGCAACGACTCCTCCTCTTGCCAGCTGTGAGGTTAAAGCTGACGTGAACGAACAAAAAGCTCCCATGCGACGGGCAAGAGAATTGCAAACGCCCTGCAAACACCTCAAACGAAGGCTCGGAACATGATAGGCCCCACGACACCAGGAGGGCGCTGTTCTGAGCCTTCGTTTGAGGTGTTTGCAGGGCGTTTGCAATTCTCTTGCTCGTCGCAAGGGGGCTTTTTGTTCGTTCACGTCAGCTTTAAACACTGGAAATATTGGGCGTGTACCAATCTTATGGATCACATGGCCATGGGGCAAATCCCACACCACAAAAGTCAGATGATAGAGGTAGACTGAAGAGCTCCTGACATCAACACAGGAAAGCCTACCTGGCAGAGGCAGATGAGGGCCAAAGTGGATGATGAAGTACCTGAACAAGATGTCAGTTTCTATACTGCTGAAATCACATAAAATAACTGAAACTTTCAATCATGACTCAGACTGACCTTGTCTTTGCTTGATGAGCGTTCTTTCTCTTTCTCCTTCTCTTCATCTTTGACAGGTTCAGGCAGCCCCACTAGATGCTTGTAGATATGGAAGCCAAAATCTCGCATCAACATCTCATTGAAAAGTTCAGCGAACAAGGACACCTGAAGATGGAAAGTGGACACAACGACTTTCACAGAAATGGCATTTAACTGTTAGCCAAAGAGATGGAGTCTACATTTTACTTCTCTAACTCCAATAATAGGAAACATATCTTTGAAATTTCTTGAAGAAATACATGTACTACTGGCATCAATCCACACGAACATGTCAAGAACCAGAACACACTTTCCATCACTAACCTCAAATGAATGTTCCTTGTTGTCCTCTGGTCTGTAATCTAAAAGTACGCTTAGAGACATAACTGTGCAGTCAAACTTGCCACTTTTGGCAACAGTTGATGGATGAATGATTATCGCTGGATTGTCTGGTAGTACGTAACGTCGTTCACGAACCACTTTTTCCCTTTCTTCACGTCGTTTCTTCTCCTCCTCCTGAAGAAAGTAAACGATGAATAATGAGGACACGTTTGCAGCCACAAAGAAGTGGAACTCAGAGGACACTACTTCTGGATTACACAAATACAAGAATGAGAATTTGTTTGCTGGTCCAAAGAACTTGTACATAGTGTCAGGAACTGCATGATAACAGAACTGTCAACACAAGAACATTCACACTACCTCTCTTTTCTGACGTTCAATTTCCCTCTCTTCGTTTTCTTTCTTGTTTTCCGCCTCCTTTTCCTCATCACGTTCCTAATAAGGAGAAAGAAAGTTGTACATACACAAACCTACCCACTGGTGATAACTGATGTCCCATTAATGATGGCGTAAACCAGTATATTCTATCACACATACCTCTTCCTTCTTCTCGGCTTCTTCCTCTTCTTTTTCCTGCTCCGACCGCAGTGCCTTGGTCAGACGGGCAATCAACTGGGATGCGTGTGTAGGCATGTAAGTTTGATTTCGTCCATAAAGACCAAGTTCCTGAAACAGTTTAAGGGACTAAAGGAACAAATTGGTGTAAGTTATCCCTATTCAGTTAGATTACTCTTTCCAATTCCAGACAGAAAATAAAGGAATCCCTTAAACATATCTCAGTCACCTCGTCTGGGCCTTACTAGACCACTGACAGATGCTACCCTCTTAATTAATTAAAGTCAGAAAAACTTCACATAGTCGAGCAAAAAATGAAATATTGAAAAAAAATATTGGATTCTTGAACAAACTAGTCAAGTCACCTAATCATTACCACAGAAGAAAAAAAATTTCCCATCTTCAGTGTCAAGTAACAGCAGTCAGTCAGATAAACACTGAGGCCAAGACAATAGGTCGTATGAATCAAGTTTCGTAAATGCTTTTACTTCAGTTTTGTATCGGGGCAGTCCAGTGCATTCTTACAGCCAAAAAGAAGAAAAAGCATTTACTAGTTTTTATTCATATTGCCTAATAACTTGAATCTACATGTACCAAAGCAAACTATGCGATGAAAATGCAAACAACCTAACGTCTAGTAGGCAATATGATATGATTGAAGAAAAAAAGATCCAAAGGAGATGTGTGCAACCAGAAGAGCAGAATCTGTCAGTAGCTTTTTTATCCATTTCGTTGGTCTATTTTTGAGCCACCCAAAGCCCAGGTTTTTTTTCATTCCATTTTGATAAATCTGGATAGAAAGTTTTTGCTAGAGTCAGTGGGGGATTGATGGCTCCGACTTTTTTCACTTTGCATTTAAACATACCTTGGCAGTCTGCTGAAAACGAAAAAACCCTTATTACAGTGTAAAGAGTCGTGTTGCATTCGAGCCGGAACAGAGCACCAGATCTCCATTGCTGGTCTGATATTAGTGAGCTGGCGCTGTTGGCCAAAGGCCCTTTCCTAAATAGTGCAACGCTATTTGAAAAACAAAGAAATCAACACTTTTAAGAGACTGGGATAGTTGTAAGTAAGGATGAGTGCCTGTGTTGAATCCTCCTTGGTGTCCTCCATTTTAACCTGTAGCTGCTTTTTGTATGCTGCCTGCAGACCTTCCCAGTCTAGTCGGGATGGGATACAGCTCCACACGTCGGGTAAGAAAAGCACGACAGTTTCTACTCGGGCAGGCACCAGGCGCCCTTTGTGCATCTCCTCAGGTCTGTGGTATCGGATCTCTGCAAATCGGTACCTGTTGGAAAGGGTTAGGAAACCATGGAATTACTTCCTGTTTGGCAAGAAAGTTACAGTTCAGCAATAGTTTGTTAACATTATATACATACTTTGGGAAAAGCAAAAGCATCAAAGATCTTTTCGACGAAGGACAAGTAACACGAAAGGAGCCAAAGTAAACTTTTTCAAGAAAAGCATTTCTGCTTTTTATGGGGCCCACACAAAACCAAATGGCGATAATAGAAAAGTATGTTTCATTCACAGAATGACCTAAATGAATGCCAACGGATAGTATCCCCCCTTCCCGACTCAACAGAATGTTTGAATGGTTTGTAATTTTCTATCTAACTCAAGAAATGTTGCCTAGGAATATTTAAGGGGACAGGGCATTTTATGGCCAGAACCTGAAAATTTCAAAGTCGTCTTTAGTAGTCTTTTCCTTGCATTATGGACAATACTTGAGGAGTGCATGAACAGAACAAATGAAATTTTGTAATGAAGGGAGGAGAAACAAGAATTTTCATGAGTATGATTCCAAGCACACAATTTCTGAGTTCTTTGTGAGTCATTGATACCGATCATTGATACCAATGTCATGAATCCTGAAGCAAGAGATACAATTAAAGACGTACTAGATATTCACTTCTCAACTAGAGCAAGCAGAGTTGAACTTTCAAAATACACACACATACACATGCATCAAGCTATATACTTCGGATACTTTGCCTCAAACCGAGTTCAAAAGACTCCAGTCAACAGCCAGTTATGATCGAAGTCTCAGCTTGGCCTCAACAAATCTATGTCCCCCGTTACGATAGTTGCAATACTTGTACCTACCATTGCGTACAGTGGCTAAGGTCCACTCCAGTCAAGGCTTTAGTCGTCCTAATGGCAGTGTTGATCAATACTCTGGGATCATCCTTGGGATTGGCCCCATCCAGCATTGGCGACCAGGGACCTCCAATGGCCATCGGCTCCCCCTTGCCCTTGAGACCAATCAAGAATTGGATGAGGCGAGTTGGATGTTGGAATGCTTCACGGGCTTCAGTGGTATCTTCTGCCAGGGCACAGGACTTGTGGAACATCTCTTGGAGATTTGGCAACATTAGCAACATTACCTGTAAGGATAAAAATAGGTATGGTTAAAATAAACCTAGATTCAGACTGATTGAAATATACAGACTGGTCAATGCTGAACTAATGCTTTTGTACCGACCACATTTTTCTCCCTGTCTTCCACCAGCTCAACAAACTACACAGTCACCTTGAGTCAATTTCATTCATCGCATTTTTCGAAGTACATGAGCCTCAATACAAATTCAAACATACCTTAGCACTATAAAGATGATCAGCATCATTTGGCTCAAGAATGGCATCATTCTTCTCCAAGGGTGTCACCTCTTTATGCATGACATGGAAGGTGCATGTGTTACTCAGACTGATTGACCTATGCAGAGGGAATGCCTCGGTCCATGAGAAGGAGGCATTGAAGAAATCACTAGGAATGTACATGTTCTGATAACGAGACTTCAGTGTGATAACATTGGCCACAGACCTGAAATGAAAGAAGATATATCTTTGGTAGAACACACTGGACTTGTTTGGACTACTTACAGGCAGGGTACTGAGGGATGCCTCGTTTAACATAGGTCATTTAACCACCTTTTTTGAAGATGGGGATTTGGCATAGTGGTTAAGGCGTGCTGCCTCTGAGTGCTGGCGATTGATGCCTAATGCGAGGGTCGAGTCTGGTAGGAAGCTATATTTTTCACCTTGGCAACCCATTATTATTTCATGTTCTTTGGTAGAACACAAGTGGCGATTAATTTGTTTGAGCTGAGGTTAAATTCATTGATTAGGACAAACAGAACTGGACAAAACCTCAAGACAGTCGAATTACAAAATCAGCAGCTGCTCTTCCAGACAAAACCACACAAAATAGGTCACCACAGGCTACACATGAGACTTGATAGAACACTGACACCACGTACGTATCAAGTGAAATCTTTGGGATTTGGACCATATATCTTGGCACGATTCTTGGCCTTCGTGATCGAGCTGGACTTCGTGGTCGAGGTGATCTTGACCTTGCTCTGGGAGATCTGGAGCGTTTCCTCGGCGACCGTCGTTCTTTTTCACGTTCCCGCTCACGTTCGCGTTCTTGAGGCGGGGGCCCAGGCCCAGATGATTGACGAGGGCCTCGGGACGATCTGTCATGATGTCGGTCACGGTCACGCTCATACTGTCCACGGCCACGTTCACGATTATTACCTCTGTCAGGCCGGACTACTCCACCATCACCATAGTTGCTGCGGAAACCTGAAAAGTCCATGGAAACCACTGGTATGTCCACATGAATTGTAAAACCAAGATCAGATGCTAAGTGAAGGCAGAACTTGGAACCAACAGAAATGGATGGTAAACTAAGGCCCGCCCAACTTCCCATTGCCCCTCTGATTAGAGAATATTTATTATTAGCATACTTACCTGGGCCTGGTTGTGGAGTTTGAGACATAAGCGGTGGAACAGATGGAGGAGGACCGCCATATTGATTTGGGTTCATGGAATTACCAAAATTGCTCTCTCGAGGAGGCATGGAGGTGGGCTTCATGCCATAGCCGGAGCCTACTCCTGATGGACTCTGGAAAAAGAAACAAATCAAACCCTTACATCGTCACTTCAAAAGGACTTCCAGGGCAAAGGATATATGGCTGTTGGACTGATAATGTTACTTAATGCAAGAAAGAGCAATGAAATTCTGCATGGGTTGGGTGAAACAAAAGACATAAATGCATGGCAAAACATTGGCAAGGGAAGATTTCTGCAAAGAACAGTAGGACTATAGGCTCACCTGATTGGGCAAGAGCTGTATTCTAGAGGCATTCCACTTGAATGGCATATTGGCATTGTAAGTTGCTTCCACCAGTACACGATCTCCAACCTTTGGCTGGTTGCCTTTGACACATCTGCAAATGATGGAATGATGATTATCAGAACTCGGTCACGTGATTTCATTGGGAAACACAAATCCTGATATTATACTCAAGCTCAACAAGAAAAACACAGTGCTTTGTTTTGTTTTCTGAATGGCTTGAAAGAAAGGGAATTGACACTGAGATGGTTCATGCATTGACAATAGGCTTATATTTTTTACAATCAACAAGCAATACAGACTCACGAAATCTGGAAAAACACATCTTCATCAACGAATCCAAAATTGTCATGTAGTTTTGTAACGACCCCTGTAAACACTCGCTGCTTCGTCTGCGCCTGTGCTAGACGAGGTGCAGGATAACTGACAGTAGCAACCTGACTTGTAGCCAAGGTGGTAGGTATAGCAATGCCAGGATTGGGCAAAGCTACAGCTGGGGTAACAGTCTGAAATGAAATGGAACACATCCAAAATTAAATCAATCATGCAATCAAGACATACAGAAGATTGCAAGGGCCCAAATCATCTGAACATCAAAAGCAATTGCCAGTCATTTTACTGACTTCTATAATTTTACTGACTTCTATAATTTGTAGGAAGGCCTTTCACAAAACAAAATTGCCATCCCATTCAGCGTATACTAACTGTCATAACTTACCGTAACAGGGACCTGAGCTAGTCCAACAGGATTTATCTGCTGGGGTGGTTGTGGTGCATACTGGGTCTGTTGGATAGCCTGTTGTGTGTTTCCCAAGCTATAAACTGTTGGAGTAGCAACAACACCAGGTTGTGCTAAAACCTGGCTGCTGACCTGTCCTGCGAGGCTGGTGGCTGCTAGACCTTGGGCATTTGCTGTAGGTACTGATCAGAGAAACAAGGAGAGCATGAACATCTCAAGCCAGACACGGCCATCATCCAACAACATCCCTCTCAAATAAGGTCAACTTGACCTTATTTGAGAGGGATGTTGTTTGTTGATTTTCAGATATCCAGGGTCAGTTGTAAAATCAGACAGGTAATTGAGCTGTCTGTGTTTTTGTGTTCGTGATCAGTTACGAGGTCAATCAAGTGTGAATATGCATGGATATTTTGGAAAAGACTTAAATACAGATTGATGATCTGGGTACCTGGATCACCACTCATATCAGATTGGTCTGAGCGGAGGCTGTTTATTCAAAGGGCATCCTACCTAAGTTAGTAAGTAGGACAAGTAGCATTGCCAAATAGGAAATAGCGAAAGATTTCTCCCAGAGCCATTCGTTTTTGGTGGCTGATAGTAATTGTGATATCAAGGATAGTCCAACTCACCCGACACATTTCTGGCCCATGGCGGATTCTTTGCACCTGCTCCATAAGTTGACATGGCTACTCAATCGAGAGAACAGCAAATCCTGGTTATCTGCAAACAAAATGTAGGCCTTAAGCTACGTTAGCTGACAGGCGGAATGCGGAACGCGGAAAATGCAATGCATTTTCGCATACAACATATCGCTTCGGCCGGGGATTCCGCGTCCCTATACTGCATTCCAGATGTCTGGTAAATGCAGCTTAAGAAATGCATGAATGAACACGTTTCGAATGAATTTAGAATTATGAATAGGCCTAGGTAGGTCTAGCCTAGGGCTAAAATTACCGCTGCCTTTGAATGATGTGGTGTGCACATGATGTCCCCCTGTGACATGTCACTTTGACATTTGTGTTGTTGCCAAATCACACTTCGGTTTCGGGTTTCCTACGTACACTGACTGCTGACTACATAGGCCTAAGCAGACAAATGCGTGCCCATGTACATGTGGGACTCTCCTGTGCATGTGTGCCGTGTGCTTTGTGCATTTTATTGTGTGTGTGCATTTTTTATCAGTCAGTCACGAGTCCGCTACGATTTACGAACCGATTCTTTTGTCGCAGAATTGAAATATTGTTGTTAACTTCTGCATTTTTCAGATCATGAAACATAAAAGGACTAAAGTGAAATATATTTACCAGCAAATTCCAACGAGCATATTGTGTATTTTGCTTTTCAAAGTCAAAGACAAAAGACCATTGCAATGCACGCCAGAACAAAAATTTTCCACAGGGGGTCGATAGCTCCAGCACGTCGTAAGAAAACGACGGAAATAAACGGAGTTCACCGAAGGTCCATCGTACGCGCCCGGCGAAGATTATCAACGCGGGAAATTTGAAATCAAAACAGAATGATGTGTGTTGTTTTGGACGGTGTCCCGGGGTCGTATGCAAGATGAATGAGTAACTTTGTTGGAAATAAAATATGAAGTGTGACGATTTCAACACTCGATATGCCTCCTCGACCTGAATGAGTAAATTTTATGGCCCCCCACGCGCCATTCATCAGAAGATACACTAGGCCTACATATTTTGGTTCTTGACGCTTTTGAGGCAGAACACATTGGGCACAAGGTTATATTCGAATGGTTATGGGCTGGTTTTCTACCATTCATACACCCTAATCCCTCGTTGAACCATACCTCCATGGTTGAACAATAAAACCAGACATAGATTCCTAAAGGGCTAAAGAGTACGTGCCTGTCACACCACCGCCAGCGCCATCTACAGAACGTCAAAAGAACTGAAAAATGTCTCTGGATGCTGGATGTGCCCTGTCAGTGGCTGGCGTCAGACCATTCTTGACACTAGAGGGCGTTCCAAATAACACCCTCTAGTATCGATCAGCCACCGCCATGTTGAAAAGAAGTGCAGCGCAATAATATGTGTAGGCCTAAGGATTCCTTACCATTGTGAAGCGGTCCCTAATGGTAACTCCATTTGGAGGAGTGATGCGGTCAAACATGGCGGTGACTGATCGATGACAGTGTCTATTTGTGTAACGTAGTGGAGAAAANTTTTACCATCAACGGGTGATTTCACATAATTTCAACACAAAATATCCAGAATTTTCGAAAAATTGACACAAGAAACTCGCGAACTTCAGAACGAGGCTCAACAGGCAGTGCCGCCACAAAACACGGCGGCTTACGAAAACAACCCAGTTGCTATTCACTGATTGTTTTCGTAAGCCGCCGTGTTTTGTGGCGGCACTGCCTGTTGAGCCTCGTTCTGAAGTTCGCGAGGTTCTTGTGTCAATTTTTCGAAAATTCTGGATATTTTGTGTTGAAATTATGTGAAATCACCCGTTGATGGTAAAACCAATGTGTTGATATGAATGTTTGGTTTGTATGGATGGATTAGAACGCCATTGTTTGTGGATTAAAAGTGAATATGACCGTGAAAACGGTGTTTAATCGACGGGACATCGGATCATTCCTATTCATGTACAGGAAAAGGCAGTGTTTCATTCCTTGTCTGTATTATATATATAGGGGGTAGGACCCCCGTAATTAACGGTACAAGTTCCTGTGGTTAAACTCGGGGTCAAGGGCTAGGGTTAGAGTTAGGGGGCTAAACGTACGGCGATATCTAGTACATAATATATAGAATTCTATATATTAGGCCTATGTACTAGATATCGCCGTACGTTTAGCCCCCTAACCATAACCCTAGCCCTTGACCCCGAGTTTAACAACCCTACTGACGACTCTCAGAGGTGCCTGTGATCAGAAGATACACTAGTGACTAGGCCTGTATATTTTGGTTCTTGACTCTTTTGAGGCAGAACACTTGGGCACAAGGTTATATTCGAATGGTTACGGGCTGGTTTTCTACCATTCATACACCCTAATCCCTCGTTGAACCATACCTCCATGGTTGAACAATAAAACCAGACATAGATTCCTAAAGGACTAAAATGCCTGTCACACCACCGCCATGCAGCGCCATCTACAGAACGTCAAAAGAACTGAAAAATGTCTCTGGATGCTGGATGTGCCCTGTCAGTGGCTGGCGTCAGACAACACTAGTTCCGCGATTTTGACTGACTGGTGACTTGATTCCATGACTCTGCCCTCTGGAAAGGCTGATCAACCTCAGTTGTCGCTTTGATGACGATGGGCGCCGTTCACTCTCAAACATCCTGCGACCGGTAGGCCTAATCAGTGGTTCATAGTACCGTACTCGCTCGGCCCTAAGTCACCGCACACCCACGCCCCGGGGACGTAGGGAGTGAGCGCTAAAGGCTAAAGCCAGGCGCACATGTGCGGCAAATCTCGATGCGGCAGGGGTGTTTCTAAGTCGACTGACCCGGATAAATGACGAGTCGACAGCGCTGGGTCAGTCAACTTTAAAACATCTTCGAAGATGCTTTAAAATCACCCCTACCGCATCGAGATTTGCCGCACATGTGCGCCTAGCTTTAGAGTCCATTCACGCAAATTTCTAGCGATGCGACGCTGCAACCATTGTTTGTTTCCGCGGCGATGGTCATGGAGAAAGCATGCGGCATCGCACCACTAGAAATTCGCGTCAGTGATGCTCACAACGGCGGAATGCGCTGATCAGACCCGACACGTCGCATAGCCTGACAAAAGGCTAGTTTGCATTTGCCAAAATCGATCGATCGATTTGTGGAATGTTGGCAATTAAAATGAAAATGTTCGTTCAGTCGGCAACGAAGGTCCAGTAAACGTCGTGTATTCTTCCACACCCTGTATACTCTGGTCGAAAATGCTGGCGGCGACCAATCAGAGCTGACCAACACCACTTCCTTGGCACATTGAATAACATTTCACATATTTCCACGAACGTAAATAAAAAAAATTGCGTATTAATTCAGCCACAAGCCATTAGCTCGGAGGCGATCCCCACGACGCGAGTTCTTTGTCCTGTCCACTGACAGATAAAACATTAAAAAAAAGAACCAGAGCATGACTTCCATTCCTGAGACACCTTTCTTGACTTACGGATTCTCCTTCTGATTTATTAGAACAAGTGCAATAAGCGCCGAATGGGGACCGCACCTTGCAGTGTGGGGCCGAGGCTCTTGGTGAGTCGGGGACAAGCGGAAAAACTCCACTGGACCATTTCTGGCCAAAATCTGCGTAAAAGTTGTGTCATGGTGAAGTTTTCAGTGACACCGAGGATGCTCTCCATCACGCCCCCCCCCCCCCCCCCNTTAATTTCAGAAAATCAAGGATTTCGCGGATGAAATGCACGGACCCGTAGTCCAATTCTTTCAAAACGGTCGAGGACAGGTTTTAGTTTTTAACCAGTCAAGCTGGATTCAACACCAATTCCACGCGTCTGACAAAGTATATAAATTGTCATATTGAAAATAGCAATCAGTAGCAATCAGTGACACTAAAACGACTTCCTCGTCCACAAATCATCATATGAATGCAGTATCCAAATTGGCCAATAAAAAACCTCCAGACCGGATGTATCAATGAGATAAATATAAATATAAAGGGTGTTCCAGGAAAAAGCGGCCGATACCCAAGGATAACGAATCATGTATGAGCATGGCATGGACAGTTTTCTGCAGAACTATTACAAATACATTTATGAATATCATCTAATAAGCCTTTCACTGCTTTATTATTCAGTATGCATGTATAATATCACCATTCACCTTTGTGTCAAACGGGCGTTTTTGTCTGTCATCTGTGTTAGATGGGTCGATACAGCACAGCACTTGTATTCATGGAGGTAAAAAGCTTCATGTTGTGTTGAATTGTTAAAGCGGGTGATCCACTGTTGCGATTTTGGCTTAAGACGGGGTTGCGTTCCCTTGCGATTACCTTATAAGGACTTCCGATTGCCATATAAGGTAATCGCAAGGGAACGCAACCCCGTCTCAAGCCAAAATCGCAACAGTGGATCACCCGCTTTAGATGCAAACAGAGGGCAATATAAATAAAGGAATAAAACGAATTCCAATATGGGGTGATTTTATGAATAAAAGCCAGCAAATGCTTTTACTTCAGATTTGTACAGAATAGCGTAGTGCATTTGTACTGCAAAATCCAAGTAAAAGCATTTACTAGTCTTTATTGATATGACCCATGGAATGGTGATAGTGTTGTCAAATGGACTTGTCTTCTTGGACAGACTCATGCATCGTTGATTAATCTTACGAGAATTTCCCTGGGAATATTACATAAGAATATTATCGGGTTTTACTTTAATTGGTCGGGGACCCCTTGTCCTGTCCTTCAGCATTTACAACGTTTACATCACATCGTCTCTATACATGGATTGTCGACCACCATATATGGTCACACAACTCCATATATGGAAATACATTCTGTTGTGAATAGGGCGACCTGGAGTGAATGAATAGGCCTGCGTTTGATAAATACAGAAATTGTCCCGCCCGAAGTTATTCTCACGCTTTCCAGCACCAGGAGAGGAACGACCTGCACGAAACTTTACCAAAATGTGTGACGAGGACGTAGCTGCTTTGGTTGTAGACAATGGATCAGGAATGGTGAAAGCTGGCTTTGCCGGCGATGATGCTCCAAGAGCCGTTTTCCCATCCATCGTTGGACGCCCTAGACATCAGGTCAGTAGGAAATCGTGTTTCCCAGTTCTTTTGTGCATTGGGCTACATCTCTGTATGATGTGTGTGTGTGTGTGGGGGGGGGGCGTGTGGGCGTGGCTCGGGTTTGCAATTCAAATTGACCGTTACAGGCCTCGCCACCCCATTTTTATCAGGATCCTAGTCGATTCTAATCAACTGAGGCACCACATTGTGTGGTGAAATATTTTGCTCGATATGTTAGAATGGTTAGATAAATAAACGTCCATAGCATTCCTCTAGACTGTCCTTAATGATTATTATAATACAGCACCGTATAGGCCTAGACGAATTACTCTAGTTTCGTTCTTCTAAGGTTACTGAGTACTTCAGGTATTCATGCTGTAGGTTTAGGCCTAGCCCACAATATTATAGACCATACAAAGAATTTATTGATTCTATTCAACATAACTAACCAATGAGTGAGTCGCGTTACTTGTACTGGGCCGCGAAGACTGCTTTGTTGTCAGTCACATTGAACAGCTCTTTATTTTGCCATGCATATTCAATAGGGTAGGCGGTCATATGGGTGTTCAGTGAAGTAACCTTACAAGAACGAAACTAGAGTATGTATGGCAATCGACGCTTGGTAAAATCCAGGGTAAAATCCGCAACCTACATCTCAGCAGAGGTCGTTGACCTGTTTATTCGGGTGCCAAGCTCGTCGTCCCTGAGCCGTGGTGCAGAAACCCTTCTATAGTAGGCATAGACATNCTGTTGTGAATAGGGCGACCTGGAGTGAATGAATAGGCCTGCGTTTGATAAATACAGAAATTGTCCCGCCCGAAGTTATTCTCACGCTTTCCAGCACCAGGAGAGGAACGACCTGCACGAAACTTTACCAAAATGTGTGACGAGGACGTAGCTGCTTTGGTTGTAGACAATGGATCAGGAATGGTGAAAGCTGGCTTTGCCGGTGATGATGCTCCAAGAGCCGTTTTCCCATCCATCGTTGGACGCCCTAGACATCAGGTCAGTAGGAAATCGTGTTTCCCAGTTCTTTTGTGCATTGAGCTAAACCTCTGTATGATGTGTGTGTGTGTGGGGGGAGGGGGGGGGGGGCGTGTGGGCGTGGCTCGGGTTTGCAATTCAAATTGACCGTTACAGGCCTCGCCACCCCATTTTTATCAGGATCCTAGTCGATTCTAATCAACTGAGGCACCACATTGTGTGGTGAAATATTTTGCTCGATATGTTAGAATGGTTACATAAATGGTTAGAATGGTTAGATAAATAAACGTCCATAGCATTCCTCTAGACTGTCCTTAATGATTATTATAATACAGCACCGTATAGGCCTAGACGAATTACTCTAGTTTCGTTCTTCTAAGGTTACTGAGTACTTCAGATATTCATGCTGTAGGTTTAGGCCTAGCCCACAATATTATAGACCATACAAAGAATTTATTGATTCTATTCAACATAACTAACCAATGAGTGAGTCGCGTTACTTGTACTGGGCCGCGAAGACTGCTTTGTTGTCAGTCACGTTGAACAGCTCTTTATTTTGCCATGCATATTCAATAGGGTAGGCGGTCATATGGGTGTTCAGTGAAGTAACCTTAGAAGAACGAAACTAGAGTATGTATGGCAATCGACGCTTGGTAAAATCCGCAACCTACATCTCAGCAGAGGTCGTTGACCTGTTTATTCGGGTGCCAAGCTCGTCCCTGAGCCGTGGTGCAGAAACCCTTCTATAGTAGGCATAGACATGTCCAAAAGCTTCCTTTTTTATTAGTATCATACTAAAAGGGACCGACTGGCCCATTGTCTGCACGCAAACGCAAGGAATAGGACATTCATGACAGTTGCTTTGTGAAATCTCAAGTTCTCAGACAAGAATGTCCGGGAGTCGCTGAATACTGCATTGACCAAAAATAAGGTCAAAGCCAGGAAATGCGTACTAACGGGTGTATCTCTTCAAACCATCTGGTCGCACTCGTGTGCAGATTGCCAGCAATTTGGCGGCATGAATATGAAGTCGTCGGCAATAAAGAGTAATTATTCAAAATTGGTTTTGGTCTGGATTGCACCCATAATCGGGTAAAATATTGACTCTAATATTGAGGCCAATGTCATCGAGGGGGCATGATCCGAGCCAAAATGAATGAATGCAACTGACTCTTTAAGTTTGTCAACAGAAAAAGTAACTGGACATTTTCTTGTGTTTTCCAGGGTGTCATGGTTGGTATGGGTCAGAAGGACAGCTACGTCGGTGATGAGGCTCAGAGCAAGAGAGGTATCCTCACCCTGAAGTACCCCATTGAGCACGGTATCGTCACAAACTGGGACGACATGGAGAAGATCTGGCATCACACTTTCTACAACGAGCTCCGAGTTGCCCCAGAAGAGCACCCAGTCCTTCTTACCGAGGCCCCCCTCAACCCCAAGGCCAACAGGGAAAAGATGACACAGATCATGTTTGAGACCTTCAACTCCCCAGCCATGTACGTCGCCATCCAGGCCGTGCTGTCCCTGTACGCCTCCGGTCGTACCACTGGTATCGTGTTCGACTCCGGCGATGGTGTCAGCCACACAGTCCCCATCTACGAGGGATACGCCCTTCCCCACGCGATCCTCCGTCTCGACCTCGCTGGACGTGATCTCACCGACTACCTCATGAAGATCCTGACTGAGCGAGGTTACTCCTTCACCACCACAGCCGAGAGGGAGATCGTTCGTGACATCAAGGAGAAGCTGTGCTACGTCGCCCTCGACTTCGAGCAGGAGATGTCGACTGCTGCGTCATCGAGCTCTTTGGAGAAGAGCTACGAACTTCCCGACGGACAGGTCATCACCATCGGAAACGAGCGGTTCAGATGCCCCGAGTCTCTCTTCCAACCCAGCTTCGTGGGTATGGAATCTGCTGGTATCCACGAGACCTCGTACAACAGCATCATGAAATGTGATGTTGATATCAGGAAGGACTTGTATGCCAACACTGTCTTGTCTGGCGGCTCCACCATGTTCCCTGGCATCGCTGATCGTATGCAGAAGGAAATCACTGCCCTGGCGCCACCAACGATGAAGATCAAGATCATTGCTCCACCAGAGAGGAAATATTCCGTATGGATCGGTGGCTCCATCCTTGCTTCTCTGTCCACCTTCCAACAGATGTGGATCAGTAAGCAAGAATACGACGAATCTGGCCCATCCATCGTCCACAGGAAATGTTTCTAAACTGTTTAATGAGGGACAGATAGTAAAATTTTGAACTACTACTCGCATGAAACAGAAAATGGTAACAAAACATAGTAATCTCATTCAGTTCGGCAACTCCCTTTACTGAGATAACTTGCATTCTGAGCTGAGACCCTTTGGCAATTATTGTACGATGTGATGTTAATCATTTGACTCTAAAAGTAATTCGGTGCTCCTAGTTGGTGATTTCATTAAATCCTGTGCTGTTTATACATGAAAACGTGTAATTAAAAGTTTATATATTTTAAGAATTTGTTCGTTGTAATTGATAAGTGGATCAAATGTTTGGACGACGATCACGGGCTTCGGGGCCAAGAAGAAGAATGGTTAAAGAGGACGGTGTGACAACGACGACAGGTGCGATGGAACGTAATGCCCACCTTCCTGATGTCCCCCCCCCCCGTATTGTTGGTCACCTGACTATTAAGGTTCTTGGCCTTTTTTTGAAAATCCAATTCAATGGTGCCGCGTAATCCGTAGGGGGACATACTTCGGAGGAATTAGATTCTATTACACCGGGATATTAGTGAGGTTTCGCAAATGTGACGAAACACGAAGTACGAAAAATGCGAAATTAGACTTCATTTCATGACGTACATGTAATGTATTTCAGGAGATGGTTGGTACCACAAATATCCCAGCTACCAGTGCGACCTTTAGCATATCATGTAAGACCGAGAGAGTTATGGTGCATCTCGTTGAGTTTTTAAATTTCCACTTCGCATCTACGAAGTGGAAACTAAAGATAAATTTCAAAGTTGGATATACACAGTAGCTCTATCGATCTAACGTCATTCGCTAAAAGACGCTCTTGCAGCAGGCGATATTTGTGGTACCAACCATATCCTGAAATAGGCTGCATTACGTCATGGAGTGAGTCCAATTTCGTATTTCGTAGGCCGACTTCGTGTTTCGTCAGATTTGCGAAACCTCACTATTTTAGTAGGCCTCACGAACATCGAACGCGGGCACGTCGCGTCACGGTCGATGTATACCCCCCCCCCCCCC
>NMRB01000308.1:309435-364282 GCA_002633025.1 Notospermus geniculatus | reverse complement strand
CCCCCCATGTAGTCGCAGCGCGGATCCGGGAGGGGCGCACCCGGCGCGCGCCTCCCCTTTCGCCCAACAAATCTGTAAAATTGACCGTGAAATTCTGAAATTTGGAGCAAATCATTGAAATTCACCGCAGATTTCAATGTTTCTAGCACAGGGCGCCCCCTCTTTTCCGAAATCGTGCATCCGCCCCTGGGTCGTATGAATAAACACCAGTATTTGCGTTTACTTTGATTCTGCAATACAAATGCACTATGCTGTATAAACCTGAAGTAAGAATTTGCAAGCTTTTGTCACAACGCCCAGTCTCTGGCAGGTACCAATCTTGAAATGCCCAAGCCTACGGACAACACCCCACTCGTCATCCGCGAGACGCTGGACCATTGATTTGAAGATGTAGGCCTACATTGGCAATAAAAAGCTGCACCATTGGTGACTGCCGTGGATGAGTTTCAACGGCGCCATCTGCTGTTCAAGGGGATTGTTGGCCAAACAACTGAACGTTAGGTTATGTTTTGGCCATGGGAGTTGTGATGAACTGATATACATGTACATGTATGAACGAATGACCTTGGGTGTAGCTAGAATTGTCGGGTGAATGAAATACATTCCCGATTTTAAGAAGCCTTCAGAAGTGCGACTCCGACATACGAGATGGGAGTGTCGTCTGTCGGTGGCTAAGGGAACACCTTTCTTGCATTCAACACACTTGAGGATCATTTTAAAATGCTTCGATTCAAAAAAGGAATCGTTGCATGCTCATTTTACGCGTGCCGAGTAGTTGAACAAAATACATGTACATGTAGTTTGAAACCTATATCATTCTATATCATCATTACCGGCGTCGTAACCCTGTTGGATTTTTGCCGGAGGTATGGAGCCCACGACAGGCTACTGTCCACCTGTGTGGGGTCTTTTACTTGCCCTGGCATAGACACTCAGGTACAAGGGACCACGGCTTTTAGTCCCATCCGACGGACCCTGCATTAATGTTTCACAACTTTTTGTACATGCCTTCGCCCGGAGTCGAACCCGCGCCGACCCATTGTACAGTTTGGTAGTCAAGCGCGCTAACCACTCGACCACCGGGCTTAGATAGCAGTTCTTAGGTTTGTATTTAGGCCACACTTTTTATATTTATTGGATTACGGATTTTTCAGGCCGAAACCTATGTAGGAGGGGAGGGAATAAAAATAAAAATAAAATACAGAAATCTTTGACTTTTTAATTTTTTCCCTAGTGTTACATGCTATGCATCACAGAAATTCAAGGGGGAGGGAATAAAAAAATTGAAATGTGGTAAAAAAGAAATAAAACCTTTTATTGATGCAACAGTAGAACAAGAGATAGGGCCTACATAGGGGCCTATATCCTGAAAATACAGGGCGTCAGCATTTAAATATCTTTTACGTTGCACCTAGTGGTCGGCAGGAAAAAAACAAGAACACAAAATAGACCATCAGGAATTTTATTTTTTTTCAACATTTTCAAAAAACCTGGGAGGGGGGATCCGTAATCCAATAAATATAAAAAGGGTGGCCTTATATCGAAAAAGGCGTGGATCGTGTGTCATTTCGTCTTTTGGCTGCAGGCAAAACTTAATAACGGGGCTACAGGAAGACCATCCACAGTGACTGTTCAGAAAAGTGCACGGTCCACATTAGAAAGATGGCTAGTCACTTGGACAAAGACATTGATACGACATTAACAGCGGCAATCAACAGGGAAACAATTGGCGTCGAACCTGCCGTGTTGGCTCTTCGTCTAATTTACCTATCTGCACGAAGTACTCATGGATCGTCATCGTGCTCGTTGGGCTGTTTGGGAATTTCATGTCTATCATCATCACGGTTCAGCCGGACAACCGGCGGGTTTCAACTTGTAACTACATGACTGCCCTTGCTTTGGCGGACTCGTCTGTCCTGATTGAGCTGGCCTGGGGAATGGCGAAGATCTTTTGGGCGACGACGCCACCTACTGAATTTGAAATGCAGTAAGTACGAGTCTCGAACGATTATTGGAGTTATGTGTGACACATTTTCCCGATGTGAAAGGCTCATGGTCCATATTCATAAACATACTTAAGTCAAGGCAGTGTCACACTTAAGCTTAAGTAGTTTCATGAATATGGGCCAAAGTGTGACACTTACCCTTTGTTCATTAACAGAAAATATAAGTATCACACTTAGACTTAAGTAGTTTTATGAATACGGGGCCAGGGTCCATATTCATGAACATACATGTACTTAAGTCAAAATGTGATTATGATATTTATCTTTTGTGTTGAACAAAGGATAAGTGTCACACTTAAGGCCGGTTTACACTAGGTTGCACCAAGTTGCAAGTTGCAGCAACTTGCAACTTGTTGCAAACTACCTGGGACGGTTAAAGGCCCGTTTTAACTTTTATGAAACTTTTTGGTCTCATCAGGTTTATGCAACAAGTTGCATGAAGTTGCATATGAAAAGTTGCATGTGTAAACGGGCCTTTAGATTTACATGCAAGTAGTTTTATGAATATGGGCCAGAGTTCCAATTATTAGTAGGTGTGCCTATTGTAAGGTTACATTCGAATCGTCTTGGTCTCTATAATCAGAAATCCCTCGTTCAACAATAAAATCGGACTTGGATTCATCGGGGACCTAAATTCCTGTCACACCGGTTGCCGAAACTTCCCCCTTTTCCTATCCGGCTTGTCTGGTGAAATAGAAGAACAGGTCAAAGGGGTGGAGAAACCTAAAGCTCTGTTGTGGCCACCTGTCACTGGAGAGGCATTTTCAGATTCGGTATTAGGGCCCTTTTCTTTTTTTCAGAATAATGTGGTATCACTCATATGCCTTTGCAATCTTATCAGGTTTTTATCTGGCAGAAATGACCATTGATCGACTGATTGCCGTGAGATTCCCGATCTCTGCCCAAAGACTCTGCACAACACGTCGTGCAACGATCACAATCGTCCTTACATTCCTGGTCATCTGTGGTCTCAACCTGTATATTTTCTTCACGTTTCGGTACGTCATAAACGAAGAGACAGGTACAAATGTATGGACTTTGGGTCATATGAATAAAGATTAGCAAATGCATTTACTACAGATTTGTACAGCACTGCCTAGTGCATTTGTATTGCAAACTTCAAGTAAAAGCAGTTAAGCTGCGTTTACCAGACATCCGGAATGCGGTATAGAGACGCGGAATCCCGGCGGAACGGTATGTTGTATACGAAAATGCATTGCATTTTCCGCTTCCGCGTTCCGCAATCCGCATTCCGCGTGTCAGCTAAACGTAGCTTTAGTCTTTATAATCATATGACCCAATGGATATTTTTGGTCATATGAATAAAGACTTGTAGATGCTTTTACTTGAATTTTCCAATACAAATGCACTAGGCAATGCTGTATAAATCTGAGGTAAAAGCATTTGCTAGTCTTTATTCATATGACCAGAGGGCCAGGAATATCTTTGGTATCTTCGCGACAGATGCATTCGGCTTACCATCGGTGCTGCCATCTACACTGCTCCGGCCGCAACACCCCAGAGAGGTTTCTGGATGCGATAGATGTCGCTGGAGAATTAATCAGTGGGCCGACACAATCATACATGTAGCGTATCGTCTGGCGGGGGCTGGAATGCTACTGGCAAGCAGCAAGCGACAACGATTTTGGTCGGATCACCCATTCATTCGTATACATGCATAATATGATTGCTGAAATGCATTCGTATCATTTCAGGCGAAGGTATTTTGCGTATGTCGGTTCCCCACGCCCCTGAGTTAGATTTATTGGAGTTATGTGTGACACATTTTCCCGATGTGAAAGGCTCATGGTCCATATTCATAAACATACTTAAGTCAAGGCAGTGTCACACTTAGGCTTAAGTAGTTTCATGAATATGGGCCAAAGTGTGACACTTATCCTTTGTTCAACAGAAAATATAAGTATCACACTTAGACTTAAGTAGTTTTATGAATACGGGGCCAGGGTCCATATTCATAAAAATACTTAAGTCAAAATGTGATTGTGATATTTATCTTTTGTGTTGAACAAAGGATAAGTGTCACACTTAGATTTACATGCAAGTAGTTTTATGAACATGGGCCAGAGTTCCAATTATTAGTAGGTGTGCCTATTGTAAGGTTATATTCGAATCGTCTTGGTCTCTATAATCAGAAATCCCTCGTTCAACAATAAAATCGGACTTGGATTCATCGGGGACCTATATTCCTGTCACACCGGTTGCCGAAACTTCCCCCTTTTCCTATCCGGCTTGTCTGGTAAAATAGAAGAACAGGTCAAAGGGGTGGAGAAACCTAAAGCTCTGTTGTGGCAACCGGTCACTGGAGAGGCATTTTCAGATTCGGTATTAACTGCCGCACACTGGAGCTATCTGCTGAGCAAAACGTCATTCGAGACCGTTTGCTCAGCAGATAGCTCGCGTGTGCGCGTGATTTCTGTGAGTTTTTGCCTCGCGAGGCAGAAAGCTCGCGTGTGCGCGTATTTTTCGGTGAGCTATCTGCTGAGCAAACGGTCTTGAATAACTTTGCTCAGCAAATAGCTCCAGTGTGCGGCAGGCTTTAGGGTCCTTTTCTTTTTTTTTTTCAGAATAATGTGGTATCACTCATATGCCTTTGCAATCTTATCGGGTTTTTATCTGGCAGAAATGACCATTGATCGACTGATTGCCGTGAGATTCCCGATCTCTGCCCAAAGACTCTGCACAACACGTCGTGCAACGATTAATCGTCCTAACATTCCTGGTCATCTGTGGTCTCAACCTGTATATTTTCTTCACGTTTCGGTACGTCATAAACGAAGAGACAGGTATGGACTTTGGGTCCTATGAATAAAGATTAGCAAATGCTTTTACTACAGATTTGTACAACACTGCCTAGTGCATTTGTATTGCAAACTTCAAGTAAAAGCAGTTAAGCTGCGTTTACCAGACATCCGGAATGCGGTATAGAGACGCGGAATCCCCGGCGGAACGGTATGTTGTATACGAAAATGCATTGCATTTTCCGCTTCCGCGTTCCGCAATCCGCATTCCGCGTGTCAGCTNCAGGGGCAGTTGCCCCCCCGAGCCAAACCAAAAAAACGTGATTTTCATGCGGATTTTGGGCAAAAAACGGCAAAAATCTTCTGCCCCCAAGCAGAGAGGCTTTGCCCCCCCCCCCCGGACCAAAAAGCTAAATACGGCCCTGCATAGTCTCCCACAGAATGCATGGAGGGCGTCCATGGGACTTGAGTCCTTTTCATTACGTCGATCCCTCCAAGCGAAAAGGCGCCATGCTGACTAGTGATGGATAAAATATGGCAGATGCTTTTACTTCCACTTTGTACAGCATAACGTACCGGTAGTGCATTTGTACTACAAAATCCGAGTACAAAAATGTAAAAGCATTTGCTAAGTCTTTATTTATATTACTCCATGAATCACCTCTTGACCTGGATCACGAAAAACACTAAAAATGGGAAGTGTCATTTTTGGAATGAGATTTCGACGACATTAACGGCCAAAGCACCTAATTCACCCCATGCAGTGTCTATTTCAGTCAGTGACTGGTTATGGTCTGTTTGTGGAAAACTAGGACACAGAAATTCCTCTATTTCTCCGTCATCAGTCAATGTGTCGGCTATTTCATGGAATCTGACCCAGACATACTTCTTAAAATGGAATATTTTTAATGTCAGTTTCAACATTGAAAAGTAGAGCATCTCCAAGTGGGACCTTGTGACTTGTTATAACAACTGCCTGATTAGCTTGGCCGAAGTTGACTTGAACCAAACTACGGTAATCCACGATCGCCGCATCTTCGATAATTCGAAGGGCGAGCTGCTCACCAACTGCGTTGCATCGCACATCACCCTTCGAGAAATAGACCGGTCCGCGGCGTATCTTGGCACGATGCCAACTTTACCGGTCGACCAATCATATTGCACTTTATACCACGAGGAAATTTTACAACACCGGTTCTGATTGGCCTCCTCTTCAAGAGGCAGCGGATACGCCGAGGACCGGTCTATTGTGCGATGTAACGCAGTGGTGAGCAGATCGCCCTCCTTCGATTATCAAAGATGCGATCGCCGTCGACAGCATCTTTACGAGTCGTCGAACGCCCCCCTCAACTCCTGTACCTTACATGCCTTATAATATCAAATTCTTCATCTGCATTTGATATGAGCAGACCCGTTTCATGTCAGAGGTAGCTGCTCACCAACTGCGTTGCATCGCACATCACCCTTCGAGAAATAGACCGGTCCGCGGCGTATCTTGGCACGATGTCAACTTTACCGGTCGACCAATCATATTGCACTTTATACCACGAGGAAATTTTACAACACCGGTTCTGATTGGCCTCCTCTTCAAGAGGCAGCGGATACGCCGAGGACCGGTCTATTGTGCGATGTAACGCAGTGGTGAGCAGATCGCCCTCCTTCGATTATCGAAGATGCGATCGCCGTCGACAGCATCTTTACGAGTCGTACCAAACGCCCCCCTCAACTCCTGTACCTTACATGCCTTATAATATCAAATTCTTCATCTGCATTTGATATGAGCAGACCCGTTTCATGTCAGAGGAGTTTTTCACTTCATCCGATATACAATTTAGGCCTTGTTATACAAAGCAAGGTTGCTCCAAACTAGAATTTCTATTGACCCACTGACTTGCAAATAAAATTACTTTCTGTGTCAGTTAATTGTTGTTCCTGTTTTATGTGTACACAGTGTGCACTGAATACAAGCAACTTGAGATCCAGCGCACTATGATGTCTGTCTGGTCATGAAGATCAGTTTACTGTGCACACAAGATGGAGAAACACCGTCCATAGCCCAGCAGTACGCCGAGAGCGAGATATACTGAAGGCACAACTACATGGACTATGGAGGACAATGAGGTGAACATCGCCAACTGAACGATTGTCTTTCTATCTTCTACATCATTGACGTACATCCGGATTGCTAAGCAAAGTAAAAAGAGTACAACAAGACCTCTCAATTTTATTCCGTTTCCTAAATCGGGAACTCAACTGCAGAGATCACGTTATTTTTATCAACTCCGCCGCCAGGATGGGATGTTTCGAGTAAAAAATGCAACTTCGAGGAAACCAAGCAACTTCTCGTCTGCTTTACCAACGATTTTCTTTCTAATTTCGTGGATTAATTACGGTGTGACGTACCAAGCCAAGAGACGACGGGCCAGTGTGACTGACCTGGTTCCGTGTTGACAGCGAATTACCTCATGATCGGTGATCAAGCTGAGCAAAGCAAAATTGATGAACCCTCGGAACCTTCCGTTTGCCAGCAATGTTCAAGGTGATCTACAAGCCTGGGGCGCTGCAGTGCAAGAGAAGCCATCTGGGATTCCCGTCAGATAGCAATGAAGCGTCGAATAGGCCGGTCGACTTCAACTAAACGGATAGCATGTAGTATTCACAAAGAAAGTGTATAAATGAGGAGAAGTGCATCTACCAATTTTGTTGAGAACTTTATGAAACCATGTGTTGTGCCAAAGCAATGAAAATGCACATTACTGCGTATATTGTGTTCATATTTATATTCTTTCTCGGATCAAAGGATTACATAATCCTCATAAAGGCGGATAACTTCACATTGGGTTACATACCCATACTCTCTGTCACTGGCGCCCCATTAATTGGGTCGTTCAACCCCGGTCCTGGTGCGTTGGTATCTGGCGCCGTTACATTAGCCCTTCATGATATAAACAATAGTTCTAAGATTCTTGCCGGCCATAGCCTCCAGCTGAAGGTAATAGATAGTGAAAACGATGATTTGAAGGGCATCCATGCTTTGTCTATATTGTGGAAGGACGGTGCTGTGGCTTTCATAGGACCTGAGAATAGGTGTGCAACGGAGTCAAAAGTCGCTGCAGCCTGGAACTTGCCCATAATATCCTTCGTAAGTAGTCCTTTTTGCATGTTCAAGCAAAGCAGGGTTCAGATATGTCAGAGGAAATTGAACGTATTCGTTGAAGTTTTGGCCGAGAACACAGGGAAAAAATCAACTCGAGTGGGAGACTCATCGTCTCACTTTAGGGACAAAATGGTTCGAAATACTTTTTGACTCAAAATGAAACAGAAAATATTTCGGCCCGAGACGAGACAATGACACCTCGTTCCGAGAGAAAATATTTCGGGTTGAGATACTGACAGTCTCGATGTGAGAGAAAATATTTCGGCCCGAGACGAGACAATGACACCTCGTTCCGAGAGAAAATATTTCGGGTTGAGATACTGACAGTCTCGATGTGAGAGAAAATATTTTAGGCCGAGATGTCATTGTCTCGCGCCGAAATATTTTCTGTTTCATTTTGAGTCGAAAAGTGTTTCGAACCGTTTTGTCCCTAAAGTGAGACTCTGAGTCTCCACTCGAGTTGATTTTTTTTCCCTGTGAAAATCTCACCGAATTGGTGAAAGGATATACCTGTACGTCATCGTAGCTCGCCAAGTCACCAGCAAGTCAAAAGCAAGATTTTTTACCAAACAACACTGATCGCAAACACTTGACATTCTAAATCAATCTTTCTCAGCACACATTCCTTACTTTATTTCTGGATATGCCTGCAGTCAGGCATCTTGATAAGTACCAGAGATATTTGTAAACAAACAACCATTCTTCATTTTACACTCCTGCACAGTGTACAGGTGATGATGAACAAACGCCAGTTTTTACAACTTCTTTTGAAAACGTCTTCATTTTACACGAAAATCTATATCATGCATACGCAGAAACGTTTTTCCTTGTACTACATTCCCCAGGTGTTTCGCTATGGCAACAAGTTGATGATTGCATCGTTTCTTTCTTGCTTTTTGGTTTGATTTAAAGAAAATTTCACGACTTCATTGTTTACATTCAATGTTGGTAAACATGATGTTTACATTAGGGAGTTTAAGAAATCAAATGATAAACGTTAACTTTATGACAACGTTATTTTTTGTACCGAAAATGCAATATATAATCTGGTGAATTTGCAGTATGAAAAATAACGTTGTCGTAAACTTTGGGTACATGCCAACCCCGGAGGCCAACCCACCAAATTGAATACTTTCGGTATCAAAATAATTTCTAAAGACTTGACACAAACAAACAAAATGTAAAAAAACAATGATTTTCGTGGCCCGCGAAAATATCCATGATGCATTATCTTCAATAGCCGAGATATTTGCTGTCATTTGTTTTATCGACTTGGTTTTTTTATAAAACTTGTCATGTGAGATGGAAAAAAAAATATAGAGTCTAGACTACTCTCTCCAAGGTCCCATGATTATGTGCAAAAGGTCAGAAAAGGATACATGTACCATCCGATTCTTAGGAACACTACTCGCTCCCTACGTCATCACGTGGTGGGGCTTTAGTCTCGCTCCTCATCATACGCTCGCACACGAAGCCCACTGAAATCGGATATCTTGGCCAAGCATGAGGCGGTCGGAAAATAATTTTGTGTGAGTGGATGAAGGGAAGCGAGGTAAAAATAAAACCCCTGCTGGGGAGGATGGGAGCGACTCATTCCTCAGACATGATGGGTAATACCAAAAATTCATAAGGGAGCTTATGAATTTTTGGTAATACATAACATGACATCAAAAATTCATCCAGCGGAGGACATACTGGTACATGCGAAAAGATTACAATCAACAATTGAACTTTCCTCCACTCGGAGAGATCAAATCTTTCATGCAACCATCGAGTTTAGTCTACCACTTTCTGCAAATACACCAAAATCGTAGTTAAGGTCATCTGACTTTGCAACTGGGGTCTAGCTCCTCCAACATTATCATATCAAAAGCGTCGGTTGTGTCAGGACTTCGATTCGAAGACATCAACAGCCTGTTGTGCCGGTCAGCAATGCCGACCATCACCAGAAGAAGCAAGACCCCAACAATATGGCAGACTTCTCTGACCTTACAGTTGCGACTTTGGTGGAATTCATTTCGGGGCTATGCTATGTAGCTCTGTATTGCTGATAAACAGGAAGTCAATTTCCAGAATCTTAGTGCCAGCCTGAAGAAGACACCGGTTGGGGTCGAAAATTTGCTAAGATTCTGGAAACTGACTTCCTGTTTATCATCATTTTGTGTGTCAATTTTTGTGCTTTCTCTTTCTTTAGCTCTGTATTGCAGTGTTTTGATATTGTCTGCCCCATTGCCCTAAAATATTGTTGACATATACTTTCCCTGAGTCACCCCTACCATGTCTCCACCAAATAATTTCTCTGGCACCGATGACGCGATATCGAGATTTTAACCGTTGACGAACACAATGTATATTGACTTGGTGACGGGAAAAATAGTACTTTTTTACCGAGTTCAATGTATATAGGGCGTCACATGGAGCAAGCCGAAGTATTCAGGTGAAAGGAATTAGGCACGGACGTTCCTTATTCAAATATTGACGTGTGTGACGTTTTTCAAATTATCGGCCTATGGTACTTATATATATTCTTGGTATTAATACGCATTAGATTTATGACATGTTCTGGGAGACAGGTGTGCACGTGACATACTTCAACAGTGACCAATAACAAGACACTGTTGCTGATAAAATAAAAGGAGGGTTCTGTTAATTTCAGTCATATAGTCCGTTTACATTTTGGGTCAAAGCGGAAAGAGATAACCAAGTATAAAACAACAGGTTCGGTTTACTTGTACAAATAAAGGGGATATTGAAGGCATTCCCTTGATTCTCCAGTTGTTTGTATTGGGTGAGTTAATGGGTTATTTTACTGAAGGTATACACTGATGACGAACATATCGACCTGTTTCTTCATTTAGTGATCGGTGATGTGCTCCACCTCATGTGGGGAGGACGCTGCTCCTGGGAGCTTTGCTCCCCCGTCGGGAATTCAAAATCTGCATGAGAGATGAATTGAGCACATGAAGGCAATGAAATTCATTTACATGTGCAGTCTATGACAAACGTTTATCTCCACCTGATACATGTAACTTGAAATTGAATATTTCAAATGCTACGCCAATTTTAACACGGTTTGTTCCACATGAAAGTACATGTATATCTGGTTGGTCATATTTCTGCATCCAAATTTCCTGAAAAGCAGGAAAATCTCAAATTATCAATTTTTTGATAATCTCAAATATCTCAGCAACTACTCAACATACATGAATTTTGATGAAACAAAGCCCGAAATCCTTAGAAAGTTCCACTCTATCAAAACTGCAACAAAAGTCACAAAAAATTTAAGTGTACATAACAAAAATTTGATTTTTGGTGTTTTTTTCTGGTGAGCTATTACATAATTATGATTCCAAATATCCAAAATTTTGATGCAGAAATTATGATCAACGAGATATACTTTCATGTGGAACAAACTGTGCTAAAATTGGCCAAGTAGTATTTGAAATATCCAAGGTATCAGGTGGAGATAAACTTTTGTCAAAGACTGTACATGTACACGTACATGAAATGGACAACTTACATCAGAACGAGTGAACATATATCCTAGAGATGATGGTCAGTGGCAACAGATACCCTATATAATACAATACTGTAGGCCTACTCAATGTTTGTCCTTGCTCTCAACTTCCGGTGTTCTTCAATATTGGATGCTGTTATTCCTTGTGCTCTTCCTTTGACAAACTGAGGCCCGCCGCAGTATTTACTGACAGATGTTGCTGTAATCCCATTGGTAATCAATTGTCTGTAGAGTGCATCTGCTTGGTTAGTTGAGGTCCCTCGCGTTGTCCAACAAAAACAATGAAAACCTTTTGGCTATCGCCCATTCGCTTATCCATCTCCACACTTTACAGCGCCAGGACACGTGAAATCACTTACGTTGTAATCTCCGAACGATTCCTGAAATCACTGAACGTCCATTTATTGGCTTCTCTGATAGCTCTGATAGCTTTCATATACAATGATCTTCACACTTAAAACCCCAATTACAGGCCAAGTATTTGATAATGCAAGGGATCCAGTAAATCAAACCGGTTCGATTAGGATCAGTGTTAGTATTCATTTGAGAGCATCAGACAGACAGACAGACAGCTCAGAGGATGGGAGCACGGCGAAAGGGTGATAGACGGGAAGGAAGTAAATTTAGCCGTTGTAAGGAAAGGTTCATCGTTCCTGTCCTTCAACCGGGTCAAGTTTAGAAAAATACACACGCGGATCAGGGCATACAGCGAACCTTTCTCCTGGGTATACTAAACCTGTGCTTCATCCAAAACCCAATTAGAAAGCCAATTTCTATGGTTCGAGTCGTTTTTATTCCGAGCCATTTGCAAGATGCTTTCTGACCGCATAACAAGGAAAGAATATTTACCTTGAGTTGTGCTCTAAGGAGAACCTTTAAATGATTCAGTCTATATGCATTTATACCGCCTTGTTGGATGTTTTCACAACATCCGCGAAATGATGTTTTCAGAGTGCAGACCTATGCGAAGTCCCTACTGCACCTACATGTATTGTAATTCACGTTCTCACAATAGAGGTATACATACGGTCTTGGAGGATACGCTACCAAACAAAGTTTTATGGTCATGAACCCTTTATTAAGCCATTGTTCGCCAGCGTGTTCGTATACCGTATACTTCTATGTGAACTCAGCCTAAAAGCATTCCATCCACGTACAATATTATTGCACAATATGAGGCCCAAAATGGGTGTCATGTGCTTCTGGCATATTGGTTGGAAGAAAGATTGGCAATAATATTACACACTAAATCCTTTGTCAGACTGATAGTGAACAATATGAACAATAGTTTAGCCACTACGTAAAGAGAGCTTTGTGAATAAGGCGCAGGGTCCATATTCATAAACATACATGTACATGTACTTAATAAGTGTGACACTTATCTTTTGTGTTACACTTAGACTTAAAAGTACCTGTACCGCAGATGGGCAGTCGGCACCTTATTTTTCAGAGTTCATGCCAAGGCAGTATCGACTGGAAGTTGTCAATCAAGTCACATTTGAGTGAGACCTTGGCGAAAAAGGTGAATTGCAAACACGACTTTTAAAGATGTCTGAGTTAAATGAGCGTAATTGTTGACGACCAGTGACATCGATTCTTCCACACTGAACCTTTGTTCCAGTAATGGATGCAAATTCATTTATCCCTGAATGCATTGAAGAATACCAATCACTTTCTTCTGAGGAATGCATAGTTGTGAAGGTTAATGTTGTTCTAAGCTTAGCCACAGAAAAACAGCAACAATCGTAAGCTTGTTTGTGTGTTAAGTTTGAGAAAGGAGGCAAAGAACAGGGAAATCACGTGCGTCTGAAGTTGAGCACGACACTCTGACTCGCGCCTGAGAAGAGCCCGTGAAAGCGAATCGATAGTGGATTTTGTTTACATTTGGCTGGTGTTTGTAAACACAAAATTCAGCCAATCAAAATGCACGAAAATTTCTTTGTTGACATTCTGGAGAAGTTTGTTTACATTTTTTCCTGAAAATTCGTCCCCTTTCAAATTCTATTTCTAAATCAAATTTTTTCGCTGTCGATTCGCTTGAACTTACCAGTGCAATATTTAATTATAAGGAAATCACGATGCTGTATCGATATATATATATAGACACGGGAC
Organism: Notospermus geniculatus; assembly: GCA_002633025.1. NCBI lineage: Eukaryota > Metazoa > Nemertea > Pilidiophora > Heteronemertea > Lineidae > Notospermus > Notospermus geniculatus. The sequence continues at coordinate 350,731 of NMRB01000308.1, read as the reverse complement.
ACAGCTAATGACATCCTGTGATAAGTAGGACACCGGCAGTGACGAATGTCCTCAAATATCATGAGCATAGATGTCGTGGATTCACCTCCTGAGAATGAACTTGGTTTGGTTTTTAGGAGCAACAAGGTACTTCTTGCAATCTCAATCCATATCATATTTGTTGATTCTGGAACTCTAGACTCTAGGTGTACCTCGTTGCTCTGGTGTTCATCATACACTGAAACATGCATACAAAATAACTTGGCTTGGTTTAACTTCCTCTTCCTGTGTATAATGCTACAAGGTGCTTTTTATTGTCCGTTAGAACCAGTCGATACCAAAATACAATCTTCGTTTTCTCAACGATTTTCCGCTGTATTTTACAGCATTTAAGTTTGGGAATCGATATGTCATTTTAGTTGTCCTGATTTTCCGGCCTGATTTCCCCTTCCCTTCTAGTAGCAGTTGCCGGTGTAACGTCGATCAGTGTTCCCCGTATTTCTGTGTTTTTCTTTGTTTCCCTCCTGACGGATTAAGCGGCAACTAACCCAACAATAACCATTCTAGGCCGCGTCTATTGTTGGGGAACACTGAGAGCTACAGAAACACTCACCGATGTTACACCTGCTCGGCTATATAGATATGAAGCCCGCCCCTGCAGGGTGACAATCGTCAAAAATTGCATCCCTGTTTAAAACACCTCGAACTCATTGACCTGTACCGGTACCTGTTTTTTTTCTTGTCCAATAACTCCCCCGCCGCCCCCGCCATAAATTGGCCCATCATCATCACATCAAGAAACAGACTAATTGGGTGAAATATCAAAGCTGCATGTAAGCGTGGAATTGGACAAACTGACTCCATGGCCGCCGATCAGAGCGTTTACAGGTTACATCAGGAGTCAACACGGCTTGTTATGCACTCTTTGATGTCAGTTTTTAACGTGTGAAGGCATGAATTTGGGCAGCGGGTTCGTATCGTTTGTGAAGCAACGCTGCAGACTGCTAAGAAAAAACCGTTGGAATGGCTGTGATTTGCTGTGGTCGCTTTAATGATGACTTTCTTTACAACGCGATTAAAGATGTTGACTTTGGAGCTGAAATTCAGTATTAATTGATTCATATTAAATTTACGATAACCAAAGCTATTCATAACAGCATTATACGAGATATTACGGGTGCTGGGCAAGTCTTTATAATTGGAAACGACTTGACTTGGTCGTTGCCTTGGAGCCTTGACTTGTGTTTGTCTACCTCGTTACCAATATCGAGTTTAACTAAAGCCTCCGATTTCAATTGCTGACGAAGTTGTCCTTATCCTATCCGCTCCTTTAGTGTGCATTTGGAACTTCCCTACCGCTCTTACATCCAATCCGGTAATTGTTCTCGCCGCAGGTGGACAAATTGTCACACATCGATCGGCTCCAGGGATTAATTCGTACAATACACCTGCGATTTGATTCCATAGTCAATGATAATCATCCTGTTGGATGAGATTTGCCTTTGTGTTTGGGGATGTGCTCATAAGCAGACAGTTGGTAAGCCGCAACTGCTTATGGCGAAAATACTCATTCTGTTCTCAAAGCTTTGCGAAGGCAAGTCAGTTTCAACAAGGATGTTCACAGACTGGTTTGCAATTGAAGTTAGCTCATTGGCTACCATTCCGAACCCGGCGACCAATCGGATGAAGGAATGTGATCGTACGAATCGAAGACCGTACTGTCGCCTGTCGAGTCAACTACTTGAACAGACCGGCGTCTCTTTTACAAAAGAGCATAGAGAAAGGATGCTGTACATGTACGTGCAGCCATACTTTGTTGTTTCAAAGTCGATTAGTATTCCAGCGCTGCCCTCACTCATACCCGCTATGTTTTTATATCACCTTTTTCAGCCTTAACGAATTCAATAAAACACGAAACATACGACATTTCTTTTTCCATCTGATGAAATATTGATGTGGTATTTGAAGATAACATTTATTTTATCTGTCTTGTTAAAGCAATACTGTTGCTGATCGGCGTGTTTTGACCACTTGCTTCAGTTCCTAGTTTAGAATAGAGGAAAGGGCGTTTTGTCCTCATTTCTGTCACGTTTTCCTCTCAGTATTCCCGACGCAGTCATCTTATTTCGATGTCAACGTTTTCTTCTGCCAACGTGTTCTTCTCATTTCAATGCCAACCCTTCCTTCTTATTTTAATGCCAAACGTTCTCGCCTTCCAATGCCAACGTTCTTTATTTCAATGCCAACTTAATCTTCTTAATGATTTCAATGCCAACGCTTTCTTCTTATTTCAATGCCAACGTCTCCTTCTTTATTTCAATGCCAACGTAATCTTCTTAATAATTTCAATGCCAACGCTTTCTTCTTATTTCAATGCCAACGTTCTTTATTTCAATGCCAACGTAATCTTCTTAATAAATTCAGTGCCAACGCTTTCTTCTTATTTCAATGCCAACGTTTCCTTCTTTATTTCAATGCCAATGTTTCCTTCTTTATTTAAATGCCAACGTTTCTTCTTATTTCAATGCCAACGTTTCTTCTTATTTCAATGCCAATGTTTCTTCTTATTTCAATGCCAACATTTTCTTCTTATTTCAATAGGCCCTCCAATGTAATCTTCTTGTTTCAATGCCAATGTTTTCTTCTAGCTTCAATGCCAACGTTTTCATCTTGTTTCAATGCCGCCCATATCGTTTCCTTGATCACAGAACCATGCAAGTGACGTTGACTGAGGAATCGAATGAGGTAATTGTTCACACGGGTTACGATTGGCAATTTTGTTACCCATTTTCATCCTCCATCACATCATTCAGATACATAACGTTACAATGTCCGTACATTCCGTACGAATGTTCCATTTCACTTTTGATTTTCTATGGGCAGGAAACTGAACGACCGCTTTATAGCCCAGTCATGCCATTGAAATGAAGGTCTGCAGTATACCATCAATGCACAATACAGGGTATCATTTGGATGATATAATTTTTTTCTTCCTGATATTCAGTCTCTGTCATTGCTATGGGTCATATGGTCATCGTGGTACATCAGGCCAGTATTCTTATTATGACATTCCAATGATGAATTGCCGGACGAAATGGCATAGGAAGGAAGGGTCGAAAGGAAACATTTCGAGGCGGTGACAGCAATGATTCGACAATAAAATCATGCCATTTTGGGGCTCTCGGGAGCTGATTAAATCACTAGGCGGAAAGCGAACTTCGAACGTGATAATGATTCTAAGGACACTGTCAAAAGATGATTGGAGGAAACAAACAATTTGGTCCCTTATGACAAGCAAGAAAAATGGAGATGTCACCCTTCTCGGCAATGAACTCGAGATCTGGCGAGAAGGCGACGGAGGAATTGGTTCCGCTAACCTGGCCAATCAGCATCCCCTCTCTCTGTTTACGATCGATTCACCTCCTCGAAGCAATCGGTGATGAACAATCAATTATCTTTGGTGCGAGAAAGACCTACCTGCTGATGACCCGACACCGTACGGTTTAATAGCGCTTACTGACCGTTAACCAAGCACTTACCAATCACTTGAGATCGAATTTCGCATATGTCACCTCTTGATATCTGGCCAAGAGATTGGCAAGCACGGACTGTTTGAATGGTTGATCGAATGTGCAGTGTATCATGTAATTGACATCACTATCTGGTTCCTGCCACGCGACATGAGAATATTGGGCTAACAAGCGAGAGCAGAGTGTCTGATCCTCACCCTCTTTACAATCAGGAAGATGACCAGTGTAAGGTCAAGGGGCGCCGTGTGGTAGCAAGCAGATTCGTCAATGAACTCTAAAGTGTTGACGCTAGCCACCTGGAGTAGGATGAATGACATTGATTTCTGGTTACGCCGTGTACGCCTGCACCGTCGATAGAGTATTTTCCACCGCGGAGCCGAATATGCACAATGGTTTGGAGGATACCGTACAGGTTTTCCAATGACCAGCTCTTCCAGTGAAATTCATTACATGTACTTTAAATATTCATCTCGTGGTATCAATCAGCACTGTGAAGACCTTTCTCAAGAAAGTGGCAATGGACGAACATAGTAAAGAAAGATATATGTATAGTCAAGGCATATTTCAACATCAACCATTGCAATCAAGGAAGACAAGAAAGCAACCTCTCTGACTGCTTTCACTGGCAACTTATTCTGTTGCTCATCGACAAATCCTTCAAGAGAAATGAAGGCCAATCTACATATACATATATCAGTGTCACCGCCGTAATCCACCTGGAAGTGTGGTATGGCTGGTTGAAAAATCACTTGCATCACAATAGTCAGGACACAGTTTCGATATTGCGGCTCCCATTTGACCAGGGCATGATTTCCGATATCGCTGCCCCCGGTCTATGAGTTACGGTATAGCGACCCCATTTTCACCCAGCACGATATTCATGGGGTAATTCCCTGGACCGTGTACCTATGACGATAAACGTCGCCGTAAATTCTTTCGACGGAGATTTGATGGGAATTGAGTTTTCTCAGCTGGCGTACCAGTCGCAGCGTGCGATGGCTGTCTGTCCCTACTCCTTTAAGAAGTACCGATTAACGAAATTAAATGACGATAGCGTCATTAACTAAGAATCGAGTTTCTCCATTTTATAATTAGTTCCGCATCAAGTTCTGAGCTTATGCCTTTTTCATTAGGTTATCAGGTTTCGTGATTACCAAATGATGCTTTCAATTCGTGGCCACCACGAGGTAGAGTATTGTGAGTTTGGTATGACGGCTAAATCAGATTCGTGGTCTTCTCTCTACGACATGTTGGCCTTAAACTCCCTACTCAGTTGTGAGCCGCGCCCCTCGGTTTCTCCGCTTTCCACAACTGCTTCACTTCCTAAAATTCGCCGGGTTTGGTCAACAGATGGCACTGAGAGAGTCGACCAATGAGATCACCGAGCAACCCTTAACCAAGCTGGCCTGAGACACTTTTTCATTGGCTGAGCGGATCGTGTGATCTAGTAGTAGCCATGGTGGCACAACAACATCCGTTGCCAACGGCCCAAAGAGTTCTGAAAGGAGCGTGCTGATAGGCTATAAAACTCGCGCCAGGCCCAGACGCCATCTGTTGACCAAACGGGGAAAATTCTACGAAGTGAAGCAGTTGTGGAGAGCGGGTAAACCGAAGGGGGTGCAGTACACAACTGCGTCAGGGAGTTTATGTTGGACAATGATCGGATGATGGGTACCAGGGGAACAAGTCGAGCACTATTAGCCGTCTGGTCGAAAACCCGATTCAACGATGAGATGACATATAGCGCATACTGTGAGTGAGACTTGAAGCATCAGGTCACGCTGAAATACACCGAAGATCGGGGACTAATCTGAGAAACAGACAATGTCAACCCTGTAATACACTTAATGCAATCCCCTTTGGCAAGGAAATTGACGTGAAAACACCGGGGCCTGATCTTGCACGCACTGAGGTCATTTTAGATAATTGGTTTTCCCGCTCACTAAACAAAGCAAGTTGTTGCAGAAAACATCAATTTATGGAACCACTTATGAAAGCCCCAAGTGATAATGGTCCTAAATATTAAAGGGGGTGTTAAAGGCTGTCCGTGATGAAATCTATGAACTCCCTCAATGAACATCGCATGCAAATTAACGATTCTCAACATTAAATTGCGCTACTTAAACCAAAAATAGATGAAAACCGCACGAAAAAGATACATCTCGCATCAGATACGAACGACCCCTCATCTTTTAACAACGCTTTAGTTCTTATCTACCAAGATTGCCACTCTTGTTATCCGACTAGCAAGGTTCTGACCACCGGAGTTGAGTGAGAGTGGTTTCCCCACTCACGGCCATGGAGGATGTTTTAGTCGGATAGGGTTGCACAGAAGTAATCCTTCCAATGGAGATGGGAGATCATTACCAGTGAGTTATGGCCATGATGATCCGGGTGGCTGAAGGTTAATGTCTGAAATCCTGAAGAGGGGCGGCTGTACACCAATGAATGTCATCTGTGTGAGAATAACAACTAGAAAAAACACAAAGAATGTTCAGCGTACTCAGCATCCGTGATATTGCTTGTGCTGTTTTTTGGATATCTATCAGCGTACTCAGCACGTGTACACAAAGTGACAGGAGTCTACTTTATCCTGCTGTATGTAGTAAATTGTACTTACGTCAGTTTCATGCACATTCAATGACCTGCATGATGTGATATGACGTTATCGGTAATTCTGAGTCATAGAGCAGTGGCATATAAGATCACAGGTTCTTGTGGTTCGATACTATACTAGGGGACAACCGGTCCTTACACACTTCACAGAGAATGTAGGCCTATAGAAAAACAAAAGGTATGACACTTCGCAAACTAGCACCTCGACCTCGCCACTTCAAACTGCCGCCAAACCTTTATTTCCCAACCGATTGCCACGATTTTTGGCACGAGTGATCTCCGATATATATATTCCACAATGAACACAACTTTTATTAAATGATATCATCCGAAATCCAGTGATTTTGATCGCGAATTCCGATCACCAGCAAAGGCACACGACCAGGTTCAGGAAGCGAGAGAAAGCGATTACTGCGCATGCGCGACTTCACTGACAAAATATTCTGATTGGTTGCTGCTCTAAATATAACCACGGAAGTAAATAAAAGCACGTGTTGTGAGCACATGGTCAGTTGGTCGCGCATGCGCAGTAATCGCTCTCTCTCGCTTCCTGAACCTGGTCGTGTGCCTTTGCTGGTGATAGGAATTCGCGATCAAAATCACTGGATTTCGGATGATATCATTAAATAAAAGTCGTGTTCATTGTGGAATATATATATCGGAGATCACTCGTGCCAAAAATCGTGGCAATCGGTTGGGAAATAAAGGTTTGGCGGCAGTTTGAAGTGGCGAGGTCGAGGTGCTAGTTTGCGAAGTGTCATACCTTTTGTTTTTCTATACATTCTCAGTGAAGTGTGTTAGGACCTGTGGTCCCCTAGTATAGTATCGAACCACAAGAACCTGTGATAAGATCGGGAGTTGTGTAACGACTACCTATTGTCATTTTCACGGCATTCGTCGAAAAACTCCTTGGGATCACCTGACACAGATGCATAATTCAAGGAAGCAGGCATTGGTCAGTAAATATAAAGTCGGTGTAACGTGGCAGGGGATGAAGTATATTCGGTTCAGTTTGTCTTGCCCGTCCAATGTGCCAATCTGAGGTGAATTCGGTTATCGATATTGCATGTAGCACCAAAATAAAAAGAACGAACCGAAGAAAGGGTGAAGGAATGTCAGTTGAACGTGATGTACCGCTCGAACTGAACCCATGAGTTGTGGAATATTTCTTGAACATAACGTACCACACTCCAATAAACAGAACGAAAATGACGATAAAAATATGTGCATTTTCAGCTATTTTCGCAATGTTTCTTTTCACCTGTGCATTCTGAGAAAAACGTTTTGAAATTGACCAGATGATGCCATCGATAGGCAATGGCATGATGGAGAATTCAAAATATCAGGTGCTTGGGGTGAAAAAAATATGGATTTTGAGTTGAGCAATCATCTTCCGATTACATCATTTTTCAATTAGATACACACCATGCCTAAAGAGAAAGGCCATAAATTGCGATTTTTTTCTCTAATGTTCATTTTCTCCTTAAGTTAAAGGACGGCGTTTTTTAAAATTAAGGCGAGTACATTAATGTTACATTATTCAAGAACTTCATTCTGTAAAAAGGTGTAAATTAAGGGTCAGGTAAATAAACCTTTCCTGTTGTTGTTCTGATAAAAGAAATGAGACGAAATCAGGAATTCAAACATGGCCTTCACTTCAAAGATAATGTATCATGACTTCACTGTTTACATTCAATGTTTGTACATGGATGTACCCACCAAATTGAATTTCGGTATCAAAAGAATTTCTAGAGGGACATGCCACCAATACATCACTCATAAGACAAAGAATGACTGGACACAAACAAACAAAATGTAAATGTAAACAAACAATGATTTTCGTGGCCCGCGAAAATACCGGTGATACATTATCTTTAATACATGTATTCGTCAGACGAACGCGATAGTGATATCAAAGCAGGCAAATTTCCTAATTGTTTTTCGTTGTATTCACTTCTGATCGCTTTTTGCTTTTTATGAAACATGATGCCATTTCCACGACGAAACTTTGGGATTCGCTAAGCAAATATCACTATTTATATTTCGATCATATAGAGTCATTTATCATTTTGACTTATAATTCCGGTGAGACGAAGATGCTGTATTCAGAACCAAAGGAGCGTGCCACCCATGTGAATCTTAGCCTTTACCCCACCGACTTAGTTACGACTAATGGTAATGGCACAATATGGAATTTACGGCGGACCAGACAAAATGATAATGATATTGGGTGATAATTTGTTCATGTTTCCGCGCGAATCGCGATTCCTCGGTGTCTGATTGATATTACGGGTGGTTTATGGATTCGTTCATTGTGGAGTTGAAAGAATAATGGAAATTATCATTAACAGTCGTAGACGTAGATTATCTCTTAGAACGTAATGAATCAGTCAGACAAATGAATAAGCATTACTCGAACAATTCTGGACACTAAAGAGCTGAGTAAGGGGAATTCCACTTACCCGACGTGAATTCAAATTTATTTCTACATTTTTATGATGTTGTCACTTAATCTTGCCACCAACTTTATTTGAAAAGGATTTGGTTTCAAAACCTGACATTGTTAAAGGGATGATAGTTTGGGCGGCAAACATAAAATGAAATCAATTGACATAATAGAAAAGCACGTCACTCGTGACTTTGGTGATGGTTATCACTTAATCCTACCAACAAGCTGATTTCAAAAAAAGTTTAAATGGTTTTAAAGTCTTCTAAAGTCGTTAAAGGGATGTGTGTCGGGAGATTCAATTTACCGCAGCGAAGCGTTGCTGGAGACATAAAATGAAATCGCTTGTCACGATATAACGGCACGTCATTCGTGACTTGAGAGAAATTGGCTTAGTTTCGCCAAACGGTTATCTGCGGTGATCCAGGCCAGGTCGTGTCGCGAATGTTCCCAGTTAATACTAACATTTCCCATGACGGTAATTCTCAAGGCGAGACCCGACTATATGATAATTAAGGATAGTATTGCTGGTATTTGTCATCCCAGCGATAGCTTATCCGCGCCCTCTCCTGTATTTATGACATTTTGAATATTCTATTGCGATCCCCTCGATCAGGAATAAAAGGCTTCTTGGAAGTTTTCTTCCTTGGGATGTCTGTTATCTGACTGCTGTGGAGATTTTGTGACAGCTAAAATAAATCGGCCGTGTAATCGTTGTCATCGAATCTTCCTGCATGTCTTCACTTTGCAAACGGGTTTGGAACTCGGTAAGTTGTTTCAAACTGCATCTTACCAAAACTTGATGTAAAATTCCCATTTTGAAGCCAAAGAGTAGAAACTTTTGGTGGATGGCACCACACAGAACATGCAAAAGGTTTCTCAAATCCGATTCTTTGCATTGATTTCTCCCATCTACACGTAAATGCAGTCATTTCGCAATCTCAAACTGAATTGGAAGTTCTTTGATATCATTTTAAATATCTCGTCATAATGACTCGGGAACCTTGATGGTAAGCTCTAGCATGGCTTCGTATTCAGGCTGCGGAATATGCAATTACGACCTTGTAATGTGATATATTGTTTGACGTTCGATTTTAAATCAGGGTAAGAAACGATCACTGACTTCACTCCCGAAGGAGATTACTGATACTGACAACATGTCGTTTATAATCATATTAGACCACATACTTCACTCCCGTGTTCTACGTATAAGTAAATCAGCAGAGTATCTCTGCAAAAATGAATACCTTTGTTGAAACATTTCCATTAGCAGGTACCGCTTTCCCTGACATTAAAGAAAAAATGGCGTTCATTCACCGTAATTCACTCAAAAGAAGCCATATCTTCAGTGCGATGAAATAGGTTTTCAGAATTTTTTTTAAAATGATGAATCACGGAAAAACTAAAGGGATAGGGATTATTTAAAAGTGCTTCTGTCAGTCGATAACATCATCGTTTGGCAATATTGAGTATCCATTTCGTCCAGCCGTTTAGCACATTTACGACGTCTTATAGCCCTTCTTTACATGTGGGATTACCTTTATAGCACGTCTGAACGAGCAGCACTGGGGTTACTTATGGTCGAATGAAGTATTATCACAAACGATTGCCTCGTTCATTGACATCGACCAAGCACTCTATGGTTTCCTACCGAGCCAAACGACTTCTTCACCATCATCACCGGCTGTTTGATGGACGATTCACGTCTTATAGTGTATTTGTCCAACATTACCACAGCCGGAACATTTCTGTCCCACTGATTTGGCTTATGACAACATCATTGCACCATGGCTTAATATTGCCATACCAAGGACAATGCGTTCCACTTAGTTGCCTGGATATGAAGTAAGACATGAAAATACAAAGAGAATATCATATGACGCGTGAAATTATCGTGTGGCATTGACTATATGACTGCTATTTCATATGCTCTAATGAATGAAGCTGCCATTTCCCACTGCTAAATACAGCTGTCAGATAATTCCCCATGCTGAATGCCGTTGTCGTTATTCCCTCTACTCAATGAAGCTGCCGTACCCTATACTGAATGCAGCTGTCATTATTCCCCGTCTACTGAATGCATCTGTCATTATTCCCCATCTACTGAATGCAAGCTGTAATTATTCCCCATCTACTGAATGCAGCTATCATTATTCCCCGTCTACTGACTGCCGCTGTCATTATTCCGCATCTACTGAATGCATCTGTTATTATTCATACTGAATGCAGCTCCCCAATCTACTGAATGCAGCTGTCATTATTCCCCGTCTACTGAATAAAGCTGTCATTATTCCCCGTACTGATTGCAGCTGTCATTATTTTTCTCCGTCTACTGAATGCAGCTGTCATTATTCCCCGTCTATGAATGCAGCTGTCATTATTCCCCGTCTACTGAATGCAGCTGTCAATATTCTCTTTATACTGAATGCAACTGTCATCATTCCCTCAACTGAATGCAAGATCAAAGTAAATCGTTCTTTATCTTGTGAAGATGGATCTGTACGCTGCCGTAGATCAAATCATTTGTTGCCGAAAGAATAACTCAGTTTGGAGATCACTTTGAATAATTTTACTCAGTCACCTTACCAAAAATATACAACCAAGTGGCACGTTTTTGGTTTTCAGTCGCTTGACAGCTTCCAGTATGATGTAACTGAAAGGGTATCGTTTCTTGAGCTTACCGGCGGTGCCATAAGCCAGACTCAAACATCCAAGCAAACAGTCATCGGTACCATCGCCTTGGGGTGTAATCCATCAATTCAACGCTTTATTAGTGGGTCGCCGTCACCATAATCATGATTCCCTTTTTTCTGTATATTGATGACGAGTTGTTTACCCGACGTTTGGATTGGGAACATTATATATACATACAGGATCATTAAATTGTAGACTTTCCTTTACATCAATTGTTAAAATTGCTCACGGCAAATTATTGTGTCATGTTGAGCTATAGAGACTCGTTACATACATGTAGAACTCGACGCATATTCATGACAGTATCTGGTATTCAATTTCATCCGGAGCGACAGGGTAAAATTGCATATAATTTTCTGTACATACCAAATTTATGAAGGAAATAGACCATCGAGTTTGCAGGAAATCACTTCGCAACCACAAAATTAGTGGTTAGAACCACACGTGAAAAGCAAGTCAAGTGCTAGTCTGCTTTCGTCTCCGTCGGAAGCAATTGGTCGAGTTGGATTCGACGTATCGCTGGCGTTACAAGGTCCGCTTGAAATGTACAGTATTGTAAGTGGGAAGACAAAACAAGGTTTACCATCGAAAATGGTCTAAGAACCGTGTCATTTTGTTCCAGAATGTCTCCAGCAGCACATTGTGTATAAAGGAAGTCTTGGATATAAAGACTTACGGCACTCTTTTTTTATTGGCAAATGAAATTGGGCTCAATTGCATAATTGGAACAGCGTATCAGAGACTTTAGCCCGGGGACGTGTCGCTCGCTATTCTGAGTTCAGAAAAAAGTGGTATTTCGAAGATCACGATCTGAAACTAGTTATAATATATGTACACCTTATTCACAATATGTGACACATTAGGGTAGCCGAAAGACTGAAAATAACCGATGAGGTATACGTTGTGGTATCTTTCAATTACACGCTCAGAAATTCTGGTCGGGTTTGGCTACTACTTCAAGCTCAGCATCAAAGGACAATCCCATTTTGCTTCGCCGTACGCCTCCTCCTCAGGATGGGTCGTTCTTGTTGATCTATGCCCCAATCATGGAGGTATTACATGTATTATCAAGACCCGACCCGGCGTCTCAACGGTGTTACCTTGCTGAACTTGGTGCTGTCACTACATGTAGTGGCGAAGGTAATGCCAGGCGTTCGTACCCTTCACTAAAAGAAGTTGCACGCTATCTTCAGTGAATCCTTAAAAATTCCGCTTCCTTGTGGGTTGTTTGCGAACAGATGCTACACTAATTGGCATGACCTTCGCTGTACATTAGTAATGACGAAAGAATGAATACCATTCACCTCGAAGCAATGATCTGAACACGGATATACCTTATTTTGACCGGGTGCATCATTTGGAAAGCATTCTAAATGAAAGAGCATGCAATATACATGTACATGTACATGTACAGTCTTGTTCGTATTAATATCAACACCNTGACCTGCTGCGTCGGCTCTATTCAAAGCTGTGTACTTATGTGTATCAAATACCGGTCAACTAGAGATGGGGCGGTGGGTAATGCCATCATATGCGTGGTCAGCACATGCTTCTGCACTGTTGAGGAATGAAAAGGATTTGGTCAGTCGGTCGGTAGGTCGGCGAGTCGGTCGGTCGGCGTTTTTCCGGTTACCGTTCTTGTTGATCTATGCCCCAACCATGGAGGTATTATTAAGACCCAACCCGGCGCTTCAACGGTATTACCTTGTTGAACTTGGAGGGCGCTGGTAATGCCAGGCTTTCATACTCATCACTAAAAGAAGTTGCACGCTATCTTCAGTGAATCCTTAAAAATTCCGCTTCCTTGTGGGTTGTTTGCGAACAGATGCTACACTAATTGGCGTGACCTTCGCTGTACATTAGTAATGACGAAAGAATGAATACTTTCACCTCGAAGCAATGATCTGAACACGGATATACCTTATTTTGACCGGGTGCATCATTTGGAAAGCATGATGAAAGAGCATGCAATATACATGTGCATGTACATGCACATGTACATGTAGGCCTACATAGAGAAGTCATCACTTCCTGGCATGCCTGGGACGCGGAAATAAAGTCATGTAGGCCAACATTTGCAGTCCGATGTATGAAAGATCAGCATCGCAATAGCTTTGACTGACTGGAGGGTGGTTCCTTGCGACCTACTGACATGCTTATCCAAATTGATAGACAATTATTGAGAACCAGTTAATCCACCCATGAGGTCAAGTGACATCCTTGTCAAACACTTCCTCGTTTTTCAGCTATAGCTCGGTCAATGCCACTTCTGTGCATGTTATTTCGAGAGGAAGGGGTGTTTTGAACGCCATTATGAAGAAGCTGAACCTGTCAACGTTACTGACAGACTCCAACCTGCCTTTCTCTTCACGCGTTCATATCAGACGTCCCATGCAGCCCGTGTAATATGTTTTTTATGGATCCTTGTCGGGGTTCATTAGACTGACTAACCACGGTCCAGCGAACTTTTTGATGAACAGATCACCGAGTGACACCCTGGCATTTCTTATTGAGAGAGTCTGTCAAACCCAGGCTTCGAAAGTACCGGGGGTGGTAGTCTGAATAATGTGGTGTCTGTGCTTAAAGAAATGGGCAAAGGAAACGATGGATGTGACACTCATCATGTTGAGTGGTCTGCCTTTACCGGGTCGATAGATGGANGGGGTTGTAGTTGCCCGATATACTCGAAAAACATCAGCCCCTACCAAAACTTAACGGATAAACGGAATAATGCCACTTGTCTTATTCCGGTTTATCCGTCAGGATCTGCAACTGAAGTGATCTCCGTCGCCCTCAAACTCTTGGCAGCAGTTTTGTTTTCATGCACAAAAAAATATCTTCCTTGTCGCGGAAGTCCTGGCCGACGGGGTAAAGGTCAGAAATAGGGAGGTTTCGAAATCAAACGATAAACGTAAACTTTACGACAACGTCATTTTTCATGCTAGACATTACCCAGATTTTATATTCCATTTTCGGTACAAAAATAACGTTGTCTTTAATAACGTTTACGTTTATCATTTCATTTCGAAACCTCCCTAATGAATCTAAATATATGATGAAGCGATGACCATTGGACAGGAAAGATGAGGTCTTATGTGTATTCAACAGGGAAATAAAACGTACCAATTAGGGACTGCACCCAATGTCTTTGTATAATGGCATATAGATAAGCGGAGTCAGGCATACCAATCAGTGGGCACCGAATCACGCGAACGGTAATGTCCTCATCTCACGTCATCTGAACCAGAAACTGCAAACAGCGATTTGCTAATAGACGTGAAGTTAATGATAAAGACCTACTGTAGTACTGAATTACCGTGTTGTCAAATATTTGAGCGAACAGTCATTGTAGAATTTGGAGAGAAGGTAGCCTATCCATCTTACCAAATTCAGTTAAAGTACAAAAAACCGCGGGCCTGATTATGATAAATTCTTGCTCAGGTTGAAACTCACGTTGAGGCTTGATATAGCCGAATACAGAATATTCAAGTAACGAGGGTAAACCGGTGGGAATACCTATAAATTGCATTGCAAAATCATATTTGACGTGTTCGTTAGTTCATTTACGAGCTGAAGAAGCCCTAATGCAAATGATAACGACGCTTCCCCGATTCCCTTTCTCGAGTTCAAACAGCCGAGGTGCCAAGGCTGTAAGCTAATCGCACGCTACAAGTCATTATTTCACAGGAGGACGTTTGCCGAACACATCCAATTAAGGATACAGACATACACACGTGACTTCAATGACAAAATGTACTTCCTGTTTCCAGAGATAATTTCCTGTCGGGTGGTGTGAAAACGTCATAAAATCCTTCCTGTCATCCGTTTAAGAACATTAGAAATCTTTTTTTGCTAATGCAAGGGTGCTAGCATAAACTAATAAAAGAAACTTTTATTAGTTTATGGTGCTAGCAATGATAATGGAGCTCGTCCTCCGGATCAATCGATGACCACACACCCAAGCCTTCTAAACTTTATTTTCCTTTATAATATTGACATAATTTTTCAGGAGGAATGAGCGCCCAGATGTTAATGCCAAGTGGGCATGCCAGAAACAGAAACAATGGAATTCTTGACATTCTCTTTATCAATATCAATGGAACGCTACAATGTCCATTGCAAGAACCTTCGAACAATTTTGTAAGCATCACTCGTCATTCACATTCTGGCTAGCAGAACCACCTGACGCCTGAGGGAACTCTACAAGACTTGTTTCTGACAAGCCATTTCATTTTAATTCACCTTTCGTATTCACAGGTAGCTCCAAGTTGAACTATGAAAATGACTATTGATACTATCAGAGATGCTATTTCGAGCAAGAATGGAAGAGTGAGCACGGCTAGTTTGCTGTGGTTCATGTAGGTAACTTTCCTTGCCAGAAATTCGTATGTGTGGTGTTGTGGATAAAAACATGGCAAACACGGCAAGGATCCCTTCACTGTACAAGAGCTAAAGCTTGTTTTGATAATTTGGCTGTTATTCCAAGAAAAATACTAGACTGTTGAGTAAACCAGTTACGCAGAACTGGCAACGCTGGTCTTGATTGGTTTTGAAGCGATGGGTATGTTAGTTTACCACCTTACTTAACCCAGTAATGAGAAGCAGGGGAGTATGTTGAAGACATTTCTGCACATTAACACAAAGAGAAAGCGATGATGAACCACATCGCTTCAAGGTCCCAGCTTCATGGAAAGCAAGGATTCCTTCATCGTCAGGTATACATTTGTAATTTGAAACCTTTTAAGAAATTTCATGTTCTGGGTTCCTCTCAAATCTGAATTCAAGTGGTATCGCATACTCCGTTGCTTCTTCAAGCGGGAGCTATAGAAACTACACGGGAAGCAGTTCTTTTTTCAGTAACAAACACTTCGTTGCATTACTTCATCCGTGCCTCATCCAATCTCTGGCGTCCACAACCACCACCAGTCAATATCGATGATGATGAACGTGCTTGCCCATTCAAGAAATTAAATGCCAGGAAGAGCTGCGTTGGGAACGTGCTAAAAGGACGTTGACGCATGGTGTGAATGATATTTAATCTGATACTTCAGAACCTGGCGGAACAGGTGAAAAGCCATTCTAACAAACACTCCATCCTTACAAACACTGCATAATCGATGAAAAACCTTAGATTCACATAAATCAGTCGGAAATAAACGTATGAGGTGTTTGAAAATGTGGCAAATGCATATAATCAGAGTTACTGGCAAATTGTTTGATTCGAATCAAGTTTGTTTGAACTGCTTAATTCCCGCAGGATATTGGGCTTTAGATGGTTGCATTGGGTTATATTGCCGATGTTAAAAGGATGAGTCCTCTGGTGGAAATGTCTGCCGCTTGGTTGACGATGTCAGACTGACTTAAAGTAACGAGAGTGGTTGAGTTACAAGATGTACACGTACATACCATACTCAGAATAGAGTAGAAAGGATGTTTTCCATGGTGAATTCCCTGAATTCAAAAACTGCGCCAGTTTCGAGCGAGTGTGACGTCATGAGGTAACACCTCGACGTCGATGGTGTGACGTCATGAGGTAACACCTCGACGTCAGGAAACAATTATTCTAATAGTTGATCGAAAGAATTCCGTTGTCGCTGTGTCATTCCGGAGAAGCTGCATGAAACCCTTTACCGGCTGTGGAAAAGTCGTGATCGCTGCAGGGCAATGTGCTTAATCGTCATTCGGGTCGCACCGCGGCTGTGTGAGCACCATCGCTTTGTCGTTTCTTTCAAGCCAATTAGCCAAATCGATGCTGTTTGAATCACTGATATCCTCTTCCTTTTTTCCCTTGGAGATAAATTCGCGGTGGCATTACAACGACAGCTGTAAAAAGATAACGAGCAGATTTCCCTTTATGCATTACCGAGGAGTGAAATATGTTTTGTGATTCCTGGAAGCTTCGGTCATGTCAGGGTCTTTCCTTCGTTTGGTGGGTCACCTATGGTTCGTCCAAAAGGTTCGTTTCGTTGGGGATTCCTCTTTGTCTTTCGTCGTATCAAACATTCATAAGCGAGCTTGTGAACCTTTGAGAGACACCTCTCTCTCAATAGGCTGGTGAGATGACGTGTCATATACTAGGGAGTCCTCGCCAAGTGGAATTGTCAATTTCATTGTGTTTGTCCGACCATGCTTTGTCTTGTCTCACCTTCGACAATGGTCACTTAGTAAAACCTGGTTGTTATCTAATAGGGAGTTTTCGCAAATCTGACGAAAAACGAAGTACGAAATACGAAATTGGACGTCATATCCATGACGTAATGTATTTCAGGAAATGGCTGGTACCATAAATATCGCCTGCTGCAAGAGCGTCTTTTAGCGTATGACGTTAGAACGACAGAGGTACGGTGTATATTAAACTTTGAAATTTATCTTTCGTTGCCACTTCGTTGATACGAATTGGAAATTTGAAAATTCAAGATGCGCCATAACTCTTCGATCCTACATGACATGCTAAAAGACGCACTGGCAGGAGGGACATTTGTGGTACGAACCATTTCCTGAAATACATTACGTCATGGATATGACGTCCAAGTTCGTATTTCGTACTTCGTTTTTCGTCAGATTTGCGAAAACTCCCTAATGTGTGTCCTTGGAGGCCGACCTTTGCTGGTAAAGAAACGGACGGTGTGCTATATCTTCCTATGCTGGCTGTACAATCTAACGAGTCCCATCCACTTCGTGGCCCCCAACAGGGGTTCACGGTGAGAGCTTTGTGGGCTTTGACAATCGAGAGGTTAAGAAACCGCTCCGTTAACGATAACACTAACGCTAACGCTATTTCTGACGTACATTTGCAATGTAAAAAATAACGTTAGCGTTAGTGTTACCGTTAACGGAGCGATTTCTTAACCTCTCGAGATTAGCTAAATCGTACACGCAACACATGCGGGCCTCAACAATCTGAGCCCGAAGACGGTATTGTGGAGGATTCCTTGTATGTAGGCTACACTACATTAGTGTATCGTGGTTTTTGGTGGAAATTGTTGAGTCGATGCACATGTAGACTCCATCGGCGGTGTTTTTTCCGAGCCGGTTTAGTACGCTTGGTATTAAAGAAGGATAATGAATTCGTGCTGTGCTCGTTTGTCCCCATTCTTTCTTTGGCAGGCATCCTGCTCACCGAGGGCATACTCAAGCAGTTTATCAGGTGCCTTTCACAGAACTTTCGCATCAGTTTCGTTCCATACTCCCCACAGACGCAGGATTTCCTCACGTTCTTTTCACCTCACTAATGATGTAGAAGGCTCATACCAGATACTACAACCAGGAAATTTCATCTTCGTTGAGTGCGCACTCGACATCAACCATGAGGTCTTGCATCAACTGTTCAACTGTGTTGTGCTTGTGGATGCCATGGGGAAAAATAACTTCCCACTTTAATGAACAGCAACGTTTCTCCTTTGGAGGGTTGATTTAAAAGGTTAATAAGATTTCACTGGTAATTTCCTTTGGGGAGGAGATTTGTGAGAGCTGCTGATGAAAAAGCTATTAATAAGGGACAAATCCACAGAGGCGAATTAACGTCTGAACACAGCTTGATTCTTTCGTCCCGATGCTTTTTTCAGTAACGTTCTTCAGTCTGCACAATTGCTGTATTAACCAGCACAAAAGCTAAATGTTCATTTCTTCAACAGATGGAGTCTAGCTACATGTGATTAAGGAGAATGGTAAATCTGATCCTTTCTTCGCTTAAGTCCGGATCTGATGTCGTCAGTCAACTAATTCGAATCTACTCACTTGTTGGCATAGCTGCTCGAATACGATTGGTTCGCAAAGAAAAACTTTTGTAAGCCCGTAATTTGAACGCGGCCTCAACAAATTTGAAATTACCAAAGACTTAATCACGAAATTCGTGATTACTGTAAGTAAGCGTATTGTGTACGTGTGTCAACACGTCACAGTTTGAAATACTTATTATATTCAGCGGAATGGACTCTGGCAAAAAACATAGAGTTTCTGATTAAAATCAAAGAATGCCATCTGAAAAAGGTAATGTGGTGGTTAACGTTATTAGCCGCCATAAAAAATGACCATTCCTACCAATAGTGAGTTTAGATAAATGCAAATCGGCCATTTCAGACAAATAAATTCTAATAACTCACGATTTCCAGTTTTTGGCTATCTGGTTCACGCGTTGATGGCAAGAATAAAAGTGGTAATTCTAACATAAAATGACGCTTCATCATTAAGGCAATGGTTTGGAAATGGAAACATAAATGCTTCGTGTGAGATATTGGCATTTCGCTCTCGAATCATTACTCCATGGAGTCAACGGTCTCGAACACGATGAATGCAATAGAGTGAATTTTGATAGAATGAAAGTGGTTCGCTGGTTTTGTATTTAAAAAAAGGATTTTGCTGATTATCTGATCTGGTGACGTACGTACATAAACACAGCACTAAAGATAGGTTGCTGTGAATGCACTTTAGGTTGAAGAAGGATAATGTATACCTTTGGTATGCGTTAAGTTCGTTACCGCACGCGTGGATCGGCTAACTACTTTATTTTCTTTTAAAAATCCGGAATCGTAGGTCATAAAAACAGATGTGGAAGCCACGCCACCAACGTTTGCTTCAGCAATCTGCCGAAGGCGTAGATTACCTGAATGATATCTGCAGACAGTTCCCTTTACACCAGTTGATTCTTCCGAGTATCGATATCTCACAAAATGGCATTACCTTTTTGTTTAGGCCGAGGCAAGAACACACGAGTTATTCGCCTTTCTCGTTAGCATGAATAAATAATCACTGACTATCAGACCAACATTCTGAGCATTCAATAAATACCCAGAAAATAAACTTTGCTAGAATCCATTTCACAAAAATTTTTCAACCTTCAGCCGCATCTGTTATTCCTGTACCATTTTCTAGATGCTTCATTTACTCCAGGAATACAAGAAACCGAACTTTTCAAACTTTGCAACGAGATGCGAGCTATCATGAAGATCCGGTTGCTTTGAAATAGTTAGAATATCTGGTGTGGTATGATTTAAACGGAAAGTTCTCCTGTGTCTTTCGATGAAAGTTGGTACCAATAACCAACCACGGTGCTATTAGCCACGAAAGATGTTCTCTGATTTCCTTTTTATGTTGTTGTAGAAGTGCTACTTTAAAATTGCCTCTGCTCGAAGCAGCTTGATATAAGAATCAACAGGAGGTTGTTTTAATGAAGTATGCATGTTCTTATCGAGAGACATCAGAATGGAAGGCAACTCGCTCTGGCATAATCAATAGGTTCCACGATTTCGATCTTGTAACTCAATCAAATCCGATTGATTAAACTCAACAACGCTGGGTTCTTCCTGGGGATGGGAGCAACCAATTTACATGGGACATGACGAAGAGCCCAACTTAAAAATGGCTAAGAAAACAGAACCAGTAAGAAATATAGGCAAGTATGAAGATATAACAATACGTGACTGATAATACTGCCCTCGGACTTCAGTTACCTAAAAAATCGCTCCAGCGAACAAACTCAGTTCTGAGCGTCTACCAACTTGACATCGCTGTTCGAATCGTTCACATCATAATACATGTATACGTGTATGTAAATCCCGAGCCTAGACCGCTTCAGTAACAACCTCTACACCCCACATAAATGTCACTGTTCTTATGCCCAGTCCTTTTGTCGTAAGTTATTACGAAACTAATCCGTGTATACCTAATTCGGGAAAAAATCAGATCACCGTCGCCCAACCAATTGAAAATTGATTAACAATTGAAGAGCCGAGTCAGATCAGATAATCTACCATATCGCAACTTTTCCTTCAGGGAAGTGCTCTCCATTATAACACATGATTATTCATTCACCCTGCCCGCCCGGCTTATACCCTTGAGATTTGTCACAGGAAGAGGAAAACACCATGAATTATGGATGTTGCCCAACTTAACTTTTCATTGCCTATCCCATTTTTCTGATAGTCGAATGTTGTATGCTAATGACTTCGGTTTGATGTGGTGAAGCCCGATTTGTGTGAGATGAGGTGCCGACGGCCGAGATGCAGGTGTAGATTTACGAACACCTACATGTAAAGTTACACGACACGCTTTTGGTTAATTCAGTTTAGCGGCCGCCCCCCAGAGAATTGCCTATTGTGCCATTATCCTGGACAATCAAACAGCAACAGACTTGCGTAATGCAATCGATACTTTCGTGAGGAAGACACGGATACGGCAACTGTTGAACTTGAGAGACCATACCTATTCCAGTATATACCCTTGATTTCGGCGGATGAGACAACGCAGTTGGCCGTAAATCACTTTTATGGCTTGACGTCGTATATAATCTTCTTTGACCAGTAAGCAAGGAAAACGCACTGATCTGCCTCCACTTGAGACCTGAGCCGTACGCTTGGTCCATTTGGCGATATATACGACCAGCGTTTGGGAATGCCTTACGGAGTCTTATTTTGTATCATCAGCGGAAATGAACAAGAACCCACACCATTCTATCACCTCAAGATAACATATAGCCTTCGTACATTTTGGTAAAATATTGGTCTTGAATACAGACATAACGAAAACGGTTTGATTATAGGTTCTTGTCAGTTGGTAATATTATTCAGCAGCTAAAAAATGGAAAGGCCGGGTGGTTTGGTTTCGCCAGTTTTGCCAGTCATGCATAGACTAGAACGTCTCATGAAGCTTGAGGCCGGCGAACGGCGCCCCGAAGTAAGTCATTTAACAAGTTGATCAGTGACAATTCACAGACTTTGTTAATTCCTACCCTAAACGCCCTCGCCTGTATCTTTTTGAAGGGTTAGAGTACAGATAGGACAAGTAGATCCATGTAATTCATCAGAAAAGAACGACGGAGCGGTCCGGTGGGATATTTTCGTTACTTACATGCTATTGCCACGGTCGTAGATAATGTACGGAATGTCTTCTGCGCCTCATTGCCACCAAGTGATAATTGGATTGCAAGAAAAACAGAAACAATCCGGCTGGGAACCTCCATTAGCCGTAAGTCGTCTACTTCCCCGCAAGAGATTGTCTGAGGCCATTTTGATTTAGAGGAATCGACACCAGAAAAACAACTCGAGGTTCAATACTGGTGCAAGCCAGTCGACGCAACTGCTGGTGACTGCACGCCATCTGCTCTGGGCCTCCGACAGCCTTCTAGACCTCTCCGTTACATCGTGCCATCATTGTAACCAATCATTTCTATCGAGGACAGGATGTCAGCACGATGTCAGATCGATGCATCTTGTAAAGAAAGATGAATCATTCAGTTGATTCTAAATCCCAATGTCGAAAAACACTTGATCGTTTCTCGATTTGTTTTGCTATCTTGTCAGCAGAGGTTTAATTGATTTGCGTGATATTCATCAAATATTTTTGAAATTTTGACTTCATGCAGTTATAATGAGACTATGGGCGTCAAAATGGCGGGAAACATCAGAAGTGTTTGTTGTCTCTGGCGTGTCTGGAGGCAATGAAGGGTCAAAGATTTTAGCGCTATCCACCATGCAGCAGGGATTCCTCATTGCAGGCACTACAGTTAACACTGCACGGAGCCCCCTTGCATGAAAAGCAGCATGAGCGGGGAGTTTTTCAGCGTTCTGCTGCATAAATCTACCTCCCCTCGATACTGACCAAGGCCATGCTCGCGTTGTAGCTTACCCGTAATCGGAAGAAACCACTTCTTTGTGTTATTCCAGCGGAAATCAGACCTGCTTTCATTACGATTGACATTCAGTTGGGGTGACCGAGCGATTTCCTTTTCTACGCCAGCGGAATATGAATATCAATTGGTTTTAATTCCGCTAACGCTCGAAAAAAAACCTCGTGTTATTGGCACTGGAGATAAGTTTTCTTGTGATCTCTCGGGCTAAGGCTGTCCCATTATCATTGACCACAAAATTATTGGTTTTTGATAGTCTTTTTTCATTTTGATTGCGGCAGTAAAACACATCACAACTTTCATTCGGCGACAGATTGGCGGTTGCTTTTTTCTTACTTTTAAATGATGAACATCGAACATGCCAAGTCGTTGTTAACAATTCTTGTGGGTTTTTCCTTTCTGCTGCTAGTCGATGTTGGCCAGTAAATATTTGATGATAGACTCTCGTTCGCTGTTCAAGATCATTATGTCAACGATACATGAAGTGCAGAAAAAGGAAACAATAAATTCCATGAGGTGAATGACCGATATAAAACTGGACATCCCCAGATTTCTGGCTTCTAAATTTCCCGTTAGAATTCACATCAAGCCTCTAGGTGGATTTCTTTGATCGAATTTCACACTTGTCTGAGGTACCACTCTGCCTTGACCTCTGTCTAATGGAACGCTTGTGATGTTGTGATTTATGAATAAAACATCACTCGGCAATGAGAAGCTATAGGGTGAATTTGATCGATTTGCCGATCATCCGTAGCGGGGCTGGGTCAGGGAATGATGGGAAGTTTGATTAATCCTGTCGCCGCTGTCGTTAATCACCACTTGTTGAAACGTACGTCGGACCATGGAAGAGGAGAAATTCAGCTCTCAAACGTGACTTCAACGATGTAAGTTGAACACATATAGAAACTTGAGCCTATGCTGCTGTGCTCCGGGCTGTGCTCTAAACAAAATCTAGTGTCCCGCTAAGGCCACTCTGGAGACGAATATCACCTGAAAGAATGCCTTTTATTCTTCCCAAATGATTGCGGGCTCCTCATAGCAAAATGCTTCTAGAGGAAATTTCGGCATTCTTTTGGTGAGGAGTGAAAACTACCCTGTACATGAAATGTACAGTGCACTCAGCGCAATGTATTAGAAGAAGAAGCATTACATGTTTCTAAAGCTGCGTTTACCGGACTCTCAGAATACGGAATGCGGAAGCGGTATGTTCTATGCATTTTCGCATACAACATATCGATGTATACCGCATTCCGGATGTCTGGTAAACGCAGCTTTAATGTTGAGGTCGGATTGCCTGTAACGTGCAACGCGATGCTGACCATCATAGAGATCCTCATGGACCAGTTAAGTGTTTTGCATCGTTACGGGCAATGAATTATACATTAATTCGCAACAAAAAGTATCATTATGTGTCGAATTATTCAAAATGGGTTGTCTTTCTTACAAATACCGTGGAGTGTTCATGTATTCGTGTTTCAAAACTATGACCACGTGAAAAAAAGGGACACTGCACGTTGCTGTCCTTAGATGCATGACATTAGGGAGGTTTCGCAAGCGCCCGGTTAGCGGGCCATACGACGACGTTTATCTATTGTTTGGGTATACATGTACCCACACANGGATTTTGATGTGGCCGGTTAGTCTTTTGGCCTTGTTTGGCATCACCCATATACTTTTTTCAGAGGTTTTGATGCCAATTGACCTCTGAAGTAAAGTCTCTCAAAGGGGGGGGAGGGGGTCAAGAGAGAGACTAACCAAGGTTAGTCTTTTGCGGCATCAACCAATTTTGAGATGGTCCCTTAATGCATAAGGCCCTGATTACATAGAGCTATACGCTATTCAGTATTCGGTATACGCTACAAAATTGGACATGCACAATACGAACAAAAAGCGAATAGCGTGCCCTCAGAATAGTTTAGTCTTATGTAAACCCCTCATGGAAATAACCTTGCTCGATTCAAACTATACGCGTGCCCTATGAAACGTGCCTAGAATACCGAATAGCGTATAGCTCTATGTAATCGGGGCCTAATGAGTATGAACAGCTCGATTTGGAATGACTTCAGTTCTGAAAACCAGTGAGAACGGGCAGTTTTGAATCGCAATAACGGATGCGTATTGGGAATTCAGTTCCATTAAGCTATCAGTGTGAACACAGGTAATGATGCATTGTGAAATTTTCCGTCAACGTCAGGCTTAGAAACAGCCATAAGGACAAGATTGGGGTCAGTTGTCATGGAACACAACAGGTAGTTTCTAAAACAAAAGGTTTGAAATCGAAAGCCCAACAGAAAAGAGAAACAGATAGGAAACCAAAAAACAGTACATTAGAAACGAGAAATAAACCAAAAACAGTAAATTACAGGTAGAGAAAAAGAAGATAAAGTATAAGTTTAAACAATTTGTTAATGTAAGTACTGTTTTTGGTTTGTTTGTTTTTTTGTTTGGATCTGAAAGCCCAACAGAAAAAGAGAAACAGATAGACGATTCTCGAATTCGCAGATCTGTGCACTTCCGCCGAAATCTCAACCAGAACCCCCCTCATCAATCTGAAACTGGGTGACCTGACGCCGTCCATGATTCAGCAATGGTTGAGTCTGATGGAATGTCTTCATCGTCACTGTCATGTGGTTGTCTGCATCACGTCATTCAGTTTCAGACTGAGGCTGTGGTTGAGATTTTGGCGGAAGTGCGCAGATCTTTGTTGTTTACGTCAATTTGAGAACGGTCCACAGGAAACAAAAAAAGAGAACATTAGAAACGAGTAATAAATCAAAAACAGTACATTAGAGAAAAAGAAGATAAAGTATGAGTTTAAACAATTTGTTATGACATCCAGTTCGGAGGAAGTATCTACTCAGGTGTTTTACCTGTGAATTGTCTAAAATACTGCCCTTATCCTCGCGTCGGCCAGACCGGTCACATACCCGTACTTTCTATAAGGAGCAGAGGCAAGAATAGATACCAATCCACAAAACTACGGTAATCTTAAAATAATCAGTGATACATGCTACTGACCCTGTGTGCAAAATAAAAGGTGTGTGCCACAACCATTCAAATCATCATGAAAACCTCATAGTAAAAGTAAAAGTTGTCTCTGAATTTCGCAAATTTTCACCCCCAACCAGGGCCTTCCTCAGACACTTTTTAGTAGAGACCCCAGAAGCACTTTCTAGTAGGGATCACTTCTGGGATTTCTACTAGAAAGTGCCCGAGGAAGACCGCAGTTGGGGGCGAAAATTTGCTAACTTTGGAGACAACGTTTACTTTTTCTATCATTTTGTGTGTTGTTTTTTGTGCTCTATGTTGGATATCATGAAAACCTCGAGTTGAGAATACTAAAGCACTGATAGTAAACAAAAACAAAAAATATCTAACACATGATCTTATTTGCATGCAAGTCTAAAATACATGTCGTAAGGAAAGAGTTTCCCTCCACTTATATCTAGGGAGAAATTTTCTTAGATGACCTTATGACCCATCATGTAAAAGTGTGATACTGTACCACTTTTGCACATCTGGTAGACAAGAATAAGAATTTTAACGGGTACCCCTAAAATGCCTAAAGTTGGGCTTTTTACACAGGGACCTAATGGTTTGTGTTGTATACCCTCAAGCTTATTTCATTGCATTTTAAATGTCCCACGCTTTCCGCAACCGCAACCAAAGTGATCTGAGACCATGTCACATAGTCTTGTACCGGGACACGGGGAATGGGGTCACTAAAGGCCCGTTTCCACTAGAGCGTTTTACGCCGCGTGATGCGTCAAATCTTTTGTTATTTTCCGCCGCTCTGCTTCCAAACAATGGGAAAGCGTCAAAACGCGGCGTAAAACGCTCAAGTGGAAACGGGCCTTAAGACTGATAAAGAAGAGCTTCTGTTTTGATGATGGTAAATTTTTATTTAAGAAATTTTCAGCATACAAAGAAGCCTTTGGCTGCGTCAAGATTGCTCCCTTGCTCTTCCCCCTCACTTCCTGTGGCTCCCGCATCACTTCTGGTTCCGGTCTGCAGAAGCGCGGGATATTCAAAAATAAAATGAAATAAGCTTGAGGGTATCCAACAATTCTTCTATACTGTACAATTCTAAGTACCATGTAGTCAGCAAAACTTACAACCTTCAGTAGTATTTTGATCTTTTGGGTCAAATTACCCAGGTGAATAAAGGGGCAGTAATCAATGAACATCAATGAGCACACTCTGAATGCCCTTTCTCCAGGCCCTGTGGCCTGCCGTTAACTTACCTTTTTAGGTTTTTCCTTCAAGACCTTCTCATCTACAGGCTGTGGAAAGAAGACAGTCAAATCGACGTCGATTATTAAGCAAGCAAAAGCTGTGAATTTAATGCGATATGGGACGAATACGAAGGCATTGTGAGTAGCACTCTGCAGATCACGCATCAAACCAAATCCTCTATAGTTAGGCCAAAAAAAATAAAGTATCTGTTTCTTGTCCGCGCCCGCGTCATTCCCAGACCCCCCGCATCGAAAATTTTTTTTCTCACCAATTCCAACTTTTCCCACTTTGCTTACGCAGCGCCTTCTATACAATGCACAGAAATGCTTCATCACTTGAAATCATCTTTATTTTTCATGAAATCTGTGCTTTAAACATGTAGAGAGGTAGTTTGCTGGTGGTATTTCCCCCCATCCATGAAGAAAACGAAAAAAAATTATTTGAAAATAAAAAAAAAATTCGCATGCCCGCATCAATTTTCGCTGACTTGCTGGACAAGAAACAGACAATATTTTTTTTTGGCCTTATCAACATCAAACTACTGTACAGCATCAGCATCCTACTAAAATTTGACAAGAGTTTGTTTGTTTGTTTGTTTGTTTGTCCGCGATTTTCTCCGAGAATAATGAACGGATCGCCGCCAAATTTGGTATGCAAGTGCAGATGGGCCTGGGAAGTGTCCTTACGAAGCCCGAATTTTGATATCACTTATAGTTTTCGAAATATTAAGATATTAACGAAAATAACAATGCTGTTCAGGCCTATTGACGTCATGACGTCACCGAGATTGCCGTCGCGTCATCCGTGACGTCGGCAACGTCATGTGCGGCGGAATGACGTCATTACGCCACTCGAACGGGGATGACGTCATTACGTCCCCAAGCGCTCACACATTTTAGTTCCCGAAGCCGCCGCTAGGGCGAGAAAGCTTCGGTAGTGGCTCCCGTCTTTGCGGCGTAAACGTTGTCGCGGATCTATAATATATTTATAGATCATTCTGTTGACATCACGGGTTATTTTTAGAATGGAGATGCCCGTAAGCACGTGGATGCTGATGTCATCGAACATGCTGTATCGCGCGGAATGGCAACACTGAGGATTTCTTGATGAGGATGTTTGTACGTGTTGCAGATCTATAACAAAAACCCAAGATCATCGTCGTTTTATTAGACCGTGGTAGAATGAAATTTTAGGGAAAATTGGAATCATAAAATGACGTCAGCAACAAAATGGTAGCCGATACCGACGAAGTTCCTAGCCCAAGCGGCGGCTGCGGTAACCAAAATGGCGGTCACATGAATTTAGCAGTTCCCCCATGCCCTCCCCCCCCCACACACACACACTGAACGGGTATTGCCTAGTCTTATGAAATGCAGTGAAAAGTAGCCAAATCAAGGGGTTCAGTGCGAAAGGCAGCTATCTGACATTTCTGGGCAAACTCAATAGACGATTCTCAAATTTGCAGATCTGTGCACTTCGCTGAAATCTCAACCAGAACCTCCATCTGAAATCAGGTGACGTGATGCAATCCATGATTTAGCAATGATCAACTCTGGCACAACGTCTTCGACGTCACTGTCATGGGGCTGTCTGCGTCATGTCATTCAGCTTCAGATCGAGGTTGGTTGAGATTTCGGCGGAAGTGGGCAGATCTTTGTCATTTACATCAATTTGAGTATGGTCTGTAGACAAATCCCAAATTGACGTAAACGAGAAACATCTGTGCACTTCCACTGAAATCACAAACACAACCTCGGTCCGAAACTGAATGACGTGACGCAGAGAACCCCACGACAGTCACTTCGACGACGTTGCGTCAGAGTCGACCATCGCTGAATCATGGATTGCGTCACGTCAGCTGGTTTCAGATTGAGGTTGTTTGCGATTTCGGTGGAAGTGTGCAGATCTGGGAATTTGGGATTTGTCTGTTGGCTTCACTTTTGGGTTCAATTCAACCCAAATACTTTGATTTTCTCAGAACTTGCAAAGTGTCATGTCTTCGACCATGACGCGATCTACACGTGGGGCACTTTGTCGTCGACATCAGCATGGTGGACCGCCGGTCAAAGGTGACGTCACTGCACAAGCTCTATAAGGTCCTTGGCCGCATGGGCTATGGGAAGTAAACTCCATTTGTAACTCTCGCAGGACTTATCAGAATCTTCAGTCTACTGCTGCAAACCTCAACTTACCGCCTTGCCAGATGTCATATCTTTCAGCTGCTGAAGCTGGGCCTGAAGTGCTTCGATCTCCTTTTGTTTCTTCTGCTCATTCTCCTGCCTTGTTTTCTGGAATTAATCATGATAAAACTTTCAATGTAAGTTTTCAATAACCATCTTCTATATTGTGTCTCTCTATATCCAATATCGGGTCTCTCCAACTGAAAAGTGCCTGAGGAAGACCCTGGTTGGGGTCGAAAATTCGTAAGATTCTGGAAGTTGACTTCTTGATATTTATCATCTTCTATATTGGTTATCAATAAATAAGGGTTTCAGTAGCACTCATTCATCCAAATATAGAGCACACACTGTTACTCCAGTCTCTCCAGAAACCTTCATGGGAACGCAAGCAGCAGCTCATTCAGCAGGCGCGGATCCAGGATTTTTGGCAGAGGGGGGTCAGGGCCACTGAAGGTGGTCGTTGCAGGCCAGTGCCATAGATGCCCATGCTGACAGGGGGTGCCCCCACAAAATTTTGAAATCTAGAATCTCCTGGTATCTGTTTCAAAACAGAAGCTTTATTTTTGCTTTTTTGCTTATTGTCTCAAATTATTGCCAAAAAACAACTGGTTGTGGAGTGCAGGGGTCACAACCCCCAACCCCCCTCTGGATCCGCCACGCCTCTTCAGCCTCACTTGATCCTTCCACTTTCAGACCAGTTGAGAGTCCAAAGTTGCGACTTAACTGAGGATCTAACCTCTGGCCTCTGATTCAAGACATTCTGTTCCGTGAATACTTTGGATTAAAATAACAACAGCTGCTAATTATAAAGATTTTAAACAAAGGACTTGGTGCGTGATGTAAATATTTACTGTGATCAATGGTGTCGTTAGGCAGGAAGCCTGTTTCAGGGCTTAAGTTAAGAGGAGTATTTGCTTAAAATACTCCTTGAAATCTCAGAAATACTCCTCCAACTGAAAGGGTGAAATACTCCTTGAAATTTATCAGTTCGCAATACTTTACTACTAATGGAATACTCCTTTGAAGAGTGAAAATACTCTTCAAATTCTTAAGAGAAGAGTATGATACTCTTTGCCCTCCAAAATTATCTAAAGCCAAGTCTCTTCTGGGCATTGAATCAGGGGCACACATATCTAATAACATACTGACTGAACATAGAAGAATAATGTAGTCAAGAACTGATTATGGTAAAAGTAGCTCTGTACACAATAGGAGGCAACAGAAAATGTGTGCTGTCGAAGAGAGTTGCCCTATTATCACATAAAGAATGGGTGTTCCCACCAAGATTGAACCAAGAACTGATTATGGTAAAAGTAGCTCTGTACACAATAGGAGGCAACAGAAAATGTGTGCTGTCAAAGAGAGTTGCCCTATTATCACATAAAGAATGGGTGTTCCCACCGAGATTGAACCCAGAATCTGAGAGGTGAATGGACGGATGGTTCCACTGGGCCTCTCTGACACTCCAGAAGAAATGAACTGGTATAAAGAAATTTTGAAACATTCTAAACTAATACGGCATAGTTAGCAGATTTTGAGAGAATATGCAAAATGCTCCAATAAGATGGAAAAAATACTCTGTGTTATATACCTCCTCTTCTCTCTGTGAATGAAAAGTGTGTTTTAATGAACATTCATGATACTTTCTCTCTTCCTAGGACATCAAGTCACCTGATATTTGAGCTACATGTACAGGGTCCATATTCATAAACTTACTTGATACTTATCTTTTGTGTTGAACAAAGGATAAGTGTCACACTTAGACTTAGAGCACCACGGTATTGCCACTTTCTGTTGACAGCCGGCGCCACCGGTACCCGTTCTCCAATACTGTAGTTAAGTCTTTCGCCCCAGTGTTGGAGAATGTATGATTACACTACAATGCACGTACAATCATTACACAATGATTACATTACAATCATCTCTCAGTCCCCTACCTTTATGTCAGCTTTGGACGGTTTCCCATCGATTTTATCAAACGCTTCAAAAAGCTGCCTGTAGAGGACGTTCTTCCTCGTCCTGTCGTCATCTGGCGGTAGGTATTCCTTGACAGGTGCCCCCACTTCCTTGTAGAGTTGGACGATTATTCGTTCTGCTTCCTCTCGAACTTCACCTAGTTAGAAAACATTGAAGTTTACAAACCTCCGTTCTGATTTCTAGGGTCAGGACTTACTCATACAACCTCACTTAAACTGAGGTTGTACTCACTTCTACTTATTCCAGGGTTTTCGGTAACCCAAGCTCCCGGATCGAATACGCACGAATCCATCATCTGATGCAAGATCAAGAATCCCCCTAGTCAAACTGACGCAGCTGAATTATATTACTTGACGCCCCAAGTACAATGCGACGCATATACTGCCCTATCAAGCCAGACGGCAGTATCTGCAAAATGGCGGAACTGAGAAAATTGGCCTTGAAGTTTTACATATGGTTCTGGAAGGCAATTACATGGACCACAATGATATCAGTGACATTGATTTCTTATTAGACCCTGAATTGTTGGTGAATTGAAATATTTTTTGGAAGTTGGCCTAGATAGGAAATAGTGCAGATACTGCCCTTTGGTTTGACAATGATCATCAAAATTTCAAATGCATCAAACAGCGGTGTATACTAACACTACATCATGTTTAATGGTACTTCCTATTTCAAATGTTACTTTCAACAACTAATTATGTTCACATACAAAGGCAGAAGTCATGAATTTTACTGAGCACTATGGCAGTAACTTACAGCCTTTGCTCAGTTCAACCTTGCATGTGCCAAGCAAAATGGCAGTATCTAGTGCATTGCAAGCTAAACAGCAGTATGTGATGGCACATACTGCTCTCTAGCTTGACTTCCTGCCATACTTTTGTAGATACTGCTAACTTGCACATGCAATATCTCTGTATATGTGAATTGATGAGGTTAAACAGTACTATTAATAGATGGAGCTGGTGTAGTAGAGGGTCAATAGTGGCTTTTCCCAATTTCGAGAAATTTGCAGATACTGCCGTCTGGCTTGACAGGGCAGTATACAACTCGCTCCTTTATATAATTTGACCCGCGGTTTTATTGCAGACGCATCCATTCCTCACGATTAGAATTCTCCGCCGCATGCCAAAATCAAGTCACCCAGACCCACACGTCATGTTAACAGAGAAAGTGTGGTAATGAATGTTAATGTTTGAGCACCATCGCTGATTGGTTCAAACTGAGTGATTGAAATACCATCTTAGGGCAAACACGTGTGTTTTTAGTTCGTCCACGTATGATGAACATGGTGCTGCAATCACCATACACTGGTTCCTCTCTATGACGGCATCACATTCATTGAAAGTGTGATGACCCCTCAAAAGTCGGAATATGACAAAGTGACCCCTCAAATTGAACTATGACCCTTGGATCAAAAACATCCTGGGTCATTGACCCTTGACCAAAATTCTCTACTGAAAACCCTGCTTATTCATAGTAGAAGTGAGTACAAATGTACAACCTCTCTATTTGGGATACCTTTGGGACTGACAATTGCCGTCCTTAAACCTGGCGTCCACTAGGGCACAGACAAGACACGGAATGCAAAATTAGTAAATCCGCATTCATTCAGCAACCTCTCCGCATATTCTTGAAAGATTCTGTTCACTGTCTTTATCATTCCTAAACATTTTCTGGCGTTTCTGCACTTTCGGGAGAGGGCAAATGCCCAATAGTCATTGACGCGGAAAGAATGCCAAAATGACACAATTTGCTTCCGCAACCCTTCCTAATGTTGGTCGGTGCTCTAGTGGACGCCACCCATTTAGTTGAGAGGTGTCCTGATTACAGAGTTCAAAATGAATATCTTTTTTACCCGCTTACCTGCTGTGTGTTGTAATGCCACTGTGCAGAACTTCATCAAGTTGTCAACAGTGAGACCCGAACTGTAAAACAAATATAAACGAATGGTTTTCGGTAGGGGGAAACAGGTGTCTCGGGGGGCAACCTTGGAAGTTGGCGCAAATGCCATACTGACCAGTCCTTAGTAGGTGCCCCCCCTCGAGGTCCAGCAGTGTTTCTATGTTACACTCAAAAGTTACATGATGTTTGCAGTGTCCCCAACGTGAAGACACATCCGTGTAGCCTAGTTTATACTTTGACGCACGACCATCGGCGTCCGACACGCGACCAAATCTGGACGCCGACTTCGCAGAGTTGATTCATATTCCAGCGCACTTCAGCGACGGCGACACATTATGAATGACTCAAGTAATTTAAGTTAAAAGTTAAAGTTTGGGGTTTATAGTCTGATATCAACAACGGTAGAGGTGTCATCCGACTTTACACTTTAACCCCAGTCTATCCTGAAACCTTTCAGTAGAACTCAGATGAGCTGCTCATTCAGCGTTACAATCTGAGCATTTCCGATTACAGTCTCGCGATCGAACGCCAAACAAATTGTGCAACGGGTCAGCATCACACACGAGATCGCATGATCGGTCACAGACAATGGTCGTGTGGCGGAGTATGAACTAGGCTTGTGAGGCCTTGCCAGGCCAGAGGATTGGTCGTCAGGGTGGGTGTGGTTGAATGTTGGATAAAACAACACACAAATCAAATGAGGAATTTCCCTTCAAGATGTCTTCGTCTATTTGTTTGACTTACTTGCTTAAAGTGAGTTCTCTGTACAGTTGATGTACGATCTCGGTGCGGCTGAGACCCAGTCGTGGAGCCACCGATAACTTGATTGGTTTAACACACTCATGAGGTACAACGTTGATTGGCTAGAAAATTGAATGGACATTTGTGAATGTACTTTTGTCGCACCTACATGATGCCAGTAACCTATAATTCCCAGACTAATAACATCTTTTTTGTCTCTTATACTGGGTACTACTTACGCGGACTTCAGGGAACTGTGCCATTTCAAGGGTAAAACCTTTGGCAATATCACGATGTCGGACAGCCTGCAGATAATGGAAGATAGAAATTTTGAAAGTTTAATGGCATTTGCTCTTGTTTCAAGACTACGATTTGGCTCTTGTTTCAAGACTTTACGATTTGGCTCTTGTTTCAAGACTGTACGATTTGGCTCCTGTTGACTGTACGATTTGGCTGTTATGCTGCAAAAGGCAGAGTAGTTTGACTTTACCAGTTGACTGCTATGTCTAGGTT
Organism: Notospermus geniculatus; assembly: GCA_002633025.1. Taxonomy (NCBI): domain Eukaryota; kingdom Metazoa; phylum Nemertea; class Pilidiophora; order Heteronemertea; family Lineidae; genus Notospermus; species Notospermus geniculatus. The sequence continues at coordinate 316,291 of NMRB01000308.1, read as the reverse complement.
AGCAACTGCAGCTCTTGGATGTTGGCATCAAATATTACTACCACAGAACCTCACAAGAGAAGAGGTTTCCCTTCCAAGGCCATCTGACTCTTCTTTAGGCCTGGCCCAATCATCTTGCCTTTAAATACTTACAGTATTTCCAGTCTTCTGTAGCAGGGGCTGCAACGTTTTCTCAACAGCGCTGTGTGTCTCTGGCTTGTGGATTCTGAAAAGGAACATTAAGTGTGACTGCCCCGACTATGATCAATTTTGCTGGATGAAATTGAATCATACCCAACTGGGCCAGTTCGAATGTCACTCTACTTACTTATGTTGAATGATGAAGTCAGTCAGGATGTATTTCAGCAGATTCAAGGCAGCTTTGAAAACCTGCAAGAGATAAATTGTACTGAATTATTCTAATGATCATTCAACAGTACACTACTGATGCTGTATTGTATTCGATTTTTTCTGTCAGGGCCGAAGCCATAGCATTATTGGCCCTGGTAAGTGAAGCCTTGTTCACAATGCAGGTGCGGTGCAATTCGCACCTGATTGTTTCCACTGTTAAGCCTATAGCTGTTCACACTTGCGATGCAGAAAGAAGGCTGTAATCCTTTGTTCAGATCGCGCCGCGTCGCACCACACCTGCAGTGTGAACTAGGCTTTACAGAAGAGGCCATCACAAGCTGTTCATGTTCCTCACTCGGATGGGGTCTTTTATTTGCCCTTGTGAAGAAACAAGGTACAAGGCACCATGGCTTACTGTCCCCATGCGACGGATGTGAAAAGCCGGGAATGAAATCCCATATGGCCCGGCTGGATTCGAACCCGGGACCTGCCGCTTGCTGAGCAGATGTGATAAGCATTCAGCTATCAGGGCTCCTCAAACTTAGCCTACTGATGTTGTACAACAAAGCATGTTCTGGTGTATGTTTACAGTATAAGACAGATTACATACAAACTTCCAGGGCTCTCAATGACTCGAGGTCTCGGGTCAAATGCGCACAAAGTGCGTAGTCTGAAGCACAATAAAAACCAGCAGGAGTCAGTGCGACGTGTGAAGATTCACCCAATGTTGTTTAATGACCATGGCTGACCCCTGACTTCTGAGGGCTGACTCCAGAACAAAAATACACAGAAGTCTCTGACCCTTCTACTGAAAACTCCAGTGAGAGCCCTGAACTTCTGGATTACCAGTACTAAATTATGGAGACAAAATGTGAAAAATTATTGCAAACAAGTCAACTCACGGAGAAGACTTCATCCTTGACACCTCTGATCACAAGATGTATAGCTGCCCGCATCATATATTTTGCATCCTCCCTCGTCGCATCATCTGGTAGTTCATGCATCTGTTTGTAGACAGAGAGCAGCGCGTCTTCCCGGAATGACCATGTTTTAGAGTACGCCTTTGTCACCAGGGGGAGCCCAAAGATGTCAATGACAGATGACGCCTCGCGGAGATCTTTTTCACTCATAGCCTCCGGTTCTCCAGTGATAGCTAGGAGATGAAACGAAATAAGGTCATATTTATTATTATGGTTTCCGATCTCAAGATCGGAAACCATATTGTGTTTGGTCATGGTGTCTGTCTGTGTGTGTGTGTGTGTGTGTGTGCGTGTGTGTGTGTGTGTGTGTGTGTCTGTCTGTCTGTTCAGTCTGTCACACCTGTAACTTTGTTCCTGCAAGAGTTACAGACCTGATGTGACCTATCCCCAGGTAACATGACCTGAGCTACAAGATGGAATGAAAATTTCCGGTCTCCGATACCTGGTTCATGGTGAAATTGATATATCAAAAGTTGAGATTTTGTCTGTCACACTTTTGTTTCTTGAATAACTTGTCTCCAAGGCCAGCTAGAGCACTAGTAACAAGTTCCTTCCCTATGTTTATGACCCTTGGCAAGATACTGGCATCAACGAATTTATTGTCCAGTGTCCGCATCATAATGATATTGATATATCAAATTTGATATTTTGACATATCAGTAAACCTGCCACAGTAAGCAACTTGAAACTGGTATCACAACATCATAGCTCATCCACGGATGTTATTGCAACTGAAATTTTCAGTTTGCACCTGCTCGGTCGCATGATATTTGCTGATATCATGGTGAGATTTGATATTCAAATTTGATAACAAGACATAAGTCAGAATCTCGTGATGATAGAAGCCTAAAACCTTCACCTATACCTAGGTTATCAAGGATGAGCTTTCAGATTACGCAATGACCTTGAAGGTCAGAGGTCAAGGTCAAGGTCAAACAGTTCTTAAGTGCAAATCTCCTCGGAATTTCAGGAGAAAACGAATTAGAAGCCTGAATTAACCATCCCCGATAGGTTTAATCAGGGATCCTGTTCCAGTTATGCAATACTTCTCATGGTCAGAGGTCAAGGTCACAGCCGACCATCACAAATAAGACAGAACCTGGTGATGGTGGAAGCCTAAGACCTTCATCTACGCCTAGGTTATCAAGGATGAGCTTTCAGATTACGCAATGACCTTGAAGGTCAGAGGCCAAGGTCAAGGTCAAACAATTCTAAAGTGCAAATCTGCTCAGAATTTCAGGAGAAAACTAATTAGAAGACTGAATTAACCATCTCCTATAAGTTTAACCAGGTATGCCTGTTCCAGTTACGCAATACTTCTCAAGGTCAGAGGTCAAGGTCACAGTAAATTAGCTCTAGAGTAGTAAGCTTCTCATCGGAAACCATTGACATCGCTCCGATGTCCTTTTCTTGTTATTAATGAATCTTTACAGCGCAGTATCCAATCCAGTTGATTTGGATGCTCAAAGTGCTGAAAGTTCTTTAGCTTTAAAGGCCTGAGCAATCCAGAGCAAGCTCAACTTCCTGGGAAGTATTACAGCCCGGCTGCTACAAAGCACATGACTAGACATTCACAATAACCATCTAGAGCACAAAAGGCGGCACACAAAATGATAGAATAACCGAAGTCGTCCTCCAGAAATATTGCAAATTTTCGACCCCAACCGGGGTCTTCTTCAGGCTGGCACTTTGAAGTCGAGCTACCAGAAGTATAAGTATTATACATCTGGTATAAGTATATACTTCTGGTATAATACCAGAAGTATTACCGGTACCGAGCTACCAGAAGTATTATACTTCTGGTAGCTCGACTTGAAAGTGCCAGCCTGAAGAAGACCCCGGTTGGGGTTGAAAATTTGCGAAATTTCTGGAGGACGACTTCGGTTATTATATCACAATAACCATCTAGGTACCCCTTTAACACCTGGGTGGGGTGAGCCAAAGTCTCACGCCAGGTGGAGATCGAGCCTGGGACCTTCTGACCACCAGCCAGAGTTGCCATGTTGGTGATCACACATCCACATCTTCTTTCTGAGTGTAACTTACCCCCTTGGCCATCGTCTTCATCTTCTAATGGCTGCGGTTCTCTGAAATATTATGAAGACATATTGATGAGGGATGACTTAGAGTTGTATGAGCTACTGGGTACAGTACATAGAGGAGAGCCTCCTGATATTACTCACAGTTGCATTTCTGTGTCAGATTTAATATTGTACATGTTGTATTTGAGGATTTTTTTTCTAATGGAGGCATCTTTCCACAATATTCTCTCAGAAACAAGAAAAAGACAATATTTCCAGTTCTGACAACAAAGAGTATGTATGCTTCCTAGAAACAGTGAATGCAGAGGTTACCTTGATTACATAGAGCTGCACACTAGTTCACAGGGGCTTCAGAAAGGGATCGTGATGGTAAGGCCCCTATTTCATAGAGCTATACGCTATTCGGTATTCTAGACACGTTTCGTAGGGCACGCGTATAGTGTGAATCAAGCAAGTTTATTTCAATGAGTGTTTACATAGACTAAACTACCGGTATTCTGAGGGCACGCTGTTCACTTATAGTTCGAATCATGCATGTCCAATTTTTCCAAATAGTAGGCTATACCGTATTGACCGTTCTCAAACTGAGGTAAACGACAAAGATCTGCGCACCTCCGCCGAAATCTCAACCACAACCTCGGTCTGAAACTGAATGACGTAACGTAGACAACCCCACAACAGTGACGTCAAAGACATTGCGTGGGCAGACTGGACCATTGCTGAATCGGATGGTGTCACATCAACCAGTTTCAGATCGAGGTTCTGGTTGAGATTTCGGCGGAAGTGCGCAGATCTGCAAATTCGAGAATCGTCTATACCGAATAGCCTATAGCTCTATGTAATGGCATGTCCACATACTGTGTAGCTCTATGTCATTTTAGCCTTATGGATAGGGGATGTGTTGGGGAAATGGCAACACGAAAAGATGCTGAATCAATATAGCGAATGAGAAGGTAATAAAACACCAGCACACGTTAGAAAATTAGTATAGTTTATTGTAACTGATGTGGGTTGAGCGGACATGTGTGAAGGGCACAGTGACTGATCGCAACTTTGACCCCAGGGTTCCTTTGGCTCGTTCTTGGTTGGCTGGAAAGAAGACCCAAGATGACACCGGAGAACAATTGCAGAAATGACAAAGTCAAATTTCACAATGGGCAGACAATGTTGAAATCAACAAACCGTTGGTTGACCTTGGGTCTTCTTCTGTGCGCGTTCTGACATATTTTGCTGTCACAGGTCACACTTGATGCGAACAACCAACTTCTGGCATTCAGGTTGCCCGTGGACAACCAGCAAAAGACCTGATTTGTCGTTCTCTGTCATGTGATTATTACACCAGTCCACTCTACCCAGCATTGGTGCACTGCAAATGTTGTCAGGGGCGGACCCAGGATTTAGGAAATTTGCATGAAATTCCAGAATTTCACCTGCACTGACGATGTTACAGATTTGTTGGCCAAAAGGGAGGCGCGCACCTGGAACGCCCCCTCTGGATCCGCACCTGGTTGTGTGACTGCAGCCACACTTGAAATGATAGGCTTATGCCCCCATCACACTGAACTAGGCCTACTTCTCAGTACGTTCTTGAAAATGTTGCCGAACGGGCTCAAACTGTGTGCGGACGGAGTGGGCATAGTGGCAACTTTTTACAGTCTTTTTATGAACTTCATGGATGGGCTCTGACGGGAAGGGTGTTCCAGCACTTTGAGACATTATTTGACCAACATTACACGTTCTAGCCCTTTTACGATTTTTTTAGGACAGGACGTTTTGAGAACTAGCTCAGTGTGACAGAGCCTTAAAGAAACATTGTAGGGAACATGGTCAAAGAATGAGAGCTGGAAGAGTAAGTGTAATCAAGAAAACATGTGCAAAAAGTTCGAATTTTAAAGAGTAAGCTTCCTTTTCTCAAAAGGAACATTTGTTGTTTTACCCAACTTACTTATCCAGAACAGGCAAGGCCCTCTCCTCAGGCTCAATGACTGTTTCTATAGGACTACTGCCCCTGTCGGTCAGAGGGGTCTTGGGTGGAGGAGGGGGACCTCGAGTCGTCAGGGGGATGGGACTCGGGGATGCTGGCAAGGGCTCTCTGTACATGACAAGGTGAGGAAGCTGTTAGACATGAACTAGAAACTATAAGCATAGCAATCAGTGCTGGACCTGTTGGTTTATCAAGACTGGTTTCAAATGATGAAGTTCAAACAGTGTTCTCCAACTTTTAACGGATTGACTCGGCAGTACAACACGCCACAAGACAGGAATTGCGAATGTGTAATGCTTAGTCTCATTGTGAAGGGGAGTCAGGGGGAGGGGCTTACTGCAGAAAATTCAATAATTCCTGCATTTCAGAGATTTAAAAGGTCTTGGAATTATTTTTTAATGTGGATAGCAAATTTTTGCCACAAATGTGAATTTTTCACAAGTTGGTTGGACAAAACAACTAGATTTTGACTCCGCTGTGAAACATATCGACTCGGTGGGAAGGGTACAACTGGATTTTGACTCGGCGGTCAAAAATTTTGACTTGGTGGCAGGTAGGCAGTAAATAGGAGTTGGAGAACACTGAAAAGTGGATTTGACATTTAAGGCAACATGTCCACGGAGGGGTAAAATTGATAATGTTCCTCCACGTGCCATTATAACTCCACACATGTTCTCATGATGCTGTGGCTGAACCCTTCAGCAGCAGCCTTATGACAGTGCTTTCAGTTTCAGACCTGCCTACCCTAACTTTGAGCTGGCTGTACTGTTTTTGACGAATAACCATAAAATGACACTTTACAGTGTAAAATAACGAAACGCAAAATTCTGCAGTTGTTTGTATTGTATTTTTTTACACTGTAAGTGTTAAAACACAGTTTTGAGTGTAAAAAATACGCTGGGTAGGCAGGTATGCAGTCTCAGAATGAATTCCACTTCTTGGATCATGTTTGTCAAGTTTGAATTTGAAGTACAACCACTGAAATAGCTGCACAAAAAGAACCAGTCTTGCGAAACCTGAGGGTACAGCAGATAGGTGACACCCACCAGAATTCAGAGTGGAGGCGATCATTGCAGGCAAAACATGGAAATCCTTCCAATACAAGGTAAATAAAGCAGATTTAGTGGATCAGAACACAGTTCTTTCCCTGACCACTGACTGCAGACTCATAACGTCACATGTTTGCACTTTATTCTCATTTCTGGACATAAGCAGCTCCTCTGTTATGCAAGTAAACTCTGCTTAACCCTTTCACTGCTGAACATTACTGTAACCCTATATGCTGAAGCCATTTTTAAGGTAAAATGGGTCATTTTAAAAAACAGCTAGAAAATGGACATAAAGAGGTTTACTAATCATTCTTTCACTGTTACTTTATGGAGGAGTGGTTAGGCTATTGAAAAAATCCGTTTTGGGCATGTTTCAAAATTTTTGTGGGTCACGTGACGTCATGGCAGCCATCTTGGATTTCACTTTTTTTCATAAAACATGAAAGAAAAAACATTTTTTTCCAAAACTGA
>NMRB01000308.1:277503-309060 GCA_002633025.1 Notospermus geniculatus | reverse complement strand
TCTACACCGTATTACATTGCCAATTCTAAGGCAGGTCAACACAAAATACAGTTTGGGATTTACTCTAAGGTTTTGACAGGCAAAGGGTACTTGCCATCCTCGCACCCAGGGTCTTCACAACCGCTACCCTCCTTGCACTTGTTTTATTAAGGGAGGGTACAATCGTAATCGACTCGGCCTGAGATTCTCAGGATGGGAACTTACCAATACTTCCCGGTCCAAACACATGGATGGACAAATGATATATCTTGGAGGAGTTATATTGAATTATATATAATTCCTCCAAGGACATATCAATGAAAGCCATGCGGTAAATCACAACCATATTTGGTGAGCGCAGCTTTAAACTACATCTTCGCCCAGGCAGCAATACCGTACTAACTTACTACATAATCACAAACAACCCTGAATATCATATAAGGAAATACATGTACACATAAACTTTTATGTACAGGGCCAGGATGGAGAATACACTTTTTGTTTAATATTATCATATATACTTTAGTACATAAATGATGTTTATAGGAACTGTCCTTGACAGTCTTCAAGTGAATACACGAGAACGACCACCGTTTAGTATGATAGGTATAACTGCATTCATCAGACAGCACTTGGGGATAGGCAATTAGTTGTAGCAATTCAATAATGTTAGTATCGAGGTAGAAATTCAAACCAAAGAAGATCACTTTTGTCTTCATTTCCCCACACAGAGTCAAATAGAATCAGCAATTAGTCAATTCATACAGTCTGAACTGCAAACCTACATATTCCCTCAGTTAAAGCGAATGGCTCGCGGGGTTTGTTGTGGCGCCATGACAGTTGGTCATCGATATCAAGCACCATTTTGAGAAAAAGGCAAAAGAAGGATTTTAGTTTAATGGGAAATGCATTAGACAGCCAAACTTCGGAGGCGCATTCTGCAAAATCTGCCGCTTCAAAATTAATGGGAATAGTACAAAATGTACATCTTGGCCTACTGAATTTGAAAACGCCATTAACCCATTTTAACAAATTTTTAATGGAACCTCGTCCCCAGTGTTTACATTCGCATATTTGCACAGGTGTTGCATATGGCTGGAGCGCGGCTTTGCCTGGAGGCTAGATTCACTCTCTATGGAAGGTACCACCAAAAATGTAAACAAACCCCGCGAGCCATTCGCTTTAAGAGTTTAGTGAAGAATTATTCCAAGGAGGGTGGTTCATTTTAACTCTCTTTACAATATCCCTTCAAATACACCTCAATATATTGCGATCACTTGGCACACAGAACCCTAAAGGCACTGCTTCACGTGAGAATTTTCTCGTGTGAGTTGGCTCTCAATGGGCAATTCACCATTGTTGGATTCCTGACGACTTACGCTGAGACCAATGACACTAACGACTACCCACAGCTTTCTGTGGCTGATTTGCCAATTAAGAATCAACGCGCCTGTGAAAAGGTGCTATAAAACACATTGAAAAAGTCTGTGCCATCCCCGACACTGCAGAGATATGCACTGTCAGGGCGAACGTTGAAGAAGATGGAACAATGCCTAAAGAATTACCAAAGATAACCACAAGAGTTTCAGATCATCACGTTTCTTTGTAAAGATCAACCTCTAGGATCGAGGAGCTGTTGGGAAAGTTGCCTGTCTCTGTAGTGGAGGTCTTGGCTTGATGTTGTTGGCTCTCATGTAGGATATCACTTGATCTGGGACCTCGGCTAACACTTCTTTAGCCAGTCTTGCCTGACTGACGGCCATGCTGCCTCTGCCAAGGAACTCTCTGAATGGTACAAACTGAAATAAAACATGAGATATTGTATTCAAGATTTCCCAGGGAGCATCACCCAAAACTGAGGGCAGATCCTAATCAAGGGGGTTTTATTCACAAATTGATACTCACCTGCACAATGTCCCGGGCAGCGACACGACCTCTTGAACTCAATCTGACGTCATCACCATCCAGTTCATCCATAGCTGAAATCATTGACAGTGTCAGTAACGACTGGCAAAGAGCCCGTTTGGGACTGACAAATGCTGTCCTTAATTGAGAGGTGTCTTGGATACAGAGGTCAAAACGAAAGAAACATTTTCACAATAACTTCCAAGTGTCTACACCTTCAAGTCAGAATATAAATCCGAAGTACTGTAGTAATAAATTTGAAAGTGTAGACAACTCTAGATGAAGCATCAGGCTGAAATCAACCTACCATCAAATTCAGCATCACCAACGCCAACTATGATGATTGACAGCGGTAACATGGAGGCCTAGAAAGAAAAAGAAACATTCAACTGGGAGAACCAAGGTGACTTTCACAAACTTGGAGGTGAGCTTTTGGTACTGACAGGCTCATACTGGAAGCAAGTCAACTGGCAGGGCAGGTGGATCTAATAAGGAGATTCATTTCACAGGGCTCTGACTTTTGTACGGTACACAAAATTAAGGGACAAAGAGTCGACTTACATTGACAATTGCCTCCTTTGTCTGTGGCATGTCTGTGATGACACCATCAGTAATGATGAGAAGGATGTAGTAGTCTGTGCCTGACCTGCTGGCTGCTGCAAATCTGAATGAGAGAGGACATATGAAATATCCCCAATGACCTTCTTTAATGGACAACTCAAGGAAGGAGCTTCAGCTTTAAGGACAACTCTATTCCATTTCACTTTCCATTTTGTCTTCTTTTCCGACCTTGGATGACTTCACGGACCAAACAGAGCAGACCCATACCAGCCCCAAAGAGTTCAATCTCCTGGGTGTCTCTGAGCCCCTATTTCCCTTAATTGAGCAGGGATCGTCTTTTGGGAATACGTTAAGCATCCTTAAATACTGCATTCACAGGAGGCTCTCCTGCTCTACCATATACTTTTTTTTTTTTTTTTTGTACCTCACCTTGCAACGTGGTTGATCGTTGGGGCAAAGTTCGTAGGTCCGTAGAGTTGAACAGTTCTGAGTGCCTGGTGGTATGCCTGCAGTACGCCTTCTATACCATGACAGTAGGGATTACTTGGGTTTCCATTCTGGAGGATAAACACAGGAATGTCCTCAGAGAATGACGGGTTACAGGCCTTCAGATGGTGATGAGGCATCTAATGATGCCAAGAGGGCAAACAAAATTTGATCAAATTTATCAGGACACGAGCCCTTTGGGTGAAAACAACAGGCCTACTCACCAGGATGAACTCATGTGAAACCGTCCCATCAGGGGGAAGGCGAGCACCAAATCCAAGAGCAGGAAACATCTTCGTGCTATAAGATAGAGAAGAGGAGGTATAACTGGGGTCTGAGCTTCAGTGTCCTCAATAGAGAGGCGTCCTCAGGGCAGAGGTGTCTGCAAAGAGAGGTGTTACTCTAGCAATTCTACCTACCTGTCATAATCTTGAATGATTTCACCAACAGCTTTCAGAGCCGTGGCATACTGGTTTGGCTGGTACGGGTTAACATAGTGGAGTGAAGTCGGTGAACTTGGGTTCCCATTGGATGCCGTGAAGTCGATGGAGATGGTACAGTGAATCTGCATCCTGAAAGGGAAAGAAGTTTATCTAACGCCTCAATCACACTGAGCTAGTTCTCAGTACGTTCTTGAATATTCTGACGAATGGGCTCAAACTGTGTGCGAACGGAGTGGACGTAGTGGCAACTTTTTACAGTCTTTCTACGAACTTCATGGACGGACGGGAAGGGTGCTCCAGAACATCGAGGCCAAGGGTTTTTATTTGGCCAAGGGTTACACGTTCTAGCCCGTTTTACGATTTTTTTTTGATGGGGCAGGACGTTTTGAGAACTACTTCAGTGTGACAGGCCCTTAAAGGGCTGTCAGAGTGGCACAGTGGAAAGATCAGCACCTGTCATCTCTGAGGTTCTGGGTTCAATCCCCAGTCCGACCTGCATCTTCATGTGATAGAGAGGGCGACTCTCTTTGATGAAACAAGTTACCCGGGGCAATCCGGTTTCCTCCTTCAATCAACCACAGGTGAACAAACTGTCTTCTACCATTGGGGAGCAGTTAAAGCTACTCCTACAGATTACGTTCCAAGGGGGGCAAACAGTGCCATCAGTTTTCATGTTCTATGCACTTACCCGCCTTTGACGAAATCCAAGAATGAAGGCACAGATATGACTTTGATGGAGAGGAGTTCGATCTAAAGGACAAGGAAACTTCATGAGTTTCAAGTCAACAACATCAATGTGCAACAAGATGACATTGTAAATGTCTGATGGTTCCCGCTTGTTAAGAGGACCTTACAGGCATGATAGGCAGCCTGCTGGCAGCCATTTTGATGTGCTCAAATCAAATCATCAGGTTTGACCTTGACCTTGACCTCTGATCATCAAGGCCATTGCATAATCAAAATGGGCATCCTCAGTAACCTAATAGTGGGTGATATCATGCTTCCACCTCTGCCATAGGCAGAGATATATCAAATTATCAAAGTATGACCTTGACCTTGACCGCTGATCATCAAGGTCATTGCATAATCGAAATGGGCATCCTCAATAACCTAGGTATGGGTGATATCATGCCTCTGCCTTTACCAAAGGCTGAGAAATTTCGAATTATCAAGTTTGACCTTGACCTTGACCTCTGATCATCATTGTCATTACATAATCGAAATGGGCATCCTCAATAACCTAAGTATGGGGGATATCATGTCTCTATCTCGACCACAGGCAGAGAAATTACAATTTATAATTGTTTGACCTTGACCTTGACCTCTGACAATCAAGGTCATTGCATAATCGAAATGTGCATCCTCAATAACCTAAAGTGTGGGTGATATCATGTCTCTATCACTACCACAGGCAGAGACATTTCAAATTTTCAAGTTCGACCTTGACCTCTGACCTTGACCTTGACCTCTGATCATCAAGGTCATTGCATAATCGAAATGGGCATCCTCAATAACCTAAGTATGGGTGATATCATGCCTCTACCTTTACCACAGGCAGAGATATTTCAAATTATCAAGTCTGATATATCAAAATCTCATGATATTTCGAACACCCGGAAACCTGAGGCTGAGAATTTCAACATAGTCCAGTCCTTGGATAAGTAGGCATGAACTAAGACTTGTTTCATGTTGCTCAGTTGACAGTGTGGCAAGTTATCTGAAAATATCAAATTCGTGATATCGATATCACCATGATCCCAACATCTCACATCAAAAGTAATCAGCCCATTCAATTCCTAAGGTATGAAAACCTAAGGGTAGAACTTATTTCCATTGCTGTAGGTGTTGAAGGAGCCGAGTTATGCCATCAGATAAAAGCGTGACAGACAAAATGTCAAGTCCGATATGTTGATTACATCATGATGGAGACATGTGAGATTGAAAATTATTGGCTCATTGGATTGCCCAGGTTGACAAACCTAGGGGTAGGATTTGTTTCCAAGGCTCTAGCTGTTCAAGGAGATGAGATATGAAGGTGTGACAGACCGGACACACAGATACACAGACACACACACACACAGACACACACACACACACACACACACACAGACACCATGACCAAAAACAATATGGTTCCCGATCTGATTGATCGGGAACCATAAAAACTCAACCTAACTTCTGTACAGATCATGAGATACGAAGGTTCCATGCACCAGATGTCATCAAATACACACTCTGTTAGCCCCAATGTATGTCAAATAACCAGTCGTAGCTTCAAACAGCAACTTCTCCCATAACCAACACATAACCTACCATTCCAGAATTCTTATATTTCTTCTTTTTTGCTTTCTTCTCACGATGTATCAACTGAAATCAAAAGGAAACCACAGTTAGGCCTATGTACATTTCATGTTCAGCTAACATCAAGTGAAATGAAGAAAATCACCGAGACTCACCTCATCAGAGGCCACCCTACTTAAAGCCCCACTGTATTCAATGTGAAAAACGTAAATCATTGCCGCGATTCTCGCACGACGTCACGACGTCAGCGTAGTGTAAAATGTACTACGCTCTGTCAGAATACATTAGAGCTCTCGCTGCAGTTTTTTCCAATGCGTGCTGAAAACTAGCCTTGATTCTGTGAAGTGCGTATCAGGCAAGCATTTTGGGGACCTTCACGAGGCTATGGAACCTCTATGTGCACTCTCCTAACTTTTTGAAAATATCGTAAAATTCAATACTGTGGGGCTTTAACTTAGTCACCTCATCAGAGGCCATGCCACCCCACGCGGCACTGCATGCCACCCCACTGACCCACCTCATCCGAGGCCACCCCACTGATTTACCTCATAGGTATTCTGTGGTCCTGGACCTCGTTCTAGCTCCCGAAGACTCGTAATGAACCCACCAATCAGAGAATGACTACCACTCTGGTTCCAGTCATAGCACTCAATCTTCATCGACCTGAAATTACACCGGAACGTCCCTTTATCTCATCCTTTAAACTTCATCGTCTTGACACTGTCAACCAAATGAACACATGCAGGAAGAAACTGGATCCGACCAAGTCCAACATACCTGTCATGATCTCCGTTACATAATGTCCGCACCTGGGCAGTGAACGGTTTCCACACCGGATTCAATGTCGTTTTGATGACTTCTGTTTTGTGGACAGCCGTAAAACTGAAACAAACAGATATCATCAGATCCACAGCCTCACCTGAGGACACCTTTACCCTGAGTTAATGCCTGATAATCGACGGGAAACTGAACACAAATCTCTCATCTCAAGTCTTACATGTACCTGCCATCTTCATTTGACCGATAGAATGTCAGAAATGGATCTGATTTTCCAAAGAAATCCTTTTTATCCAGTTTATGACCACATAACTGCATCGAGGCTTCCTCCTGAAAATTTGGAGAAGATGTTAAGCTTTTGGGAGACAGAACCAGTCAACTTACGGGTCCACAAGTTCCACAGAAGCATCGCAAATAAGGTCGGTTATTACAGTGGCTAAACTGAAGACCTAACATATTTTGCGACTCGACTATGAATGGTTAATATTGACATATTTTTCCCGATCTGACCCAAACAAAAATAGTGCAGGTCTCAGTGTAATCAAGCGCCCTGACAAAGGTCAATTAGCTAGTGTAATCATCAGACACAATGCACGCTTAAAACAGTGTAATTATACACACTATGAAGTAGCATATATCAGCAGTCTTGATGGTGAAGAGCAGCTCCATGCCATGGCAGCAAATGACATTGAATGTGTTCAAAATAAGTTGCAAATGGTTCAAAATGGTTGCAAATGGTTCAAAATAAGCAATGTATTCAAAATAAGTTGCAAGTGGGTCACTCAGGCTGTCGAAGTTCCCATCCTGTGAATCTCTGGCTATTTACAGTCCCTACCAGACCCTACATTGTGACTTCACCTATTCTACGACAAGCGCCAGTGGTGAAGCATTTGTATTGACCAGGGCCGACCGCACAGAAAGTCTGATAGTGCTTTCGGTGCCTATCAGCGGTTTAGTTACCGGGGAAATGCGTTATCACTGACTGCCAATAGGTGCCGGTAGCACTATCGGACTTTCTGTGCAGTCAGCCCTGGATGTTTGAGGATGATAAGTATGATATGGGTGATAGATTCTACAGTGTTGATCAATTGGATCCACTATAGCCAAATAAATGAGCTACTTACAGAGTTATTGTTGGCCAGTCAAGATAGAAGTGTATGAGATATTATGGATACTAGAATTACCTTCAAGTTTGGAACACGCATGAGCTTCAAATAACCAGTGACCACATTCATAAAACCTTGCTCGCTGAGTTGGTTGCTAGTTGTGTACATTGGCATGTACAAACTAGGCACTTTAGCAGGCAACTAAGCCTAGCAAGGTTTTATGAATGTGGGCGCTGAAAACCAGGGCTGGCCGCATAGAAACTCGGCTAGTGCTTCGACAGCCTATCGGTGTTAAAATGCATGGAAAAATGTACAGCACTATCGGCAGATGGGCTCCGCTAGCGCTAGCGGAGTTTCTATGAGGCCACCCCAGGTGTTTGAAGGTGACCTTCCTGACTGTTTATGGGGGGACGAGCTGGAAACAGTGAGCTGGGGTGTTGGCCAACCAGAGCACCGGTGGCAACTATTGTTATTGGGTCATATGAATAAAGACTAGGAATTGCTTTTATTTGAATTTTGCAATACAAATGCACTAGGCAATGCTGTACAAATGTGAAGTAAAAGCATTTGCTAGTCTTTATTCATATGACCCAATGTCATTTGTCAAGTCCAGGCTGAAGTTCAAAAAGCAGCAGTAGCATCAACACAAAAGTACACAAGAGTAAAGGAAAAGGGTGTTCATGCCCGAAGCCAACCACACCCAGGCTAAAAGACATATTCCGCTAATGACTTACCTTACAGGAACTTAGCTCTTCCGCGGTGACTACTTGAAGAAAGAAAAGAATGTAGAACACTGCTAGAATAGTTGATGGTAGTGATGACATAGCATGACATTTGACAGGACAAACGGAGCCATAAATTCAACTTTTCAGCTCTGATTTTGTTATTCTGCAACTATGAAGCTTAACACATGGCTAGTACAAGGGGGGTTCAAATCCTGAAACTCAGTTGGAAACCGAGTCACGATAGTTATTTATTAGTAATCAAAGTTTGCAATTAATAGACGTTATTATGAGAGTTAACGAGGGGAAACTGGATGCAAATGAGTATGAGATTGTTAACACTAGTGACGGTGTTGGCCAATTTGACATGTAGGAGGAAACTGGAGCAGTGAGAAAATGTGCACTAAGAGTTTTCATGTCATGGCACATTCATTCTCACATGAGGTACTGGACAGTGCAGTGGGATGAAACAAGAAAGTCAACTTAGCATTGTCCCAAATCTTTTCCAATTTTCATAATCAACGTTCCACTTTTTGCTGCGATAGTTCGCATGTGACACAAATTCCAGATAGAAAATTCCAATAGAACTCTTGGTACTTACAAATGATACAGCCACTGTTCACTTTCGGGCCTCTGAAAAAAACACCAACAAAAACAGATCAATATATATGTACCGGTATTTGATTCTGAACTGGCAGTAGTGACAGATGTTGTTTGTGCTGGAGACAATGTTGAATTGAATTGGCATCATTAATTACATCTGTGCCAGGATTGTGTAACTTCATTCCGATGGGCATAACCAGTCTCGTTCGTTCTTTTGAGGGAAGAAACACAGGATCCTAAGTCTGATGATGATAAAAAGCCGCACCTTAGAGCTTTTTGAAGTCTTGCACTGCTCACAATCTCACCGAGGGTGCATTCAGCAACACCAAGGAAGTCCTGAAATCAAGAACGCCATTACCGGTAGATTAGAACTTTGTTTCTTACCTTTGATATGGTATAATTCAGAATACATGTAGATTACTTATTGTCTATTTATGAGAAATGCTGAGAGCTGCAGGACTGAAACCTGGCTCCTGTCTCAACAGAAAGAAGAGCCAGAGGGAGGAAGGAAGAAGAAGCCTAAAGCCCCCGTCACATATCCACTCCAGGGCCCGTACGGCGAGTAAAAACAGATATTGCCCCTGATCCCCGGGGAAATGAAAACCGTAGAAATGAAAATGAAAATCGTAATGGACCCGTAGTCTCTAAAATCCACGCAAGCCGCTGGGTGCGGAAAATCTTACGGGGCCTGGTGGATACATTGTATGTGATGAGGGCTTTACTGACTATAAATATTCGAAGCACAAACTTACATGTTTTGATAGATCTCGGCTCTTTGAGTCCACATCATAACTGAAAATGAAAGAAATCTTTACAAAAGTTTGAAAAGTGACTGTTCTTTTCTTTTCTGTTCTGTTTTTCTTCTTTAGGACTGGGACTGTAATATTAAAAGTCTTTGTAGACCCGAATTTTGCACTATCCCACTTTGTCCGATTAGCAATGGTAGCAGGGAAACTTGCAAAAATGCAACATTTGCCGGAGTTCCATAGGGATCCCCTTGATACAAATACAATCTGAGAAGTCACGAACAAAATGGACTTGTACTGGTACATGTAGTCATCACCACAAGTCCTGCTGATAAACTTACACTTCAAATTTGAGTTTCTGTGACTCCTCAAAGAAGTAATCCATCACAAACTTCTTTATAAAGACTGGGTTGAGGTTGTCCCATATTATCTCTGTGCGACCAAACTGAAATACACAGTATTGGTAAAGGAATGAATGTAGTGGAGAGAGTGATGCCAGGAACACGGAGATGACTCGGACTCGGAGTACAACTCACCTCTTTCCAAGTTCCCGTGGCCACTTCCCAGGTGAACAACACAACCACTGAAAATTGCATAAAGTCAGACAGATTATTAGTCTAGGTCATGTGCATTTCAGGATAAGGTACAACAGTATGGTAGGCCTACATTCATTCCACAATAGATACTGGTAGGCCTACGTGATATTGATGGTGTTCCCAATTTGGGCCAAGTGTGAAGAGAACACTCGCTTTTCTTTGGCTACCTTTCTCTTGCTGAAATCTACAAAATAAAAACCAGCATTCTTACTTACTTGGATCTGATTTGGAGAAGACATCCATATCAACAAGATTCCTGAAAAAAACATGTCAATTGTCTTAAGGAAATCTAGGCCGCCTAGGCCTAGGCTACAACAGAGCTTTGCCTCAGACAATGAGGGGGGATGAATACCAGCCAGGTAGGTACCGGCTAATGTCAGCATCAGGTCAGGCCAGCTGCTAATGAATAGTAGAATACTGTACGTTTGGTAGGCGTACGCCTACGCCTGCTGTACGGCGGTACACCTAGTCGTACAAGAAGGAATAGGCTAGGGGCCTAACATGCTAACATCATGCTAAGTCAGTGCTAGCCTAGGCCTCAAACAAAGTGCCTCCCCCATAGCCTAGGCCTGTAGAATGTATAGTACCGTAGGTACTTGTTGCACAGGAATATGTATCGTTGAAGCAGAAGGGTCCCTTTGAGACCCTTACTGACAACACTTATGTCCGTAATAGTGTTGTCAGTAAGGGTCCCAAAAAGGGACCCTTCTACTTCAACGATACATATTCCTGTGCTTGTTGTGTGTACTCGTAGGCATAGGCCAACTGAATCCCCACACTATGCCATGGTAATTTACATACTCTAGGCCTATATACAATGCAGGCTAGGCCTACATATGCATGTCATACACACTGTGTATGAAGCAGTGGAACTGGAAGCTAGGGCAGGGAGGGTCAATTTTGGCAGTGAGTGACCAGGGGGGCAGTGACTCATGTTTGTTTACAAATTGATGGGTCCAGGTCCGATTTTAAATATCGCACTGGCTATTCGTACCGTCACGGTGCAAATAACGCCAAGCCAGATCTTATTCACACCGTCGTAAACAGCCAATCAGAGAGCTTCATTCGAGGCATGCCAGATGAAGTTACCGGTATCATCTCGCACAATGCCTGATTTTTTTTCAATATTCTTGATGAAAACGTTAATTTACAACCACTACCAGGAAAAAAAGTTTTATAGTCAATGCTTTTGGGCAAGGTAGGCCTACTAAAGTATCTGATGATTCCCCACCATTCGCAGCATGAGCCTCAGTGGCCGAGTGGTTTGCGTGGGTGGTTTTCAAACGGAAGGCCGCGGGTTCGAGCCCCGTCATGACAGTCTTCTTTTATTTTCGTTTAGTTCTTTTTTTCTTTTAGTTCTTCTTTCACCTCCTTATTCCTCTTTTCGTCTTTTTATCGATATCGTGATATCGATCCGTGTGACTGTCGGAAAACGGGGAACTGCGTAATTCTTGAGCCCAAGGCTTGAGCCAATTTTTTTTTAATTAGGGCCTAGGCCTAGCCCTACTAGGCCTACCCTAGGCCTATGAAAAATATTTATCATCAGACAGCAGAGGCCAACATTTCATCATTAAAGATAATGTATCACGGGTATTTTCGCGGGCCACGAAATTCATTGTTTATTTACATTTTGTTTGTTTATGTAGAGGCTTTCTTTGTCTTATAAGTAATTTGTTGATGGCATGCCTCTCTAGAAATACTGTTGATTCCAAAAGTATTCATTTTGGTGGGTTGTCATGTCCCTAAAGTCCAAAATAACATAATGTAAACATCCATGTTTACAAACATTGAATGTAAACAATGAAGTCATGATATATTATCTTTAACTGTGAAAGATGGGATCACTGGACCCCGTCAAAGGAAAAAAAATTGCCCAGGCTAAAATATCATTTTAGATCTGCTGCCCACTTCGCACTGTCTGAGTTACAGTGCAGAAATTATACATCACCGTCACGGTACGAATAATCAGTCTCCACGCACTATTCCCACCGTGACGGTGTAAATAAGAGCTATTCCTGCACTATTCACACCGTCACGGTACGAATAAGAACCGGCGGCGCACTATTCACACCGTCACGGTACGAATAAGAACCGACGGCGCACTATTCACACCGTCACGGTACGAATAAGATCTGGTTTGGCGTTATTTGCACCGTCACGGTACGAATAGCCCCGGCCTTTAAATATACAGAAATTGGATAGGACCGATTGGGCTGATAGTTGGATTCATCTACAATTAAATCCATACCTGCACTCGATAGATATTTCCACCAGGGACGAGGGAACAGCGTTCCCAATCCCTGGTGAAAAGTTTCCACTGAACCCAGTCGCCATAGCTAATTGCAATTAGACCCTCTCGAGGATTTCGGGTCTGCAGAGAACACTCATTCAGGGGATTCCCCTTACCCAGGCGGGGGTGAACAGTGAGGCGGGTTCATCATTTTGGCCATAAAAACGTACCCATTGTTTCTTGAAGTAAGTCAGTTACATCAGACTTCCTTTCTTTTATTATATCGGCAAATGTTTTGCCGTGAATAAGAATTGCTGGTGTGAAGGGGGGTTTACATGAAGCTCCCCGCAGTATGACGTATGACCTCCACCGCCTGGTGACTATTTGTGGGGATTCCCCAAGTCAGGTGAACGTTGGGGAAGAAAGTACTTCACATTTCCTTTTCGATTCATGCGCCAGTTTTTCATGTTTTGGTTCTTCTGATCGGTGGTAATTACTGAAAGGTAAAGTTGTCAATATGTATAGAAATGATTCAAAACAGGAACTTTGACATTTGGGCTGACCCGATGTTGTTTTAATCATTATTAATGGGTTTCGATTTCGATTCAAATTTTTTTGACAATTCATTCATGTTCATGCGGACCATTCATTCAAGCATGCATTGTACACTACACAGCAGCACTGATGCAGTGTGTAATTGGACCATTGATGTATGACATGACCTGCTAGGCCAAGTTACTTAGCTTATAGGGCTAGGCCCGTGTCAGTTGGTAGGATACAATAGCCAACACTAACAGGGGCAGGGATTGAGGCGTTGTCGATCAAGGAAGGCTGCCACATGACATGACCGAAGCTAGGCCTAGCTATCTGTTAGTGTTGAATTGAATTGAATATCTGCTATTGGAATTCAACTTTTCAGATTATGTCGTCTGGATCCGCTCAGCTGCGGCAGTCCAAAAATTATGTTTGGAACATGAATGATGTCCTGGGCCATGGAGCCACTGGCTCTGTCTACAGATGTCGCCATAAGGTAAGTAGCCTACTCGATATATACATAGGGGCCTTTTACATACCAAGTACTGAGAGGGTATGAGGGTGTTTCATTTCTTTCAACAAATTAAGAAGAGCCTTCACACTTTGTCTTTTGTTAAACTGGTATGATGTGGTTTTGGTTTGCTTGGTTGACACCAAGATGTCCAATAGACATGAAAAACCATACTTCAGTCTGTCTCTAAGCAAAGGCAACTTAACTTGTACTTCCTTATAGCAGACCATGGGGTTATTCATTTAGGAAAGCCCCCAACATTTCATGTGGCAACGCTGCCAGTATTCATCATTGTCATTTGTATGTTATCTTGGGAATTATTAATTGACATGGCATTTTCACTCTGGGTCAAGGACATTTGATACAATATTGAGGTCAGTGTAGACGTCGTAGATAGGGGCCTATTTCCTCGTTTTGAGGGATATCATGCAAAAAATCACGATGTAACACAACAAAGTCCTTTTTCAGAAAAATGGAGAGATGTATGCTGTGAAAACCTTCAATATAATGAGCACACAGCGCCCCATGGACGTCCAGATGAGGGAGTTCGATGTACTGGCAAAATGTGACCACCAGAATATAGTCAAGTTATTGGCAATAGAAGAGGATGTAAGCATTTTATCAAACTGCCTGAAAAATCACGATTAAGAAGTCATAACTTAATCAATGGTAACAAAAAAGTGCTCACTGAGATTTTTCCAGCAAATGGTCATGTCACTGTACAACACATCAGTGGATTCAATTGTGAATAACAAATCTTGACGGTTGGTTCCCCTTTGCTATAGAATTCATTGTGCGCTCTGCAGCTCAACACCCTGTAGCAGTTGATTCCTACCAGGGCCTACTTGGGTGGCTTTTAGATATTTTGCATTGGTCTTTGATGGCGCATCAGAAGTTCTACTGTCTTTGGCTGATTATGTGCATATGTTACAGATGCCTAGGGCTGATTATTATTCTAGAAATCATCAGGTAGGCCATGTCAGAAGGGTGTGAGCCTACTTCCTTACCGTACAGCGACTTACCATTAATCCTGGCATGCTAACTTTAATCCTCTTGTCCTTTAGTAGCATGCATTGTTGGGATTGTTGAGCTGTGATGGGGGAAAGATTGACTTCGCTTCATCCCCAAGACGGCGCCAACTCAACCGATCCTGATATCCTGAAATTTCCTCGCTCAGTCAGAAGCTGAAGGGTCATTAATCCTGGTTGTGTTTTTCATCAGCTTTCAGCAATAGGGGGCACTAATGTGGCAATAACTGACCTCCACTGTTAGGTGGCCATGTAGGTGTGGTTATGTTATAACACATGTTGACTTTATCACTGAGAGGCTGTTCTGATAGAACAGAGTAGATTCGGTCATAGCAGTGTCGTGTTAGATCAAGTCTAGATTTGTTGAGGGTGTGTGTAGGGCCTGGTGCTGTGCAAGGCAAATGGCTCACCATAGCAAATGAATTGGCAAGGCAAGTAATGCAAGCACACCAGGTATTTGCCCCTGGTTTTGTTTGATGCATGCATCAAAAGATGATTTCATGTAGCCTTGACCTCGAGTGAGGCGGAGAGATCCTTGCTTTTTGGAGGCTGGTAGTCAATTCACATTTGTTTATTGATCCCTTCTCCTTAGTTCTCCATTGTTTATAAGCGGCACCCAGTGATTGCAGCTTAGCTAACACTAATGTTAGGACAGTGTTAATGTTAGGTCAGTCTGTTTTGATTCAGATGTTAGCGTGGTGTCCTAATCATGACATGTGAAACTCTCAAATAGGTTGTAATTGAACCTCTGCAAAGCTGTGAGAATTCAGAGACTTCATCAAGATGCTAGATATTGTGACCGTTTGGTTTGGTGGTCTGGTGGGTTTGGGAATGAGGAGGGGCATCTATTAGTAGGGCAACGACAAATAAACTAAAACTAGTCTTGTGTACAGTAATGAAAGATGTGAAGGAAATGATGCTTGGTCCAAAAGCAGTTCGGAAAACCCAGTGCCTCAGGTTGCGAAATCTGTGGATAGTGAGTATCTTGTGTTTGATTTTGTTATTTCAGACAGCTGTGAGTAGCAAAGTGATCGTCATGGAGCTGTGTACAGGAGGAAGTTTATACAGCATGCTGGATGACCCAGCCAATGCCTTCGGTTTGCCAGAGCACGAGTTTCTTCTCGTCACGGAACATGTGGGTAGGTGTCTCTCTGATTAATGAGAATATCTTGAAGAGTGTTCATTTAGCTATTTGAAGGATATTTCTTCAAATATTTGTTGAAGTTTGAACGAAGCCTTCTGTTTATTTTCCTTACAGCGAAAGGTCTGCTACATTTGCGAGATCAGAACATCATTCATCGTGACATCAAACCTGGAAATATCCTACGATACATCATTTTGGAGCAGCTCGGGAACTGCCTGATGAAGGACAGTTCATGTCACTCTATGGAACTGAAGAATACTTGGTGGGTTTCTGGTCTGCAGAAGATCTCAGATAGAGCTCTTTCACTTTCAGGCTTCTCCTTATGTAGCCATGAATAAGTCATCTGGATGTGTGTTGAATTCAATATGATTTCAACCAAATCTCTCCCCTCTGTAACTGTCTAAATTCTCCCTATCTTTTTCCCAGCATCCTGACATGTACGAGCGTGCAGTCCTGCGCCAACCGTCAGCAAAACAGTTTGGCGCTTCTGTCGACCTTTGGAGTTTGGGCGTCACCTTATACCACGTGGCAGTCGGACAGCTACCATTCAAGCCTTACGGGGGTAGGAGAAACAAGCAAACCATGTAAGTGGTTCTCATTCTGTGATAGATGTGATTCTTTGGGACAGATCCTCCCGTATCGCATGTGTCAGTCACTCCTTGTGCACATGCCTGTCACCTGTTGAAGTGTGTTAGTCG
The DNA here is from genome assembly GCA_002633025.1 of Notospermus geniculatus. Classification (NCBI taxonomy): domain Eukaryota; kingdom Metazoa; phylum Nemertea; class Pilidiophora; order Heteronemertea; family Lineidae; genus Notospermus; species Notospermus geniculatus. Next base: position 292,690 of record NMRB01000308.1, on the reverse strand, counting down.
GCCCTTCTGGCACATTTAGGATACCCCACAAACGCTGCAAGCAGACACTAGGGGCTTGTTTCATAAAGTACCATTAACTTCAATGCATTTTCCATTTGTTTAAAGATACCATTAGCTTGAAAGTCACTTTTTGAAACAGGTCCCAGCCATTGGAGCAATAATGAGCTGAGAACCTATGTTCCAACCACTTACTACGTACCTGACCCAATTCAGATCAGCAAAAGGGTTTGCTGACATGACGTGCACCATAAGCTGTGGTATGTGCAGACTGCTTGCTACATGTATATAGGTGACTCAGTCCCCGATGTAGTGTCTGACAAACGATTGCCACCCTTCTCTTCCGCTAGGCATCTGATCACAACCAGGAAGCAATCAGGTGTGATATCAGGTGTTCAATACTGTGAAGGTGGAGAGATACACTGGAGTAAGACTCTACCAGGACACTGCTTGATTTCAAAGTAAGTACTCATTTCAGTGACTGGGAATAGAGTGGAACCTCTCTATTGAGGACACTTTTAGGACGGACGAATGCTGTCCTTAATAGAGGGGTGTTCTGCCTATAGAGGTCAAAATGGGTGGAAATTACCTGTTAGGGTCTTAATTTTAGTGTTCTACATGTAATTCTTAATAGAGGTGTCCTCCTGGCATTTGCAATAGTGCAGACGTGAATTTGCTAATTTCCTGACTATTCTTTTCCAGCGGTTTGAAGACACAGATCACGCCCCTCCTGGCTGGGTTACTGGAGTGCCAACCGCAGAAAATGTGGACTTTCGATAAATTTTTTCAGGAGGCTTTTAGTATCTGTGCCAAGAAAGTTATTCACGTGTTCAATGTGTGGTCAGGGTCGCTTATGCGGGTTTATTTACAGCCAGACGAAAGGTAAGGAAACTCTTGGCCTGTGTCCTTTCCTCTGCTCCAGTGTGAAGGCTAGTTAAAAATCGTTGGTGGCTACAGCTACTCATGGACCTCATCTTTTTACAGTTACGCGAAATTCCAAGAATTGATAGCGGCGCAGACGGACATCTCCGCCAGCAATCAGGTGCTGCTCTTCGATGGTCAACATTTTAGTCACATAGTCACCGCGCGCCTCCCTGCCGTCCAATACCCACACACATCCGAAGACTACCCTATATTTTTATACTCGAAAGACTTCGTCCAGTGCCCGAAGTTACAGCTGGTAGACATTCGTAAGTAGACTCAATGTGTTGAGTTTGCGTGCTGTGTAGATGGCTGGGGAGGTTGCCAGATGTATCTTGTCAGCTGTCCAACAACGAGACATGTTCTACATGGATTGATTTCACTGTTGGGGCCAAGTGTTTCCAAGAAATCCCACAGGAAGCAAGATAGCGGGGCCTGTCAAAATAATGACTTGGCAAGTTGTCATGGATGGCAATTCTTGTAGTTGTCTTATTTCTGGTGTCTGCCCAAGTTTATGCCACCGTATTTTGAAAAGTGGATGTGCCTTCCATTTCAGCCGAGTGTCCTGCATTCATGTCAGGCTCAGCTCTCGACCACGACTACTCTATAGCAAAGACGAGTGCGGGAAATCTGCATCTGATGCAGAAGTTGGTGTTGTCTGCTGTTCATCGTCAGAGACTCATGGACGAGGCAGTTAAACTTTACGGGTAAGTATCATTAACATTTCAATGCCAGTGGTGCGAGGGGAGGTGGGGACTAAATATGGATAGCTTGACTTTTAGTCAGAGCCCACCCACCATGCCCTGTTCTGACTTTAGTCCAGGACTTAGTGTGCACCTTCTTCTTTCTAACAGCTTTTTTTACTAACTTTTTCTTCCCAGGGAGGTTCTTGTGCGTGACATGATGCAGTTCAAGGATTATGCCACACATTTCACGAGTATCTGTGATGAAACCAAGAAAAGAGTGGAATGTCTGTTTGATGTCCATTGCAACAACAAACGCACTATTTCCCTCATTGATAAACTCCTGGGGAACAACGAAGGGGCCAAAATCTTGAAAGATCTTGATGATATCATTGAGGGTCGCCGTAGACATCTACATGAGGTATGTCTTCGAATGGATTCACCTCAGATTGGTCTTCCTTTTGCACTTATTCCAGGGCTCTCAGAAAAGCAGAATGGTTCGATGGTCATTCAGCACCATTAGCAGCAGCTCTCTTTGACAGTGCAGAGTGTAAACCCCAAAACTGTTGGGGTTCAGCTTAGGTCCTTGGACAAGTCACTTCACTCAAATGGCTCTGGGTTCATTTTGGCTTGATTGCATTTTAGATGACCAATGGAAATGCAGAACTGAAGAAATCATGTGACGAGAGATACGAAGAACTGGTCGTGAGACGTACGCTCACAGCGCAGTGGCGGTTACAGGCAGGGTGCTCTGAGAGTGAAAGATGGTAAGCATTATTACGCCTCAATGACACACGTTCTGAACCTTCTGCTCACCAATTGCAGGGCATTCTGCTGATTTCTTACAATGGATTCATTTTCTGTATTTTCAGCACCCAGAAGCTGGACATTCTCGTTAACAATTCATCGGAGGTCGTCCGTGACTTCCTGAAAGATAAACGGTCGCGGAGGTTACCTTACAATGAGGAACACATACACCACTTCTCCAAGTAAGACCTGCTCATCGAAATTCTCTGGGAGGGGTAATGTCCCTACTGAACAGAGAAAGTCAGTTCAGGTCTCAGAAAATAGTGGCAGTGAACAGAAACTCAAGTTTTACAGTTGCTGCACAGGTGGCGTCAGTGGTTTCCCTCCGAAACCTCCTCGTGATTCTTACACAGCTTGAGGTTGTGATGACGGGAGGGATCTCACCAGGATCATACCTTGACAAATATTGTGCTTGATCATGGAACTGGATCGCCAGGTTTGTGAAAGTGAAAGTTACTAACTCTCACCTTCTTTCTTCAGGAATCGACTGACAGAAATCTGTGCCAAAGCTGTATCTCTTCTTCAAGACCACTGTTATAAGAATTCAAAACAGGTCCACAGTAATCTGGCTAAATGGCTCGAGTAAGTATGCAAATGAATATGAAGAATTTGTCTACCGTAGTCGCAAGTTGTCCTTTTTAATACGATTTGCATTCACTACGGGGAGCCACAGTGGTGTAGTGGTTCAGGTCTCCGACTAGAGGTCAGAGGGTCCTGGGTTCGAATCCCACTGGGCGTGAGACTTTGGGCAAGTCTCTTTACCTCACCGGCCTCTCCACCCAGGTGTATGAATGGGTACTGGTCGGAAATGCTCGGGTTGTAGCGCTGAATGAGCAGCTCATCCGAGTTCTACTAAAAGGTTTCAGGATAGACTGGGGTTAGAGTGTAAAGTTGGATGACACCTCTACCGTTGTTGATCTCAGACTATAAACCCAAACTTCAACTTTAACTACTGTGTCCTTTCAGTTACGCTTACAAGATACATTCGGAAATTAACCGGATGGACAAACGTTTGCGGGGCATGATGGACAAACAGAAAGAGGTCAGCACGAAACAGGACGTGGTAAGTAAGAAAAGACAATAGGGAAAAGCCTTGACTGAGCCATCCAGGGACACCCTGGTGTTTGGACTCATCGCCAATGCTCTGTGGGAAGTCAGCTGTGCGACAGACAAAAAACCGACGGGAGCTCGGCATTTGACTAAGCCAATCATTGCAGCATTTCATTCTGATTTGTCAGCTTTTGTAAATGTTGCTATTCCTCTTCCTCTGCAGGTGCAAACGGCTTATTACAAAAAGATCGATGGCTGGTTGTTTGAGGTTGAGTCCTCAACGTCACTTCAGAGAAGTCTTGGAAGCAACACGAGCTCTATGAAGAGCCTTTCTCATCAGAGGACGCTGCTGAAACAAGTCAATGATGAGTAAGTCTTCATCATCTGTTACGGTTTGACACAATCAGAAAAAAAATTGTTGTGTGTTAATGCGGGTGTCAGGTCACACTGCGATTGCCTGCGCTACAACAGAACAGTCGGCATCAGGCGTCGCAATCATGGTCAGGTCACAAAAACGAAAATGTGTACGATCATCGTGGAACAAGCAGCATCAGCTGCCGGGAATCGTAACTTGAGTCGGGTCGACTGCGAATGGATTACGCCCGTCAGGATGACACAGGAGTTGAGAATAGGTTCAACTCTTGCGATTCGTGATCTTTTTGATCGGTGACTGATCCCGATCGTCGTAAATGAGATGCAACTGCAGTCATGTCACACCAGATCGGCGACTGATTTGTTCCACGCTGTCGTGCCTCAGAGGCAAAGTGATCCGGAAAAGTCAGTCTGCGCCTGTTCCGTGCCATCGCAAGGTCGACCTGACATCGTCATAAGACATGCGAGTTCTCTTGCTGATATCGTCTTTCAATGGGCAATTCATTGTTAGTTTCCTTATGACTTATGTAGGAACTGTTACCTTTCCAGCCTCCTGTCTCTACGAACCGAGAGCGGCAGGATCAAGACCACATTGTTAGAAAACTGTGATGTCATGAAAAAGTAAGTCTTCAAGCTACAACATTGGGTCATATGAATAAAGACTAGCAAATGCTTTTACTTGAATTTTTCAATACAAATGCACTATGCAATGCTGTACAAATCGGAAGTAAAGGCATTTGCTTGTCTTTATTCATATGGCCCATTGACACTATTAAAAATATACGCCTACGGCATGCCTCTCAGAACATCTGTGAAGTCAGCAAATAATCATATCGGAACTGAAACAGCTCCATTGACATTGACCTAAAAACTAATGACATCTCTCACCCCACAGAGGTAGCTACTTTCATGGAACATGTGCGTCCCCCCCCCCACACCACATCACGCAGTGCCCCCACCCACAAAGTCCCACAGACTCTATACAGACTGGAGACTTAGGGAGAGAGAGATCCCAAGCTTTACCTCACGTGGAGAGGAATTCTTTGATTTTAAAACCTTTTCCTTCTCTTTTAGGCTGGAAGACCTCAGCATTCAGAACGAGCAAGCTGAAGCAGAAATTTTGGACTCGATATCCAATCAACAACAGGGTTGATCGTACTATCCATGAAACTTATAATTTGACCTCCCACTCCAGACACCATTGTGATAGGAACACCTCTTAGGACCCATTTCAAGCATTTGTTACAGTTGGTGTTCAACCCCCTTGTTGAATTTTGGGTGGCAGGAGGAATCTTCCGGTACATTACTCAGTGAAAATACTTCGATTTCAATCATGCAGACATTCATTTATCATGAAATGATGTAAATAGGGGTAGTCAACTGCTGAATGTAAAGTTCTCCTTCTGAGCATTTGTTGCAGCTGGTGTTCAACCCCCTTGTCGAATTTTTGGGTAGCAGGAGGAATCGTCCAGTGCATTACTCAGTGAAAATACTTCGACTTCAATCATTCAGACATTCATATATCATGAAATGATGTAAATAGTCAACTGTCGGATGTAAATATCTCCTTGTGACCATTTCATTGAATTTTCCCACGATTCTGCTGAACAAGGTGTTTTACTATGTGTTTCTCCACACTTAGGTACTGTAAACCGTGAAATTTTCGTGGCACCAATGTTTCCGCCAGAGGGGGGGCGGGGGGGGGGATATGTGCCCTCAAAATTTGTGTTTTTGACCAGGAATTCTGTCAAATTTTCTCTTTGTCCCCCCCCCCCCCTTTAAAAAATTCCTGGCAGAAACATGGCCCACTATTTGTTCGCAATTTTCGTACTTCACAAATTCGTGAAGAATAAATTCTGCGATATGGCCCTTGAGCTTCAGAAATTTTTAAGACCCAGAATGCATTTTTTGGCCATTTTGCGATTTTTGCGCGATTTAAGTTGGCGTTTTGACGCATCATCACGAAAATTTCATGGTTTGCAGTGTCACATGATATTACAATTGATTATGTATCACTGTAATGAGTGCCAAAACCAGCACTTGCATGTGGAGTCTGCTGGTGCTATAATGTATACAGTTGAGTGTAAATATACCGTACCAAGGGAGGATGTACAATTTTACAGACTGCCAAGTCCCCCACTGAAAAAAATGAATATGTATGACCACTAACATTCATGATTTTGCAGTATCCATGACCTGTATTTAAACAATGCAGTTGTCATTGTGGGAAAGTAATGGATTGGTTAAAGTGAATCGACAGTCGTTTTGTAAACAGAAGGATGATGTTTGTGAACATGGCCCTCACAGCCAATCAAAATGCAGGAAATGAGTGTTTGTAAACAAAGATTCGTCCCTTTTGCATTCAAATTTTTTGGCTGACACATCACTTTAAGCAATGAAATTTTTGACTCGGAGGACAAGGTAACAATGGTGAAAGACAATACATGTAGCCTATCCACCAAGAAACAGTGGGAGTGTGGTGGCTTAAAGTAACGGCTGTGGTGCATGTTATAGTGTACTTTGTTGTACACAACTCGGCTATTACCTCAACCGTCGCCACCCATGCATGCTGCCTAATGAAAGAAATTGACATGCCGTCATATTTACCAATGCCAGGGGTGAATTCCAACTTTTATTTAAGACCGACACCTTGAGGTCCAAAGACAGCAGGCTGACTGGTTGGCCTTTTTAAATGCAAAGGGTTGCCAGGGTATGAAATATTGGGTAGGTAAGGACTATTTTGCTTTTTGTACAATGTATGTAAGGTATATTCTGTAATTAGTAATACATGTAAATGAAATCTGTACAATGTTCTCCGTTACTGGTAGTCATTTTTAATCAACACTCAATTCTGCAATCACAGTTCACAAGCCACCAGGCCTTTCCGTTTGATGGACGCTGAAATGTGCATGCACCTCACAAACAATAGAAATTCTATTGTTTGCAAGGCGCATGCACATTTTAGCGCCCGTCAAACGGAAAGGCGGCCGACTCTTGACATCACAACTGAATCAAGTCATCGCCATTGTGGGGAGTGTCACGATAATGCAACGATCTGTTTTGTCCCAGTTGGTGACTTACCGGTACCTTATGACGACTTGTCTTTGATCTTTGCCGTTCAGATTGCAGACGGACACCGTCGCCATGTCAGCAGTGAGTCAGCTGACTCTTCCATTCATTGTTCTCCCAATCAATGGAATCGAATGCTTGTCGCAAAAAAGCAAGTCAAACAATCCCATTGAAACAGAGAACTCATTTTCAACCTCGACCTTGGCTTGTGACTCCTGAAACAGCGTGAAACTGTGCCTCTCTGATTGGCCTAGTGGATTCATCATAGGCCCCTAATTAGTCTAGGGGCCTACCAATGTTGTAATCTCCTGGCTAACTCTGATTGGTCAGAAAGACTGCCACATTCAGGAGTTGTCTCCGGTCTAGTCTCGACATAACATTGATTTTAAGAAGGCATCAGCCGGTGTTGTTAGTTCTATCCAGACAACGGTGACAACAGAAGTGAATGCTTGCTTGAAAACAACAAGTCAAACTCTCCCATCACCACCGTCGGCTGGTGCATTTCTGCACCCGGCATCCGCCTTCTAGGCCTAAAGTGAGGCTGATGCACCCAGGGCCTAAACGAGTAAACGTCTACATCAGTAGGCGCTTGATGCCTTAAAAGAAAAGGGTACATCAGCCAGATGCATGCTCTTTTCTGCTATCCTACGCTACTTCTACTAAAACCCCTAAAGAGTTTTACCACTACCAACTACCGATATGACTATGCTTCAAGTACTTACCGGTAGGCTACCACGCCCATTACCTACCTGATCAAAATGCCAGAAGAGGCATTCATTGGGAAATCTCGGAAAATGGCAAAAAACAGAAAATCACGCAAACATCTTCGAAAATCTCAAAAAAGCCAAGTAAATAGTCCAAAAATCACCGGCGGAAGATGAAAATTGTGAAAGGCACCCTTGGAAAATGACTGCAATGAAAAAATGTGCATGTCAGAAATTACACAAAATGCTGACCAATCCCCATCATCCTTGAAACTTCCTAAAATGGTCAGAACAAATTTGACCAAAATTAGATGACAGATCAATAAAATGTTGGAAGGCAAGCATTCAATTAAACAATGCATCCATCAGCCAGACGCATGTGCCTTTCCTTTCTACAGTTCTACTGTACAACCTCTATGACGACTACTGCTACTTGTATGGTGACTGTACTTACCATTATCTTATCAAAATGTCGGAAGCGGCATTTTTTGGAAAAATATTTCAAAATCTCCAAAAGTGGCCAAAAAATCGTCCAAAAATCACTGATGGTACCGGGTATTCTCAGAAAAATCCAGAAACGGCTGAGAAAATTGTATAAAAAATCACTGCGAGAAGATGAAAATGACCGGAAACCTCCAAAAATCGCCGACATCGGTTCACAAAAATCGTCGCAGGAAAAGTGTATGAAAAACACTGGGTAGGTGGGGAACGTTTCTGGTTCTTACTTCAGTGAAAGAACGAAGTGGTCATAGAAGTTTTGTGAAGACAGCAAATTCATCTGCTGCCTCTTTGACACAGAATGGCAAAGGTCGATACTTTCAGTAGCGGTATCAGTATAATGGTCACCTGATCCTACTTCAGGCAGACTGATATTCATTAGTGAAAGTCGGAAAAAATCGTCACGAATTCTTACGGATGTTTCATGAGGACAGCAATTCATCCGCTGCCTCTTTGACACAGAACGGCAAAGGTCGATACTTTCAGTACCGGTATCAGTAATGGTCACCTGGCTGTATTTCAGGCAGACTGATATTCATCAGTGAAAATCAGAAAAATGGTCATGAATTCTTACGGATGTTTCATGAGGACAGCATCTGCTGCCTCTTTGGTATAGAACAGTAAAAGTTTGCTATGTTATCAGTATAGGAATAACAGGCCATGCAGAACCTGTGAAGTTGCTATGTGCATCAGTATCAGTATCAGTATAACAGGCCATGAAGGACCTGCAAGATCGATGACCCCTAAAAGCTGAGCAGCCATCTCCAATCATCTAGTACCTCCAGTAGTGATATGAAGATCGTCTCAACAGTTAAGGGACATGATCTCATCATCAGCTCTATGATTTATCAAAGTGACATGGTACGGTACGTATGTAATAAAGTGGACATGACTTGTGAAACAGAACGAGGCCTAGCAGTTTTCTTACGAATCATGCAGTTAGTCGTGAAAATGAAATAGGCCTAGCTGAAAGCAAATATTTCAATACAGGGTAATAAGAGAAAGAGAGAGCATTTATGAACAGGCAATACCCATCATGGATGAAGTTGTCAGGCTAAGCATCCATCAAACCATGGCTGAATAACCTCTGACAACACCATCCTGATGAAAGGGACTATTGTATGCACAAAAATCCTTCAACCAGTGGGCCTATGAGTCCTGGACCTGGAGCGTGCATACAGTCTAACGTAAGCCTAAATACTTACACAGTGTACCTGAAAGAGATGCCTGAAAAAAAGACATGCAATGTACAGCAACGCTAGTCCTGGACCGTCCAGGAAGTCAAATTTTACCGCTGAGCCGATCCAGCAAACTGGCAAGTGTGGGTATTTTCACCCAGTGAGAACAGCAATTTAGTGTGATCTGATCACTGCTGTCCGTCGAGAGAGAATGGCAAATTTAAGTGCCGAGATCTCAAGCTGTGGTTGTGCGCTGCCTGTCTCCCTTCAAACAGGCAGGGTCTTCTTTCATGACCGTCTGAAAAACTAAGGTGAGAATTAGAAACCTGAAAAAAAAACATGCAATGAACAACAACGCTAGTCCTGGAACGTCCAGAAAGTCAAGTTTTACTGCTGAGCCGATCCAGCAAACTGGCAAGTGTGGGTATTTTCACCCAGTCAGAACAGCAATTTAGTGTGATCTGATCACTGCTGTCCGTCGAGAGAGAATGGCAAATTTAAGTGCCGAGATCTCAAGCTGTGGTTGTGCGCTGCCTGTCTCCCTTCAAACAGGCAGGGTCTTCTTTCATGACCGTCTGAAAAACTAAGGTGAGAATTAGAAACCTGAAAAAAAAACATGCAATGAACAACAACGCTACTCCTGGAACGTCCAGAAAGTCAAGTTTTACCGCTGAGCCAATCCAGCCAACTGGCAAGTCTGTTCATCGAGAGAGAATGGCGAAAGTTAAGTGCCGAGATCTCAATGCTGCGGTTGTGTGCTGCCTGTCTCCCTTCAAACAGGCAGGGTCCCTTTTCATGGCCTTCTGAAAAACTCAGGTGAGAATTAGAAACCTGAAAAAAAACATGCAATGTACAACAACGCTAGTTCTGGAACATCCAGGAAGTCAAGTTTTACTGCTGAGCCGATCCAGCCAACTGGCAAGTCTGTTCATCGAGAGAGAATGGCGAAAGTTATGTGCCGAGATCTCAACGCTGTGGTTGTGCTGGCTGTCTCCTTTCAAACAGGCAGGGTCCCCATTCATGGCCTTCTGAAAAACTAAGGTGAGAATTACAAACCTGAAAAAAAGAAGACATGCAATGTACACCAATGCTAGTCCCGGACCATCCAGGAAAGTCAAGTTTTACCAGCAAACATGGTCATCTTCTTGTGTCCTTCAAAATGTATCGAGTGATCCACACTTGTGTAATAAGATTCCTGCNCCTGGACTTGGTGGACCTCAGACAGTAACGAAACATCTCCATCGCTATGAGCAGGACACTTGCTGAAAGGGTCTGAATGTAGATTTATGCATTTATAACAGTTGGCCATCATCTTATTGGCCAACATCAGAGATAGCAAGTGATCAGAGACTACAAAGATTGTTCCGTGTTGATCATCCAGTATTCCTCTTCGTAGGAGAGAAGTCCTCAGTCTCTGCTCTGACATCTATGGCACATTTAACTGCACCATCAAGTTTCTGCAGCTTTGAATCCTCAAAGCCAGTAAGTGAAAAAAGTGTCTCCGGTTGTTTCTCATCGCCTTGTAAATCCATTCTCTGGTCATCCATGAGTTTGTCTTACTTTAGAATGAATGACTGGCTGAGACTGAACAAGGACAGAATCAAGGATTGTTGTTACTCACCAACCTGCAGCAGCCTACTTACACAACCATGAAACCTTCTCTCATTCAGTCAGTCTTGGCAAGAAAATCAAGTCCATCACATCCATCTGGTCAACAGGGGGCGGTGGTGCAGCAGGGGTCCCATCTCAGATCTGCCTTGCACAATGCTGATGAAGGTCCATACTTACACATATGAAACAATCTTTCATTCAGTCGGCCTTGGCAAGAAGAATCAAGTCCATTTCACATCAGCAGAGTGCCATCTCAGACATTCTGCCTTGCAGTGGTACCGGTATTTGGAATGCTGTAGCTGTCATCTCCATCCTTGCCCTGTGGACCTATCACCTCCATCTCCATGATCAGGATAGTTGCTGAAAGGGTCTGAATTTAGATTTATGCATTCATAGCAGTTGACAAAACTGCTGGATCCTGACCTTTTGTTGGCCAACATCTGATTGGATTGGAAGTGATCAAGAGACACTGTTGTTCCATGTCCATCATGAAAATCATCCGTCTGAAACCTGTCAGACACAAGTGTAGGCTACAAAGTGTCGCAGGCTGCCTCTCCTTGTAAAAGATGCTGTCTTTGTAAATTCTCAATGCCACAAACTATCCATGGTCCATGGTCAGCCATCAGCTGTTGTAGAATGAATTACTGGCTGAGATGCAAAAGTGGCAGAATCAAGGATTGTTGTTACTCACCAACCTGCATCAGCACAATGCTAATGAAGGTCCATACTTACACCACCATGAAACATTCTTTCATTCAGTCAGCCTTGAAAAGATGATCAAGTCCATTTCACATCCATCTGGTCAACAAGGGGGAGGTGGCACAAAGGGTCCCATCTCAGATCTGTTGCCCCGCACAATGTTGATCAAGGTCCATACTTACACAATTATACATTCTTTCATTCAGTCAGCCTTGGCAAGATGAATCAAGTCCATTTCACATCTGGTCAACAAGGGGGTGCAGGCACAAAGGGTCCCATCTCAGATCTTCTGCCTTGCAGTGGTACTTGAAGGGGGTGCTGCTGGAATGCCACTGTCATCTCCATCCTTGGCCTGGTGGACCTGACATCAATCATTGTCTCTCCATGATCACTGGACAGTTGCTGAAAGGGTCTGAATTTAGATTTATGCATTCATAGCACTTGGCGAAACTGTGGATCACGACATCTATGGCACATTTAACTGTACCATCAAGTTTCTGTAGCTCCAGGTTCAATCATTCTGAAACATGTCCACACATGAGCAAGTGTACGAAGTGTCAAAGGTTTCTTCTCATTTCCTTGGTAAAGATGCTGTCTTTAGTGTCTTGTGTTGTGTAAATTCTCAATGCGGCAAACTCTCTATGGAGTACGTCAGCCATCAGCTGTTGTTACTTCTACTGCTGAGATGAAAAAGTGGCAGAATCAAGGATTTTCATTTGTTACTCACCAACCTGCATCAGCACAATGCTGATGAAGGTTACATACTTACAAAGTGATGTTCCTTCTGGTCAACAGGGGGCAGGCCGGTGGGGGATGTCCAATCTCACATCTTCTCCTCAGCAGTGGCACTTGAAGCTATTTGTTAGTGAGTGTTGTGAAGATTGAACAATATCAAGTGGTGATCCATGGCCAAAACAGAGAACTGGAGGTACACTGCATTTTGGAAAAAATTTTCCACCACTGATTTGTCTAATCTTCTGTAGAAAAGGTTGAACTTACCATTTTCCTAGTCTTCGTGAGGTTTGGATCCATCTTCCAGGCTTACTCTTAAGGAAATGTTTGTTATCATGAAACTGCCAACCCATTGCAAGATGGGAACAGCAAAAGTTGTACCAGTAAAAATGCATACAGTGTGCAGATTTGGAACACCTTGAAGACAAGTGTTTCATTCAGTACTCCATCGGACCACACCTCATCGAGATGACCGTGGACCTCAGGCGATCTGAATGGAACCCAATGAAATCAAGTTGTCTTTCAAGTGACACTTCACTTGAGAACAGACCCAATGCTCAATTAAGCTGGAATTACTGTGTAGCATCCACCACACATTTTGATGATGTATCACTGACCGATAAATTCCGCGTTTGAGCATTGGGGGACCTCGAGAGGCCTTTTCTGACAATTCAGACACAACCATCGCCTAAGAGAAGCCTTTCTGTGCCTTCTCCCTCACACTTGTCATTTGATCAGTCCCTTCCGGCCATTCTTCCAGGCATCAGCAACCTGAGAGAGAAAATGAAAATGAAGTCACCAAATATTCAGACCTTCTTTTAAATTTGATACAGCAAAACAACTGTTCATTACACTCTGTGCTCCTAATTATCACAGGAGGACCATGTTTCTCACCAGCTCAGAATGACTTTTTTTCAAGAAGAAATTGTGATGCCACCTAACAGGGCCGTAGCTTTTGGGTCCTGGGGGGGGGGGCAAAAGCCTCTCTGGGGGAGGGGGCAGCCATTTTTGCCCAGAATCTGCATGAAAATCACGTTTTTTGGTTGGCTCTAGGGTTGGCTCTAATGGGGAGGGGGTGCATGGTATCAGAGTCCACCCAGTGGGCTTCCCATTGCATATTTGATCAGTTATCAGATGTTTCTCAAGCATTTGTTTACATTTTCTTAATGGGATCAATTAAAACTTTAGATTTTATTTGATACTTGAGGATTAAAGGGTTAATATTGGCTGCTCCCTTCTCAATACCAGTCGTTTGTGAGAGGCTGACCTACGCCAGTGCCATCTGTCATGATTTGATATCACTAGAAACTGGCTTGGGTAAAAAAAATGGCTCCATCATCCCACAACCTGCCCGTGTGAATCATGAATTTTGGAACGGAATTTCGGTATCAGCAGGATCAGTTAGCCATTCATGGCAAAATTTTAACAAAATCATCAATTGTAACATTTTTTCCTTCTCAAACTTTGAAAATCACCATGAAGTGATCGAAAAAAAAAGAATTTTCTGACGTAGCCAACATGCGTCGATGCCCAGAGTTCAACATGGCGAAGCGCGACAAGAAAACCATGTGACTGGGGGTTGATTTGTCATCAAAATGAAAAATATCAGCAAAACACCAAAAAGTTGGGGAAAATAAATACGCCATCTCAAAATACGGGATTTGTTCTACAAGATTAGTAACATTTGGCTGAGAATTTAAAAAGGATGCGGCAGATGAAAGGAGATTTTTGGGGACCTTACCTGATGCGCGTCATTCCTCGCCGCTCCATGGCCGGAAAGGAAGACGAGGCGTCAAGGCCGAGGCGCATATACGTTCATAGGGTGGAAAAACTCAATGAAAATCGTCACAAAAAAATAAATTTCACATGAATAGGTGACAGGCCAGGTGAATTTAAAGTTGCACAATTTCATTGCATGCATGATTTTAATCATTTAATTGATTGTTCGAAACTTTCTTCGATTTGAAACAATGTATTTTGATACCATAAAAAGCGATGGCGTCATCATGATCCGCCCGTGGCGCTCTCAGTTCTCAGCGAGTCGCCCAGGCCCATCACAAAAATTCGATAAATATCATGATATTCCGAAGAAAGTCCAAAAACGTCGCATCCAGACCAAGGCCTTGCATCCAGACTGGCCTGTGTACACCATGAAGATATTTATCTCACTCCACATGAATTCAAACTGAGAATTCCCTGGGGAAATATCACTGAACGTAAGCGGCACCAAAATTTCAATTTTTCAGCGTCGCCGACATTTCAACTCGTGAAAAAGTGGAATTTTCACAGCTTTTGGGGCAAAATCATGCATGCGGTCATTACAAAAACACTGTAGAAAGGGGCTATATCCTTATGGCACAGGCAAAGAGGGGGAGATCCGTGACAAAAATCCACGACAAATGAGACAAATCGAGAAAGCGCCCCTCACCCTTTGATTTCTGATGCTGAACTGGTTAAAAGCAGACGACACGCGTGCGCGTGCACTTGATGCTGCAGAAGACCGCACGTGAGTGCGCATTTTCGTAAAACCCGCGCGCTTTCACCCTCGCCTCCAGGAATCATGAATGCATCTGTCCACTGCAGAAAAGTCGAGCGTTCAGGGCAATGTAGCCGAGGTATGACACTTTTGATTGACGTGTGCCAAGTCCAGACAGACCTTGGCCTGGCGCCACTGTATTAACCCTTTGCGTACACAAGCGAAGATGCTGAAAATCTGACCGACTTGACGCGAAACTTTGACGGTTTTAGGTCTTGTCTTGACGTGAATATACGCGGGCGGCTATCACGGGGTTCTTCTCTAAGACAATACAATACAAACAATAGTCACCGACAGAGGGAGGGCGGTCGGCCCGGGGGGGGGGGGGGG
>NMRB01000308.1:221092-257631 GCA_002633025.1 Notospermus geniculatus | reverse complement strand
CAGTCTACACCATCACGGTGATGCGTGACTGTACATTCGCCTGTACAAAATGTAGGGCCCAATTTTCAAAAACTTTTAACTTCTTTAAAAAACTTTTAATTGAAAAAAATCGGCCATATTCATGTTGAACACACATAACTCGATATATTAAGGAAGAATTTTAATTTTTTTTCAATGCTGAATTTGTACACAATTCTGTGTGTAAAAATTTGGTTTCCACAGAAGGTTTTCACGCTGTAGCGTGATTTCACGGCCTAGCGTGATGGTGTAGACTGTATATCGAGAAGGAATTCCAGGAACTCACAATTCATTTGTGTCACAGAAATAAGATTGGCAGTTTATGTTGTTTACAAACATAGGCCTCAACTCAAGGTCCAGTTCATTAAACTTTATCTGCCTCTCTCAACGCCAATTGGATTGGCCTTCTTTCCAGATAAGAACTTATTCATGTTTCCCAAGGACAAGAACAATCCACAGGAAGGGAAGATGTATAGATTGATGCATCTGTCTTCAGATCCAACCTTAGGCCCAAGAATCCTGGGCCCATATTCATAAAACCTTACTGGGCTTAGTTACTTGCTAAAGTGGCCAGTTTGTACAGGCAAACACTAAGCTAGCAAGGTTTTATGAATATGGGCCCTGTATTCCAATTTGGTGCCTACATTCTCCCCAGCCTGAACGCCTCCATGACTTGTAAATCTGAAGAGACTAAACTGCTTTCCCTTCGTCACCAAGCATCAGAGTGAAAAAAATCTTTATGAGATAAATCCAATCAGCTAATCAGCTAATGAATCTTAGTTCTTTCATCAGATGCCGTTGGAGTTTTGAAATTGCATGAAGACTATCCCAAATTATTATCAGCTAAGTCTCTTGTCAGCCATTGATAATGTTAAGGAGACAATTGACCATAGGGTGTCACTTTGATTTTCTGAAATCTCCCTTCTTTACCATGTGTGGCCTGGGGATGGATGAAGTATGGATGTAAGCTGCAGTAAATCACAAGCATTTGATGGATTGTTAAACCTCATTTTGGTTTTGTTTCTTCTGTCAACAGTGTTATTTGTGATTGATGCTGATCATAAAACACCAAAACATCATCAGAACTCTCTCTAATAATTCATTGATTTATTTGACAGGATCAAGTTTGTTGGCTCTGGGTATTGATTTGAGAAGGATTGATGATATCACTGTTGCTGTATTCAATAGCCCGCTGTTGGTTATCTTCATCAGATAGCCATAAATTTTCTAAACAATTTGTTTCATCTGTGAATCTTCCCTGTATTGATGGCAGAGGTTATCAGGGGTTCTGAGAACTCATTCACCACCGTCATCGCCAATGGGACAATGGCATTGACTGATGGCTGCCTTTTGTCACCGTGCACTTCATAGAAATGCAAGCTTAGCATCTGAGTGACAACAGAACTCACTGTTGAGCTACATCCCCATCATGCACATCACGGAATATGGTTCACTAGCGAATGATATTCAAAGCAGTCCCTTGGTACCGGTACCAGGAGAAATTCCCCTGCTGCTGAAATGAATCATTCAGTGTTGACTCTGAACAAGCGGATCTGGTCTGATCGGTCAGACTGACCTTGGATGGTCTAATGAAGTCAGGTCTTTCCTCAACCATTCAGCAGATCATATCAGTGAGATAAGGTCATATTGTGTTATTGTTTTCTTCCCTTCTGTCATGTCTGTCTCTACTACAGTACAGTCTGGTTATAAATCATCCAGAGGTTAATATGAGGGGTTCATAGTGCTCATTCCCCTGTATCACCGCCCACAAACTATGTGGGTTTTGACAGCATTATGGAGCTGTATGAACCTCTGATACCTCAGGATGTGGTTAGAATGTGCTGGTGATTTTGACTCTGTCTCTGGTGTGGGAAAAGAGAACACTGCATGTCATCACATAGCAGCAGGACTCAGTCAAGACTTCAGGAATCCCTGTTGAAGATGAAAGGGTTAAGGACTACAAGCATGTCTGTCAACTCACATCAGTAGAATACAATCGACCTTTTTGAATTACAACACAATTGATATTAAAATGCATGAGAAATATTTCCATCAAGAAACGAAATTCGGGTCATCATCAAGTTGTACTACTACACACAATAATATTCTTGACCCCATGGCAGGAATATCAAATGGTACAAGTTTGCATGCGATATAAGATCATTTTGTTCCGGATCTGATCCGGACCCGCCCCGGCTGCAGTTATGCTTTCTGAATGAATCTCATGCCTACATGTACCCTTGATGTCGGCCATGATTCATATCCTGTAGACATGTAGTGTTCCAAAAACCTATTGACCTCTTTTCATTATTGGCAAAACTTGTTATGATTTCTCCTGATTTCTCAAGTACCATGTTATGCCTTCTGGCTGATGATGCCATTGCCATCAGATGATCATCAGGAGTGGATGAGCCATACTGCTTTTACAAAAGGAGTTGATGCACTTTTCACTTTCCATTCCAAGGTGCCTCATTATGATAAAGTGGAACTTTCCGTGCCAGGAGGAACAGCAAGAACAGCAAGCGTCCCATTTTGCCCGTTGTATTGATAGTGTCCTAATAAAGCAGTTCCGCTGGACTGCAGATGGTATTCCCAGGACATCCCCAAGGATTGTTTCCTCAACCAAAAACTGCAAGATTTTGTCTCCAATTAAACTTAATTTGTGGGGTGCGATCTGTGCATCTGCATACAGTAGTCTACTCCAACTGTCAACTTGAACAGCATTTGTATTCCTCCTGAGCATTACATCAACACCAGCATGATGAATGCTACAGGCTTACCGGTCGAGGTCGTTAACATCCGTTTTAATTACCGTAGCACTTCTTGTTAAAAACGTCTTTTCTATCACATACAGTACAGACGTGACTTTGCGGTGATGGAGGGACTGCCTCAGGACAGAAAGCGGTCTGATATTATGCAGTGCGGCTAATGATGTGGTGGTATAAGAGCAATTGCTTTACAACTATCGGAAAAAGAAGCCATCCAAAAACTGTGTGTGTTCTGTCTCGGAAATGGCTTACCATAAAATCTCAGAATCCCACCTGTTTTCTGTCTTCTTGTTCCATGAATTGCTCGCTTAGAATCAAAAGAATGGTACCCATGGCAACAATTATGAATATATGGCTGGCTTTTTCACCATAACAGGTAATGAGATTTTTGTTTGATAACCAAGATTTATTATATTAGTCAAAGGTTATCTGTAAAGAATTGGACCCTAATCCCATCTGATGGAGAAACATTTAGGTTAGATGATTTGATGTATCGCGAGCTGAATTTCACTCTATACAGACAACATTGGGCAGATTAACATAGGAGGAAACCAGAGCCCCTCCACCTACAAGAATATCCCTCTCTATCAAAGGATCGGTCTGCCCAGGGATTGAACCCGGGACCTCAGAAGTGACAGGTGCTGATGTCTGCAACTGCACCACTCTGACTACCTGGATTGGGTGTTGGGTTGCTTCTCCAGAGTGGCTAGAAGAGCCTGAGCCTATTTCAGAGTCTTGTCAGTGGTTGTCATGTTGNACCCCCAGGTTTCATGACCTGAGCTACAAGATGGAATGAAAATTTCCAGTCTCCGATACCTGGTTCATGGTGAAATTGACATATCAAAAGTTGAGATTTTGTCTGTCACACTTTTGTTTCTTGAATAACTTGTCTCCGAGGCCAGGTAGAGCACTAGTAACAAGTTCCTTCCCTATGTTTATGACCCTTGGCAAGATACTGGCATCAACGAATTTATCCTCCAGTGTCAGCATCATAATGATATTGATATATCAAATTTGATATTTTGACATATCGGGAGATCTGCCACAGTAAGCGACTTGAAACTGGTATCACAACATCATAGCTCATCCACGGATGTTATTGCAATTGAAATTTTCAGTTTGCACCTGCTCGGTCGCATGATATTCGCTGATATCATGGTGAGATTTGATATTCAAATTTGATAACATGACATAAGTCAGAATCTGGTGATGGTAGAAGCCTAAAACCTTCAGCTACACCTAGGTTATCAAGGATGAGCTTTCAGATTACGCAATGACCTTGAAGGTCAGAGGTCAAGGTCAAGGTCAAACAGTTCTAAAGTGCAAATCTCCTCTGAATTTCAGGAGAAAACAATTAAGAAGCCTGAATTAACCATCCCCGACAGGTTTTATCAAGAATCCTATTCCAGTTACGCAATACTTCTCAAGGTCAGAGGTCAAGGTCACAGTCAACTGTCACAAATAACATGAGTCAGAACCTGGTGATGGTGGAAGCCTAAAACCTTCACCTACACCTAGGTTATCAAGGATGAGCTTCCAGATTACGCAATGACCTTGAAGGCCCGATGTCAAGGTCAAGGTCAAACAGTTCTAAAGTGTAGCTCAGAATTTCAGGAGAAAACTTATTAGAAGCCAGAATTAACCATCTCCTTCCTAAAGTTAAATCAAGGATCCCTGTTCCAGTTACGCAATACTTCTCAAGGTCAGAGGTCAAGGTCACAGTTAACTAGCTCTAGTGTAGTAAACTTCTCATCGGAAACCATTGACATCGCTCCGATG
This sequence comes from Notospermus geniculatus, assembly GCA_002633025.1. Classification (NCBI taxonomy): domain Eukaryota; kingdom Metazoa; phylum Nemertea; class Pilidiophora; order Heteronemertea; family Lineidae; genus Notospermus; species Notospermus geniculatus. The sequence continues at coordinate 253,066 of NMRB01000308.1, read as the reverse complement.
TCCTTTTTCTTGTTAGGAATGAAGGAGTGTTGAAGTAGTGCTTTGAAAGGCTGATAAGTCAAACCCATGTGTGACTGGTGAGAATTCCTCATGAGTAACAGCTGTGTTGGAGTATTCCTAATCATTGATATCAATCCTGTAGAAAAGAATGGCATAATTGATTCTACTCAAGTCCAACTACCAACATCCGAAACAGTACTATATTGAGATACTCTGGGCAGATGTTCATTTCAAGGGTTGTTCTTTTGAGGTCCTGAAAGCCATTTATTTAGTAGCCAAGAGTTCATGGAGCTATACTCGTGCCCTTCGGGAAATGATGTTGTCACTCTGAACAAATCGATTTGTTTGACCCATTTATTTTTCTCATGATATAATCAACATACCAAAAGGTTTTGTATACATATGTCAGTAGAATGTGGGGCTTGAACTATTTGCATTGGTTGGTGTAAATTGCTAACTGGTTTAGCGTTTGGTCCAAAGAACCCAACCTCAAGAGACAAGTTCTCCTGCTGACAAGGGGTCATATGAATAAAGACTAGTAAATGCTTTTACCTGAATTTTACAATACAATGATGTCTTCATAAATGTACTCTTACCATTTCATGCCGTAGGTTAATACAAAAAGAAAGGACATGTTTTGGAAGCTGTAGAGATGCGAGGATGTGGGTTGGGTCCTCCGTGGCTGATAATTAGCTTGAGGTCATGTGGAATGAGCAATCGGAAAGAATACCCTCGTGTTGTTGACAAGCGTCAATTAACTGCGTAGGTGCAACTTGTGGGAAGACAGATGGAATCGACACGAGTCAACTTCTTTGACTTTTTTGCAGCAGGACTTGCAGATCTGTGGTGTGAGTGGTCACCTGTCCTTACAGCATAATAAATCAGCCATTGAGATGGAAAATGAAACCAGTTACATTATGGAGGCATCTTTCACCACAAGATGCAGGGATTGAAGATTCCACCAGTCGCTGTAATCCCTGGTTCGGTTTCAGCTCTTGTAAATAGGGTAAAGTGGTACAATTGGAGCAGTCAGCCGCACGAATTGCCAAAAGATGGCAGCAAATTTCTAGCGGACCAAAACACAGGAAAATCCATGTGATTGGTGCTCGCTCAAGAATGAATGGGTCCGCTGTATGCATTGAAATGGGCCGTAGTGACACCTATTGGTCAACTCACTGACAGCTCCTATTCTAGCTGCTCAGTATACATCTCCATGCAATGCTGCCATTTTTACACTCAGGGCTAAAATCCTTCATGCAAGACCTGTGTTTTCAGAATGTGCGCTCGCTCTCTGTGGGCAATTCAGCCACAGAGAACTGGGGGCAGTCGTCTGTGTCATTGGTCGTTACTGTAAGTCCTCAGGAAACCAACAATGGTGACTTGCCCATGAGAGCCAACGGCCTTAGAGTACCAGAGTCCATCATCCACCTACGGTACTCCTCTCTCTTGATCATTGATTCAATTGTATTATTCTTGTCATGATCTTTGTCTTTGATCACTTAATATTAGATCTTCGACCTGTTTTGTCTGGATCAGTTGCGTCTCGCTGGTCCTCCATCCCTTGATGTTGCCGTATTGTGGTTGATGAAATAGACATGGTATTGGTGTGTCTATTGTAACAGGGAGATTGGTTGTGTCAGATCTTGAAGGTTAAGCCAAACAGGGACGTATATGATCAATCTGGAACTTATCCTAGGGGGATTGCTGAGTTCGTATTGAATGGAATGAGTGTCAGAAATCAGATTGGGGCTGCACCAAAGCTTTGCTTACAAAAATACAACTTTAAATAATACTGATAAAACTTAGTCCTCAGAATCTGTAATCCAGAAACATAGTATTGTATACAAATTATGTGCCATCATACCTCTCTATTGAGGACACCTTCGGGACGGACGGATGCTATACCCGCCCGAAAGTGTCCTGAGACCGCCAATTTTGCTTTCTTAATCTTACCAAGAAAATGTCTCAACGATTTCTTGGGACTGAAAGTTGGTGTCTATTATGGGTCCCATAGGGAAGTGCTGATGTCAACAATTCTGGCTGTCATGACTTAGTTCCCTTGATATTGCCTGACATAGATGATTGCTGGCACTTTGGTATGATGTACTACAGTCTGTGGGGAGGCCCAGGGTAACCAATGGTTACTATGGGATACCATGGTGACTGTTCCTTTTTCAGTGGTTTATGTATCAATTTGTCTACCAGGCCTCAAGCACTGCGTGTCTGCTCAAATGAAATTAGTGACACCTCCCATTGCGGATACCTCTACCAAGAGGACACCTCAGTATTATGGCCAGGCTCAGCCCCAAATCGGCCATTCCTGATTATTTTGACCTCGATAATCCAGAGACCTCTGAATTATGAATAGCATTTCTCAATCCCAACAGTGTCTTGGGGCCGTATGCACGGGTCACACTTTCATTAAAGTCGGACTTTTCTCAATGCTTTAAGCATAGAGAAAGTCTAATTTAAGCTATACTTTCGGCTAAAGTGCGACCCGTGAATACGGCCCTTTCACAGAGAGGTTCCACTTTGGCTGTACAGTAAGTTCAGAATTAGCTGTTGTGATGCAGTTCTTGTCACATTTTGCATAGTTTCTTCATCCCCAATTGTATGCTGACATACTGATGAGCTCTTGCACGTTATGGTCCCTGGATTTACAATGTTTGTTGCACGTTCTAATCACGGATGAGGTTTCATGTTGCCAGTGATTACTGATGTGGCACAAAAAGATATGAATGATTTTCATATCCTGTTGGAAATCTCGTGAAACCCAGTTATCTAGACATCAGAGATATTGTCACCTGTTTGTCAATGTGTTCACAGGTCCGTTATCAACAAAAGATCAGGTCCGTTATCTTGCCTAACAAATGCAGTGACCAATCCCTAAGGCCCCTATTACATAGAAGTATACGGTATACGAAAACGCCGATTAACAAAGGCTTGAATTGGATTCACGACCGTGGAGCCATTGTTAACCGGCGTTTTCGTATACCTTATACTTCAATGTATTCAGGGCCTAATACAGCAGTGCATTTTACTGCGCAGTTTCAGCAAGTATGGGTGTACCGCTTGCAGTACAATCTGATCTGCCAGATCTTCCGATAAACCAAATGGCAGGTGGTACACCCCTTTAGGCCTCTGCCACCAACCCTAAAAGGGCCATTACAAATGCAGATATTCATCGTGCATCATATGCATCTGGGCATGGCTTTGTTGTGGCGTTTTCCTGGTCAAGATGGATGATGTGAAACATTCCAGCCACGAGCGTAGACTAGATTTGCCGTCGCTTACCGTCCTTGTTCATCTACCTCGTATATCTTTCCAGGAGATCAAGTACACAAGTCTGACCCCACAGAGATCCCGCCTGCGTGCCCGCACCATATCACAGTCATCAACGGACAGCTACAGTTCAAGTAAGTGTCCATGTCACTGTGTTGTATCGGTTAGTGACTTGCTTGCCATAAGACTCAAGGGCAACACCTCCTTTTGAGAGGAGTGGACCAAAATGACAATAAAACTCTATCAATCAGATCTGATATTTCTGTTGCTGTTTGTTCTTTGATCCATCACTGGCATCAGTATTTTGGTTTGCTTTGTTTAGTTCACACCATATTTGCCAGGTGGCAGCATTGAAAAACAAAGTCCCACAAACGCTTTACTTGGTGTCATCATCATCACTGATCAGAATGCCATTAGGTTTAGTTCCTCACTTTCCTGCAAGATGGCAGCACTTGTGAATTTGTAGTTCACAGAAACCACTTCAGATGTCGGGCATTGCTGGCATGTTGGGTTGAATCAGTTGCTTGACAAAATGGAACCCTCCATAGTTTGCAGTGAAAGAACAACAAATTTTAGTCACTGGTTATCGAACTGGGTATCAGCGTTGTCAGTTGTTGTCAAGAGGCTAGTTGCTCTTATGACAAACTTAGTGTAGCTCCACATCTCCGACATCGTGTACACCAGCCTCTAACTAACCTTTTCCTGACCTTCACCCCTTCGGGAATGGAATTTGCTTAGTTCTGTGCAGATATCCTCAGTGGGCAACCTCTTATTAAATCCGGCCAACATGATCCTATTATGGCCGATATCGGTCATATCAGAATGTCACCGAGAACTAATCACGAGTATTGTACATAAAATATTTGATGATTTTGTCCCGTGTAACCCAATATTGCCTGAATGAGGTTGCAGCTGCGGATGTGATCGCTTGTTGTTGGTGAGGTTGGAATGGCTGAGTGGCCTGATCAGCCATTTGCCCTCAATCTACATGTTGAAGGAAACGGATGCACAGAGAAATCTGTAATGTCAAAGTAAAACCTAGTTCATACTTCGACGCATGCCCATCAGCTTCCGACGCGCAATCAAAATCTGGACGCCGACTTCGCGGAGTTGATTCATATTCTAGCGTACTTCAGCGACAGTGACGTGTTGTGAAATCGTGCGACAGGGTTGCCGTCAAATGCAAGATCACGGGTCAGTCGTCGGTGATGGTCGTGCGTCGACGTATGAATTAGGCATTAGCCATCCTTTCTGTCACATGCAGGATTTAAAAGTGTTTGACTGCCATAACTTTCAAATCCTCACTAAGGAATCTTGTGGATTTGATGCAAGGCATCCTTTGACCGCAACCCCTACCAAACATCAAGGTGGTTGATGAGCTGATGAGTGGCCCCCTGCTGGATAAGCCGCCTTTGGTGCAAGGGTCAATCGATCTGCAATGATCTTAGATGTCTTAGCGATAGCAGGAGACATCTGTCTGCCGTGAGCATGTCGAATTATCTACGGTCACGATGTAGCAGTCTTCGATTGCTAATCTGTTCTGATGGATTTTTTTCATGTCGATCGTCCGGCAGATGGGAATACAGTAAAAACGTCAAGAGTGGGCAGTAGGTCGAAGATGGCATATTACCGTATCTCAGAGCAGCATCCCTGATGTTCTGAGTGCCATGTGGACACGATGGGAAGGAGATGGAACTTGGAAGAAGATCTGTTTGTACATTAACAGATTTCAATTTCCCCCAACTGTCAGGTTCTGCTGTGAGAGTTGTTGTCAACGATATCAGGCGCTTGTGGTCAAGACAGGGTCATCAGGGAAAAAGATTGAGGTCTGAACAACTCCGCAGTTTGTATGGCAAAGATTGAGGTCCGAACAACTCCACAGTTTGTATGGCAAAGATTGAGGTCCGAACAACTCCGCAGTTGGTATGGCAGAGATTGAGGTCCGAATCATGTGATCTGCTGTTCTGGCTCCCTTTTTGAATCCTATCTGATATGGATTCATGATGTTGTTTTCTTTTACATATTCCTCAATCCTGTTATCGAGAATGGAGCTGAAGACCTTTGATAAGCAGCTGTTTACAGCAATACCACGATAGTTTCCAGGGTCTGATGGATCTCCATCTTTGAAAATATTTGTTATATAACCACGGCACCAATTCTTTGGGTATGATCCAGACACTAAAATATCATTGAAAACCCGAACGTAAGCTTCGGTCAGATAAGGGGTTGAAGCCTTAATCATTTCATTGCTTACTTGGTCAGGGCCCACTGCTTTACCATTTTTTAAATTGCTAATAGCCCTTACAACTTCTTCTTTGGTTATTTTGTAATCCATTTTGGAGAAAAAGGCTTCACCCTTCATCGTACCGAATTCATCGAGTAACTCTTTTGGAATAGGAGGGGGTGACCCTGAGAGCAGATTTTTGTAATGGGCTACCCATTCTTCAGCAGAAATATTAGTACTTTTCTTATTAGTAGATTTGCTGCCATCGGACCCGTCACAGTTTTTTAGTTTGTCAACCAAGTCCCAGTATGCCTTGGGATTTTTCTGTGACACTTCCTCCAATTTAGTAATAAGATCCTGTCTGTAGGCAAGTTTCTTTTTCCTGACAAGGCTCTTAAACTGCTTTTTAAGTACAAAAAACCTCCCGCGTACTACCGGGTTTTTAGGGTTCTTTATTAGACATTCACCCGCTGCTCTCAGGGATCTCCTCAGCTCAACACAAGACTGATCATACCACTTTTTATGTTTACATTGCTTTTTCATCGAAGATGGCTTGCCATTCCGCCTTCGACCCAGTCCACCAACACCAGCCGCTTTACTAGAAGCTTGAATCAATACTTCAGCTAGGTTCATAGTTCTCTGGTCTATGTCTTGCAAATTATCAACTACCAGGTTTGCAATTTCTATCTTAAATTCATCCCCTTGAAGAATGTCCCTGAACCTCTCCGATATCTCATTATTCCACTTACACTTTTTTGGGATATCATGCAATTTAGATGCTTCTGGTGAAGGTTGGCTAGGCTTTGAATTTGAGGTCAGTCCCACAGAAATCATACAATGGTCACTCAAATCCTCAAAGTAGTCTTGCACCTTAAAATACCTTATGTTGTTAAATAGGCTATGGTGTGCCAAGGCAAAATCAACCACACTACTACCGTTATATTTGTGACAGGTCAGTTTTCCACTTGTATCTCCCAGAATTCTCCCATTAAGTACTTTGAGTCCAGATGACATACACAGGTCTAGGAAATGATTAACTTCAGATGTTGGCCCCACATGCCTGTCACAATTATTGCGGTGTAGTTTAACTATCTCTAGTTTCTCATCATTTATGTACTGGTTATACATTTCAACGAAGCAGTCATCATCATTTACAATAAAATCTGGTCTTGTGCTTATTCTGGTATTGAAATCACCAAGAACTAAAGTGTGGCCTAGTTTCGCAAATTCTGCTTCTTCCGACTCCAATACATGCCAAATTTCACAATCATTATTACTACGGTATGATGAGTTGGCAGGGCTATTATATACAACACAAATATACAAGTCCTCAAAATGGCCAACAAATGCATTCTTAAACTTGACCCATGCCATATTGTAACTTTTACTCTTAATAAAAGAGACCATCTTTTTGAGATTATTTTTTACAAGGATGGCAATTCCGCCTGATCCCTTTTTTGCATCATTGTGCTTTGGTCTATTAACTTGATGAGTAAAATATCCTGGGACAGAGATAGAGTTAGTCAATGTGGCATGAGTTTCAGTCAAGAGAACAATATCACAATTGTTGACTTGTTCTAGGAATGCTGGATCGTCAGTTTTTGATCCAATCTTTGATTTGATCCCATTGATGTTCCAATGACTAATTTTAATGATTTCCTTAGAGGATCTCATTGAACATGCTGAACGCTTTGGACTCTGCATCACAACAGACATAACAATACAATGAAGATTATGCAGCACTGAATTAAGAGAGGAATAGTAGAGGTCACCACTATCCATTAATGACTAGGAAGATATTTACATTTATGTACATTGTTCTTCTCTGTGGATAGAACTATCAGATCAAGATCCATGAACATTCAAATCAGAATATTGGCAGTTTGTAGAGATGTTTTCAGCAATATAACACAAGCACATGAGGGATAATCTCCTGTAGGAAAAAATAAAAATTTTTTGCCTACTGATAAGAACCACCACTTTAAACTGAGATGAATAAGTCCACCATACTTGCTCTCAACCTATTTAGTTAGGATTGAGACAAGAGCCTCTATTGCAGCTCGTTTTTGTCCATCAGAAAAACCATAACTTTGAGATTTGCTTGGCCTGTTTGTGCTTGAATATCTACTGGTATTTCTCTTCGAGTGTCTGAGCGAATCCTTGAAATCCTTGTTTTCATTGTTGTAGTACCTGATTGTTGCTTTCAAAGTCTTGGCCAGCACAGCCGAACCATATTGGGACAGGTGAAGGCCATCTTTGTTAAACATCTCATCCTCAGCACCGACATAGTTCCTGACTAGAAAGAGATCATGCTTTTGACAGAATCCTTCTAACTCCCTATTGAAAGACTGCACAACCTTGTTATGCATGATACTGTCTAGACGAGGAGGAAGTTCACAGACGTGGACTGCTGCATTAACGTGTCTCTCTTCCAGAGTTTCAATCAGATTGTCATATTTCTGGATTAATGTCTTCACCGAGTCACCCCTAGATATGTTGTTTGATCCACACATTATCGTTATGGATCGATATCCAGAATCACACCTTTTTAAATGATGGTTCATGTCCTCAATTTTAGCTCCCGAAAAGGCACACACTTCAACAGAACTGAATCTGCTGACTTGCATTCTCTCCTTGTCAAGGCCTCTTCCAAGGGAGCTGGTTAGGACCAGGTGTCTAGGTCTCGCTGGTAAGACTGGATTTGATTGTTCAAAGTCCTGCTGTTCTGACTTGTCAGACACTGTGTCATGAGCTTGCTCGTTCACTTTAGGTACCGAGTGATGATTGGACTTTCTACGACGATCTTTTTTAGAGTGTTGGATCTGGAAACCGTCAGTTCCACCTTCCCATGCTTCTTTGAGGTTCTGCTCAAGGTCTTGCATCTTTTCTTCTACTGCTGCCTTTTCACTCTCTTTTTCATCTGCCTTTTTCGACAGTTTTTCACAACGAACCAGCAGTTCCTTTCTCTCAGCCTGTAGTCCCTCATTCTCGTTCATACAGACTGCCAATTTAGCTGAGGTCTCATCGAGAGTTTTCCCTAGGGAGATGTTCTTTCCCTTTAATATATTGATTTCCTTTGTCTTTGCCTCTACATTGTCCTTGAAAGCACTGTTTTCCTCCATTAATTGGGTAATTTTCTGATTGAGATCAGCAACTTTAGGTTGTGGTGATACAACCGACTTGATCTCATTTCAACTGACTGTAGTACTGTTTTAATGTCCTCTTCACATCTACTGGATGGCACCATAGTCAAAGCATTTACAATCTGCGATTCAAGATTCCCAATCCGCTTTTCTAGAATTGCAACGCTATCTACCAATTTGCCTACAGACTGAGCCACTTCACACGTCACACTAGGTTGATCAGCATCAGACTTCTTTCCAGTTTTAGTTTTCGGGATGGGTTGGCACGCCCGACACTTGAATTTCTTTCGTTTTTGATCAATGAAGGGTTTTAGTTCAGCGTGTGACGATCCTGTACACGTGAAGTGAATCCAGCTTTTACAAAATGAACATTGGATCATTTTGTCGTCATCAGGATCCACACAGTTAGGACATGACTTGTTAGTGTTCCTTGCATTTCCTGTTTTACTGCTGGCATTTTCCTTCTTCTCTGTAGAGGTTTCATTGTACAGTAACACCCCAGGCATGTTCATAGGTTGGTCAATTTCTTCTCCACTGGCAATTGATCGCACCATATAAGGGAAATGTTCCAACTGCCATAGCCCGTACGAGTTACCTTGGACGAGAATTTTGGAGGTGGACTCATACACTGTTACATGGATAGTGCACGTGTGTTGAGAATCATCCTTGTCACCATCAGCAGGCATTTCTTCTTTCTCATCCAGCCTTCCCAAATTGAAAACAGTCTTGAAATGCAAACCGTTTTCTCCTTGGTTTGTGGGTTTACCATACAGCTTCATACAGAGTCTGACCCACTGATCGACACTGTCCTTGACGAGCACCACGACAAGACAGTCACTTTTAACACAAAAGTCACTAACAACGTTCGATAGATCGTCTTCCAATATCATCTCCGCCTGAACAAAGGCCTCGTTTATGGCCTGAAATTTCTCCTTGCTTTCAATGGACCCGCCATTTTTGTCAGGGTGCCATTTCATCGCAAGCACTTTATACGCCTTTCTTATGTCGTTTTTCGTCGCATTCTCATCTAACCCTAGCACTTCCAGGTGCTCTGTTACCTTATCTTCCATTCTGGCTACTTTTACTTTTCTTCTCTCGTCAGTTACTGCATGAATTTCGAGTTAAAATTCGTAAATCATTGCACAGTTTTCAAAACACGTCCGCCATGTTCCACGCATGCGCATCACATCATAAATTCAAATTCAAATTCAAATGAGTTTATTGATTCCTTATAAAATAATACATTTCATATTGGAAGAGATACAATAAACATAGTACTGCTGTGCAAGAGATAAAGGGAAAGCAGAGAAAAGCAACAAAGGATCTGTCTTAGGAAAAGGTGTACCTTTGTTGCTAGCGTGCAAAGATTGGTGGTGCAAATAAACTATGTACATATATACTAGGCCCTATACAATTTTGTTAATCGGTGAGTCTTTTTTTCACAAAGGATCTCTCGCAGAATGCTGCCACATGGTTCACATCCTCTTTTTCTGAATTCAATAGGAAAAACACTAAATCATCATTTGAGTGATTAATGTTCTTGAAAACATTTTCATCAATTTTGTCAAATAGGTCTTTCCTTTCTTCTGAAAACTGGCTACATTCTATGAGAAAGTGTTTTTCATCACCTAGAATATTTTTGTCACTTGTCTTACAGAATGAACAAAATCTCTCTGCCCTTGGTATAGGAGGTGATACATGTCTACCTTTCTCGATCTCAAGGCAGTGGTTACTGACACGGAGTCTTGTCAATGCAAATTACGGGTCGAAGTTCAGACGGCGACGTGCGCAACCTAACGGTGAGATCTGCAACTATTCTGAACTCCTCCTGTCACGTGACAGTAACATGGCGGCCGAAACTTCATTTCTGGATTTGTCATGAATAAAATTACGATTTTCTCTTGAACGGCGAAAATAACAACGTAATTGACTGGTATCATGCTAACTCTAAATGTCAACGTTTAACAACAACGCACTGTTGTAACCATAAGTCGGGCATACCGTATGTTCTGGGCATTTTAATGTGGGGGCTGCCCACCATTTGCGTGATCTGGATTCTGGTGATGTGATCAGTGATTGGCATTTTGAGCATGTTGAGTGACAGCACATGCATGCATGCACAGTCTGACAGACAGTGACGCATAGGCCTATAGCCCTAGTTTTTAGAGTAATGTTCCAAAATAGGCCTCCCCATCAATCATGCCATAGGCCTAGCTGAGAAAAACACCACATGTTTCTTTGTAAAAAATCAGTTAGCTAGCTAGGCTAGGGCCTAGCTAGTTAGGCCTTAAACGGTAGGCCTATTGTCACTTTTTCTCGACTTGGACGCACAGCATCAGGACAGCGAGATGCATGTCAGTGCACTGTACATTCTGTACTGTATGGCATAATGGCGAGAACCCCGGGGAAATCCCAATTCGCGATTTGGCCGAGCAAAAACGCACAATAACTCGCAAAATCTGAGTAAAATTCACTTTTGCGTGTCATATTGTATTAAATTAACCCAAAACTGCCATCGTTAGGTTCCTTCTCGATACAAAAGTGATGAGTTTCACCGAACTATATCTTCTAGTGGATGAGTCAAAGTAGTCCGAAAGTAGATCCAGGTGGTTCGGTCGCCGCATCACTATCCCAGCTATAGGTGGGGGCGCAATAAGATATTGAAGATGGCGGCGGTGATTTTTCCTCCGGGACTAAATCCCAAACCCAAGTCTCGCAATATCTCGCGGGATTTGGTCCCGGTGTTCCGGTTGGCGGTTTTGTAGCTTTGCGCAGACTAGAAATAGTTCCCTTATAATTTTTTATTTAAGTGATGTTTGTTTGCACAAAATGAGTTATTTCGCAANAGTTACAAAATTATCTTCTTTTTATTCCCTTCTTCCAGTTTTTATCAATCTTGACACTAGAGGGTCTTGGGACGAGGTTCAACCAACACCCCCTTTTCGAAGGTTACCATCTTGAAAAGTAGTGCAGTGGAAGGTTAAATGGAAAAATATCTACCAATTGTGATCAGGCTCCTATCGGTAACTCCATTAGGAGGAGTGATGCGGTCAAACATGGCGGCGACTGGTCGATGACAGTGTCTATAATTTGTGTAACGTATTGGAGAAAATCGGCACTGTTGTAGAGTTTGGGTTTTTATATGCTGTCACCTGGTGAATCCATGGAGGTAATAACCTCCATGGTGAATCTAACACGCACGCGCTAGTAAGCTTGGAGAATTTGTGGGTCAAACTGGGATAAAAGACCCAATTTATTAGGCACTTTTACTTTAACAAAAATAATATCAATTTTTTTCAAAACAAATTTGATGGACCATCACAATAGGACATTACAATGAAGTAAATGGGACCAGCAGTGCATTTTTTAATAAAGCACTTAATTAAGCCTATTTTATAATTAGCATTCGTTACGGCATTGACGTTACGGCATTGACATTTCTTACACAAAACTGTTAACTGCTGTTTGTACAGAGCTAGCGTATCTTTAATTTGGGTATGGCCGCCTGATCACTGTGGTTAATATGCTGCCGACAACAATTACTTCAAAAACCAAACATATATATGAAAAAAAGTCCGTTATGGTGTTGACACTGAATAAAGCTAACTTTGCACTCTGGGCGGGAAATCTATTAAATGCGCAGAAAACATCCGTCCGTTTGCCTCGTTGCACATTCAGAGATGGCGCCACGATAGAGACGTTTGATGAGAGCGTTGGAGGGGTGAAGTGCGACCTTCCCCCGCGAGATGGCGACTCCTGAAGTATGCGTTACGGCATTGACGAAAAACTTGGGAGACGGACGATTTCTGATTTCGGGATGCATAATACATCAGAAAAAGCGGATTTTGTAAAACGTTCGTTTCCTGCACATTGAAGTACCTACAGAATAGGTGCCATTGATCCAAAATAATTTCTGCATATTGATGATTTTGCTTATAAATTTATATGATGTATTTTCAGGGGGTGGGGTGGCGACATGCCGTTTTTAGGGGGCCAGACGCATTTGAGTGCTTTAATATCGTATTTCTCGTTTCTGAATAAAAAATTAGGCAATTGAATTATATTTCTATTATATAGTACTTTATAAATCACAGTGATAAATAAAAAGGCAATTTCCAGAGTGTTTGCGAATTTTCGACCCCAACCGCAAACTCGCAAACACTCTGGAAATTGCCTTTTTATTTAGGTATTTATCATATATTGTGTGTCAATTTTTGTGCTTTTCATCTCTTTATAAATCACAGTATTAGGATTACAAAATATTATTAGTGTAGGGTATGGAGGCGTTTTAATCACGGAGACATCAATTGTGTCTATTATTCCAGTTCGACCCTTGTACACCTGTGAGTGTGTGGAGATTGATGCGCCGTCAGCTGTTGCCATCTGTTGTCGAATACTAGAACTAGAGTAGTCTCTGCTGACATCCAAGAAAATAGCGCCGGGAGCTGACACGATAGAACTGGATGGCGGTTTAACGGTAGGGGCCTACGCATGCTATGCTGGTAGCTTGCTGTAGTGGCAAGTTTCACACAACAGTCAAGAAGAAAAAAGTTCAATACTTTTTTGAACAATTGGTGTAACGTTTGTAAGTGTTCCCCATCTGTGAGTGTTCTCCTAATTTGTCTTGACGGAATAAGCTGTGACTTGACAATAGGGGACACAGAGGAAAACTTGTCGATCTTTGCCTAGCTCATCCTGACACACAGAAACACTGGCAGATGTAACACCGGGCCCACCCAGGAAGTCAAGGAAGGCTCTTTAACTCAATGTAAACAAACCCACGTGCTCGGCGTACCCGCTGACCTCGTTTCGTTGACTCTCTGATTTGATTGGTGAGATGGGGTCACATGATAGTGATATGTGCCAAGATGGCTGAAGCGGTTGTCTCACCACGTTCTCGCTATGCATCTGGGGGCTCCCAACACTCGACTGAGAGCGCGAGTAGGGTAAGTGAAAACCGTTACTAAACACCCCTGTCACCCTTTCTAATGTAAAGCATACCTTTACGTGTTATGCCATCGTATTGTCCTGTAAATTTGATCCGTAGTCGGTGTTTGAAATTCACCATGTGATTGTATGTGGTCTGTGGGTGGGGGTGTGTGCATGCGACGCGTTGTGTGCTAGTTCATGTAGTTAGGCTAGTACTACTGAATGTACAGTTACACTATCTACACATCATCAGCTGTTCGTGTTCTTTGCCAATTATTTCTCGAACCACGTGATTTCTTCTGTTGATGAAGCCGATGAATCGAAATAAAAAAGAGTAGGCCTACTGAATGTACCGGTAATAAACTCCTGCATTGTCTTGAATTTGGATTTGCCTTGGAGGAATTATACTCATACTGACAGTATAATCAGATAATTCCTCCAAGGATTTGCTGAGACTTGAAACTGAAAGACAACTCAAACGTCAAACTCATCATGATTTTATGAACTTGTTGTTAATGTTGTTGTCTCCAAAAAAGTCAAAACAAGTCAAGTTTGCAAATTCAGTTTCAGAGACCACCGGGCACAGTGTGTGTGTCAGTTAAGTCCAGGATTGTTGTTCAGTCAGTTTTCACTTGAAAGTTACAGGGGGATGTTAACTAAGCCTATACTGTGTAGGCCTATACCATTGGGATGTGTTGGCATATTATCGTGAAGAAATTCCAGGAATTCACAATTCATTTGTGTCACAGAAATAAGATTGGCAGACGTTGTTTACATAGGCCTCAACTCAAGGTCCAATTCATTAAACTTTATCTGCCTCTCTCAACGCCAATTGGATTGGCCTTCTTTCCAGATAAGAACTTATTCATGTTTCCCAAGGACAAGAACAATCCACAGGAAGGGAAGATGTATAAATTGATGCATCTGTCTTCAAATCCAACCTTAGGCCCAAGAATGCTGGGCCCATATTCATAAAACCTTACTGGGCTTACTTGCTAAAGTGGCCAGTTTGTACAGGCAAACACTAAGCTAGCAAGGTTTTATGAATATGGGCCCTGTATTCCAATTTGGTGCCTACATTCTCCCCAGCCTGAAAGCCTCCATGACTTGTAAATCTGAGGAGACTAAACTGCTTTCCCTTCGTCACCAAGCATCAGAGTGAAAAAAATCTTTATGAGATAAATCCAATCAGCTAATCAGCTAATGAATCTTAGTTCTTTCATCAGATGCCGTTGGAGTTTTGAAATTGCATGAAGATCCCAAATTATTATCAGCTAAGTGTAAGTCTCTTGTCAGCCATTGATAATGGTGGAGACAATTGACCATAGGGTGTCAATTTGAGTTTACTGATAATCTCCCTCCTGTCTGACATGTACGCCCAATGAAGTGTGTTCATGCATGAAGCTGCTGTTTAAGTAAATCACAAGCATTTGATGGATTGTAAAACCTCATTTTGGTTTTGTTTCTTCTGTCAACAGTGTTATTTGTGATTGATGCTGATCATAAAACACCAAAACATCATCAGAACTCTCTCTAATAATTCATTGATTTATTTGACAGGATCAAGTTTGTTGGCTCTGGGTATTGATTTGAGAAGGATTGATGATATCACTGTTGCTGTATTCAATAGCCCGCTGTTGGTTATCTTCATCAGATAGCCATAAATTTTCTAAACAATTTGTTTCATCTGTGAATCTTCCCTGTATTGATGGCAACCTGAGGTTATCAGGGGTTCTGAGAACTCATTCACCACTGTCATCGCCAATGGGACAATGGCATTGACTGATGGCTGCCTTTTGTCACCGTGCACTTCATAGAAATGCAAGCTTAGCATCTGAGTGACAACAGAACTCACTGTTGAGCTACATCCCCATCATGCACATCACGGAATATGGTTCACTAGCGAATGATATTCAAAGCAGTCCCTTGGTACCGGTACCAGGAGAAATTCCCCTGGTGCTGAAATGAATCATTCAGTGTTGACTCTGAACAAGCCAGTCTGATCTGATCGGTCACACTGACCTTGGATGGTCAGGTCTAATGAAGTCAGGTGTGTCCTCAACCATTCAGCAGATCATATCAGTGAGATAAGGTCATATTGTGTTATTGTTTTCTTCCCTTCTGTCATGTCTGTCTCTACTACAGTACAGCCTGGTTGTAAATCATCCAGAGGTTAATATGAGGGGTTCATAGTGCTCATTCCCCTGTATCACCGCCCACAAACTATGTGGGTTTTGACAGCATTATGGAGCTGTATGAACCCCTGATACCTCAGGATGTGGTTAGAATGTGCTGGTGATTTTGACTCTGTCTCTGGTGTGGAAAAAGAGAACCACTGGATGTCATCACATAGCAGCAGGACTCATTCAAGACTTCAGGAATCCCTGTTGAAGATGAAAGGGTTAAGGACTACAAACATGTCAACTCACATCAGACAGTGGAATACAATCGACCTTTTTGAATTACAACACAATTGATATTAAAATGCATGAGAAATATTTCCATCAAGAAACGAAATTCGGGTCATCATCAAGTTGTACTACTACACACAATAATATTCTTAACCCCATGGCAGGAATATCAAATGGTACAAGTTTGCATGCGATATAAGATCCGGATCTGCCCCGGCTGCAGTTATGCTTTCTGAATGAATCTCATGCCTACCCTTGATGTCGGCCATGATTCATATCCTGTAGACATAGTGTTCCAAAAACCTATTGACCTCTTTTCATTATTGGCAAAACTTGTTATGATTTCTCCTGATTTCTCAAGTACCATGTTATGCCTTCTGGCTGATGATGCCATTGCCATCACATGATCATCAGGAGTGGATGAGCCATACTGCTTTTACAAAAGGAGTTGATGCACTTTTCACTTTCCATTCCAAGGTGCCTCAGCATGATAAAGTGGAACTTTCCGTGCCAGGAGGAACAGCAAGAACAGCAAGCGTCCCATTTTGCCCGTTGTATTGAGGACACCTCCAAATTAAGGCCAGCACTGGGCAGTCTCATAGTGTCCTAATAAAGCAGTTCCGCTGGACTGCTGTAGATGGTATTCCCAGGACGGCCCCAAGGATTGTTTCCTCAACCAAAAACTGCAAGATTTTGTCTCCAATTAAACTTAATTTGTGGGGTGCGATCTGTGCATCTGCATACAGTAGTCTACTCCAACTGTCAACTTGAACAGCATTTGTATTCCCCCTGAGCATTACATCAACACCAGCATGATGAATGCTACAGGCTTACCGGTCGAGGTCGTTAACATCCGTTTTAATTACCGTAGCACTTCTTGTTAAAAACGTCTTTTCTATCACATACAGTACAGACGTGACTTTGCGCTGATGGAGGGACTGCCTCAGGACAGAGAGCGGTCTGATATTATGCAGTGCGGCTAATGATGTGGTGGTATAAGAGCAATTGCTTTACAACTATCGGAAAAAGAAGCCATCCAAAAACTGTGTGTGTTCTGTCTCGGAAATGGCTTACCATAAAATCTCAGAATCCCACCTGTTTTCTGTCTTCTTGTTGCATGAATTGCTAGCTTAGAATCAAAAGAATGGTACCCATGGCAACAATTATGAATATATGGCTGGCTTTTTCACCATAACAGGTAATGAGATTTTTGTTTGATAACCAAGATTTATTATATTAGTCAAAGGTTATCTGTAAAGAATTGGACCCTAATCCCATCTGATGGAGAAACATTTAGGTTGGATGATGTGATGTATCGCGAGCTGAATTTCGCTCTACAGACAACATTGGGCAAATTAACGTAGGAGGAAACCAGAGCCCCTCCACCTACAAGAATATCCCTCTCTATCAAGGGATCGGTCTGCCCAGTGATTGAACCCGGAACATCAGAAGTGACAGGTGCTGATGTCTGCAACTGCACCACTCTGACTACCTGGATTGGGTGTTGGGTTGCTTCTCCAGAGTGGCTATTTTAGAAGAGCCTGAGCCTATTTCAGAGTCTTGTGCAATGGTTGTCATGTTGGTCAATCCTCTGTTCCGACTCTCTCATCTCAGTCAGTGATCATGATTGATATCAACTTTACTACATGTATCACAGCAATGTCATTAGGAATGAAGGAGTGTTGAAGTAGTGCTTTGAAAGGCTGATAAGTCAAACCCATGTGTGACTGGTGAGAATTCCTCATGAGTAACAGCTGTGTTGGAGTATTCCTAATCATTGATATCAATCCTGTAGAAAAGAATGGCATAATTGATTCTACTCAAGTCCAACTACCAACTGAATATCCGAAACAGTAATTGAGATACTCTGGGCAGATGTTCATTTCAAGGGTTGTTCTTTTGAGGGTCCTGAAAGCCATTTATTTAGTAGCCAAGAGTTCATGAGCTATACTCGTGCCCTTCCGGAAATGATGTTGTCACTCTGAACAAATCGATTTGTTTGACCCATTTATTTCTCTCACGTAATCAACATACCAAAAGGTGTTGTGTACATATGTCAGTAGAATGTGGGGCTTGAACTATTTGCATTGGTGTAAATTGCTAACTGGTTTAGCGTTTGGTCCAAAGAACCCAACCTCAAGAGACAAGTTCTCCTGCTGACAAGGGGTCATATGAATAAAGAATAGTAAATGCTTTTACCTGAATTTTACAATACAAATGCATGAGGCAGTATTTGCTAGTCTTTATTCATATGACCCATTGTATCATCGAAATATCAACTGATGTCTTCATAAATGTACTCTTACTCTTCATGCCGTAGGTTAATACAAAAAGAAAGGACATGTTTTGGAAGCTGTAGAGATGCGAGGATGTGGGTTGGGTCCTCTGTGGCTGATAATTAGCTTGAGGTCATGCGGAATGAGCAATCGGAAAGAATACCCTCGTGTTGTTGACAAGCGTCAATTAACTGCGTAGGTGCAACTTGTGGGAAGACAGATGGAATCGACACGAGTCAACTTCTTTGACTTTTTTGCAGGACTTGCAGATCTGTGGTGTGAGTGGTCACCTGTCCTTACAGCATAATAAATCAGCCATTGAGATGGAAAATGAAACCAGTTACATTATGGAGGCATCTTTCACCACAAGATGCAGGGATTGAAGATTCCACCAGTCGCTTACACTCCTCTCGCAGTGTTTTGTTTCGCTCCGTACCTACGCTTCACAAACCACTGCTTCAAATGGCCGGTATTCTGCCGATTTACCGCCTGATGGCACCACTACTGTCCAACCAATCAGCGCCCGCCATCAGGCTGCAACTGAGCAAAATCCTAAAACACTTTCTCCAGCGCGGCGGCGGGAACAGTTAGTGGTGCCATCTGGCGGTAAATCGGCAGAATACCGGCCATTCAAAGCAGTGGTTTGTGAAGCGTAGGTACGGAGCGAAACAAAACACTGCGAGAGGAGTGTACCAGTCGCTGTAATCCCTGGTTCGGTTTCAGCTCTTGTAAATAGGGTAAAGTGGTACAATTGGAGCAGTCAGCCACGCGAATTGCCAAAAGATGGCAGCAAATTTCTAGCGGACCAATACACAGGAAAATCCATGTGATTGGTGCTCGCTCAAGAATGAATGGGTCCGCTGTATGCATTGAAATGGGCCGTAGTGACACCTATTGGTCAACTCACTGACAGCTCCTATTCTAGCCGCTCAGTATACATCTCCATGCAATGCTGCCATTTTTACACTCAGGGGCTAGAATTGTACCACTTTGCCCAACAGTCTTTTTAAAGGCGATCCTTCGTGCAAGACCTGAGTTTTCTCATGTGGGCTCGCTCTGTGGGCAATTCAGCCACAGAGACCTGGGGGTAATCGTCTATGTCATTGGTCATTACCCTATGTCCTCAGGGAACCAACAATGGTGACTTGCCCATGAGAGTCAACGGCATTAGAGTACCAGAGTCCATCATCCACCTACGGTACTCCTCTCTCTTGATCATTGATTCAATTGTATTATTCTTGTCATGATCTTTGTCTTTGATCACTTAATATTAGATCTTCGACCTGTTTTGTCTGGATCAGTTGCGTCTCGCTGGTCCTCCATCCCTTGATGTTGCCGTATTGTGGTTGATGAAATAGACATGGTATTGGTGTGTCTATTGTAACAGGGAGATTGCTTGTGTCAGATCTTGAAGGTTAAGCCAAACAGGGACGTATGTGATCAATCTGGAACTTATCCTAGGGGGATTGCCGAGTTCGTATTGAATGAGTGTCAGATATCAGATTGGGGCTGCACCAAAGCTTTGCTTACAAAAATACAACTTTAAATAATACTGATAAAACTTAGTCCTTAGAATCTGTAATCCAGAAACATAGTATTGTATACAAATTATGTGCCGTCATACCTCTCTATTGAGGACACCTTGGGGACGGACGGGGATACCCGCCCGAAAGTGTCCTGAGACAGAAGCGGTATTGATCAAGATCGCCAATTTAGCTTTCTTAATCTTATCAAAAAAAATGTCTCAGCGATTTCTTGGGACTGAAATTTGGTGTCTGTTATGGGTCCCAAAGGGAAGTGCTGATGTCAACGATTCTGGCTGTCATGACTTAGTTCCCTTGATATTGCCTGACATAGATGATTGCTGGCACTTTGGTATGATGTACTACAGTCTGTGGGGAGGCCCAGGGTAACCAATGGTTACTATGGGATGCCATGGTGACTGTTCCTTTTTCAGTGGTTTATGTATCAATTTGTCTACCAGGCCTCAAGCACCGCGTGTCTGCTCAAATGAAATTAGTGATACCTCCCATCGCGGACACCTCTACCAAGAGGACACCTCAGTATTATGGCCAGGCTCAGCCCCAAATCAGCCATTCCTGATTATTTTGACCTCGATAATCCAGACACCTCTGAATTATGAATAGCATTTGTCAGTCCCAACTATTTCTTCATCGAGAGGCTCCACCGTGATTGTACAGTAAGTTCAGAATAAGCTGTTGTGATGCAGTTCTTGTCACATTTTGCATAGTTTCTTCATCCCCAATTGTATGCTGACAAACTGATGAGCTCTTGCACGTGATGGTCCCTAGATTTACAATATTTGTTGCACGTTCTAATCACGGATGAGGTTTCATGTTGCCAGTGATTACTGATGTGGCACAAAAAGATATGAATGATTTTCATATCCTGTTGGAAATCTCGTGAAACCCATTTATCCAGGCATCAGAGATATTGTCACCTGTTTGTCAATGTGTTCACAGGTCCGTTATCAACAAAAGATCAGGTTATCTTGCCTAACAAATGCAGTGACCAATCCCTAAGCCCCCTATTACATAGAAGTATACGGTATACGAAAACGCCGGTTAACAAAGGCTTGAATTGGATTCACGACCGTGGAGCCATTGTTAACCGGCGTTTTCGTATACCTTATACTTCAATGTATTCAGGGCCTAATACAGCAGTGCATTTTACTGCGCAGTTTCAGCAAGTATGGGTGTACCGCTTGCTGTACAATCTGATCTGCCAGATCTTCTGATAAACAAAATGGCAGGTGGTACACCCCTTTAATAGGCCTCTGCCACCAATCCCAGAAGGGCCATTACAAATACAGACATTCATCATCCATCATGCATCTGGGCATGGCTTTGTTGTGGCTTTTTCCTGGTCAAGATGGATGATACGAAACGTTCCAGCCACGAGCGTAGACTAGATTTGCCGTCGCTTACCGTCCTTGTTCATCTACCTCGTATATCTTTCCAGGAGATCAAGTACACAAGTCTGACCCCACAGAGATTGGTGCTCGCTCAAGAATGAATGGGTCCGCTGTATGCATTGAAATGGGCCGTAGTGACACCTATTGGTCAACTCACTGACAGCTCCTATTCTAGCCGCTCAGTATACATCTCCATGCAATGCTGCCATTTTTACACTCAGGGGCTAGAATTGTACCACTTTGCCCAACAGTCTTTTTAAAGGCGATCCTTCGTGCAAGACCTGAGTTTTCTCATGTGGGCTCGCTCTGTGGGCAATTCAGCCACAGAGACCTGGGGGTAATCGTCTATGTCATTGGTCATTACCCTATGTCCTCAGGGAACCAACAATGGTGACTTGCCCATGAGAGTCAACGGCATTAGAGTACCAGAGTCCATCATCCACCTACGGTACTCCTCTCTCTTGATCATTGATTCAATTGTATTATTCTTGTCATGATCTTCGTCTTTGATCACTTAATATTAGATCTTCGACCTGTTTTGTCTGGATCAGTTGC
This sequence comes from Notospermus geniculatus, assembly GCA_002633025.1. Classification (NCBI taxonomy): domain Eukaryota; kingdom Metazoa; phylum Nemertea; class Pilidiophora; order Heteronemertea; family Lineidae; genus Notospermus; species Notospermus geniculatus. Next base: position 231,311 of record NMRB01000308.1, on the reverse strand, counting down.
GTCTCGCTGGTCCTCCATCCCTTGATGTTGCCGTATTGTGGTTGATGAAATAGACATGGTATTGGTGTGTCTATTGTAACAGGGAGATTGGTTGTGTCAGATCTTGAAGGTTAAGCCAAACAGGGACGTATATGATCAATCTGGAACTTATCCTAGGGGGATTGCTGAGTTCGTATTGAATGGAATGAGTGTCAGATATCAGATTGGGGCTGCACCAAAGCTTTGCTTACAAAAATAAAACTTTAAATAATACTGATAAAACTTAGTCCTCAGAATCTGTAATCCAGAAACATAGTATTGTATACAAATTATGTGCCATCATACCTCTCTATTGAGGACACCTTCAGGACGGACGGATGCTATACCCGCCCGAAAGTGTCCTGAGACCGCCAATTTCGCTTTCTTAATCTTACCAAGAAAATGTCTCAGCGATTTCTTGGGACTGACATTTGTTGTCTATTATGGGTCCCAAAGGGAAGTGCTGATGTCAACAATTCTGGCTGTCATGACTTAGTTCCCTTGATATTGCCTGACATAGATGATTGCTGGCACTTTAGTATGATGTACTACAGTCTGTGGGGAGGCCCAGGGTAACCAATGGTTACTATGGGATACCATGGTGACTGTTCCTTTTTCAGTGGTTTATGTATCAATTTGTCTACCAGGCCTCAAGCACTGCGTGTCTGCTCAAATGAAATTAGTGACACCTCCCATCGCGGACACCTCTACCAAGAGGACACCTCAGTATTATGGCCAGGCTCAGCCCCAAATCAGCCATTACTGATCATTTTGACCTCGATAATCCAGACACTTCTGAATCTGAATTATGAATAGCGTTTCTCAGCCCCAACAGTGTCTTTCACAGAGAGGTTCCACTTTGACTGTACAGTAAGTTCAGAGCTGTTGTGATGCAGTTCTTGTCACATTTTGCATAGTTTCTTCATCCCCAATTGTATGCTAACTGATGAGCTCTTGCACGTGATGGTCCCTAGATTTACAATACATGTATTTGTTGCACGTTCTAATCACGGATGAGGTTTCGTGTTGCCAGTGATTACTGATGTGGCACAAAAAGATATGAATGATTTTCATATCCTGTTGGAAATCTCGTGAAACCCAGTTATCTAGGCATCAGAGATATTGTCACCTGTTTGTCAATGTGTTCACAGGTCCGTTATCAACAAAAGATCAGGTCCGTTATCTTGCCTAACAAATGCAGTGACCAATCCCTAAGGCCCCTATTACATAGAAGTATACGGTATACGAAAACGCCGGTTAACAAAGGCTTGAATTGGATTCACGACCGTGGAGCCATTGTTAACCGGCGTTTTCGTATACCTTATACTTCAATGTATTCAGGGCCTAATACAGCAGCAGTGCATTTTACTGCGCAGTTTCAGCAAGTATGTTGTACCGCTTGCAGTACAATCTGATCTGCCAGATCTTCTGATTTAACCAAATGGCAGGTGGTACACCCCTTTAATAGGCCTCTGCCACCAACCCTAAAAGGGCCATTACAAATGCAGATATTCATCGTGCATCATATGCATCTGGGCATGGCTTTGTTGTGGCTTTTTCCTGGTCAAGATGGATGATGTGAAACGTTCCAGCCACGAGCGTAGACTAGATTTGCCATCGCTTACCGTCCTTGTTCATCTACCTCGTATATCTTTCCAGGAGATCAAGTACACAAGTCTGACCCCACAGAGATCCCGCCTGCGTGCCCGCACCATATCACAGTCATCAACGGACAGCTACAGTTCAAGTAAGTGTCCATGTCACTGTGTTGTATCGGTTAGTGACTTGCTTGTCATAAGACTCAAGGGCAACACCTCATTTTAAGAGAAGTGGACCAAAATGACAATAAAACTCTGTCAGATCTGATATTTGTGTTGCTGTTCATTCATCGATCCATCACTGGCATACCGGTAAGTATTTTGGTTTGCTTTGTTTAGTTCACACCATATTTGCCAGGTGGCAGCATTGAAAAACAAAGTCCCGCAAACGCTTTACTTGGTGTCATCATCATCACTGATCAGAATGCCATTAGGTTTAGTTCCTCACTTTCCTGCAAGATAGCAGCACTTGTGAATTTGTAGTTCACCGAAGCCACTTCAGGTGTCGGGCATTGCTGGCATATCGGGTTGAATCATTTGCTTGAATGGAACCCTCCATAGTTTGCAGTGAAACAACAACGAATTTTAGTCACTGGTTATCAAACTGGGTATCAACGTTGTCGTATGTTGCCAATAGGCTAGTTGCTCTGATGACAAACTTGGGTGTAGCTCCACATCTCCGACATCGTGTACACCAGCCTCTAACTAACCTTTTCCTGACCTTCACCCCTTCAGAAATGGAATTTTCTTAGTTCCGTGCAGATATCCTCAGTGGGCAACCTCTTATTAAATCCGGCCAACATGATCCTATTATGGCCGATATCGGTCATATCAGAATGTCACCGAGAACTAATCACGAGTATTGTACATAAAATATTTGATGATTTTGTCTCGTGTAACCCAATATTGCCTCAATGAGGTTGCAGCTGCGGATGTGATCGCTTGTTGCTGGTGAGGTTGGAATGGCTGAGTGGCCTGATCAGCCATTTGCCCTCAATCTACATGTTGAAGGAAACGGATGCACAGAGAAATCTGTAATGTCAAAGTAAAACCTAGTTCATACTTCGACGCATGCCCATCAGCTTTCGACGCGCAATCAAAATCTGGACGCCGACTTCGCGGAGTTGATTCATATTCTAGCGTACTTCAGCGACAGTGACGTGTTGTGAAATCGTGCGACGGGGTTGCCGTCAAATGCAAGATCACGGGTCAGTCGTCGGTGATGGTCGTGCGTCGACGTATGAATTAGGCATTAGCCATCCTTTCTGTCACATGCAGGATTTAAAAGTGTTTGACTGCCATAACTTTCAAATCCTCACTAAGGAATCTTGTGGATTTGAGGCAAGGCATCCTTTGACCGCAACCCCTACCAAACATCAAGGTGGTTGATGAGCTGATGAGTGGCCCCCTGCTGGATAAGCCGCCTTTGGTGCTAGGGTCAATCGATCTGCAATGATCTTAGATGTCTTAGCGATAGCAGGAGACATCTGTCTGCCGTGAGCATGTCGTATTATCTACGGTCACGATGTAGCAGTCTTCGATTGCTAGTCTGTTCTGATGGATTTTTTTTTTTTGATGTCGATCGTCCGGCAGATGGGAATACAGTAAAAACGACAAGAGTGGGCGGTAGGTCGAAGATGGCATATTATCTCAGAGCAGCATCCCTGATGTTCTGAGTGCCATGTGGACACGATGGGAAGGAGATGGAACTTGCAAGAAGATCTGTTTGTACATTAACAGATTCCAATTTCCCCCAACTGTCAGGTCCTGCTGTGAGAGGTTGTTGTCAACGATATCAGGCGCTTGTGGTCAAGACAGGGTCATCAGGGAAAAAGATTGAGGTCCGAACAACTCCGCAGTTTGTATGGCAAAGATTGAGGTCCGAACAACTCCACAGTTTGTATGGCAAAGATTGAGGTCCGAACAACTCCACAGCGTGTACGGCAAAGATTGAGGTCCGAACAACTCTGCAGTTTCCATGCCATCCACATTACATGTAATCCTTTGACCAGAGGTTCTTTTGTTCTGTTCTATGATCGGCTCCCGTCTGTCAAGAAGAGGGGATTAGATTGGCCTTCGTCTCAATATTCTGGCAGGTTCAAGCCAATTGTGCGTAACTGTTGTAGTGATTTGCCCACCGCCTGTCAGTTTCCCTTCCAGTCATTAGCCATCTCCTGACCCTCTAGACAAGCTTGATGAGGCAGGTTCCATATGACGTCAGGCCACCGACCAAATTGGCTTGTCGAACCCGGAAAGTTATTGCTACATTGTAAGTCTGTCAAGTGGCCAATCATGAGCAACAAGCCTCACGATTTTATTGATTTTCGGCTGAAATTGTCAAAATAAATTTGACAGGGGATGTGATTGATCGCCCTCCAGTATCTAGCGATTTATCGTGACCTTCTTTAAGGTATTTTAGTGGAGTTTCTTAGGGATGGTCATGTCGGAGGGGGATCTCAGAAAATGACTGATGAGTTGAATCCTTTGAAGTTATTTTTCCAAAGATTGTAAAGAAATGCTCTCTAGCCAAGACATTCCATTGTTGCTTTCTATGAAGTCAATTTATTTGCCCTAGACAATTCTCGAATTAGCAGATCTGCGCACTTCCGGTGAAATCGCAAACACAACCTCGCCTCGGCCTGAAAGTGAATGACGTGACGCAGAGAACCCCACGACAGTGACTTCGACGCCGTTGCGTCAGAGTCGACCATTGCTGAATCATGGATTGTGTCACGACAGCTGGTTGCGACTGAGGTTGTGTTTGCGATACCGGCGAAGTGCACAGATCTTTCTCGTTTATGTCAATTTGGGATTTGTCTATTGCTGCACTGATTTATTGTATGCTTTTCTCTTTCATATGCAATTTTCCTTAACAGTAGGTAAGCCTTCACTATCCTAGATGTATCATTAAGGAATCAAGTCTTTGTGTACAGTAGCTTATAGAGTTTGATTCCTTTATGGCTGTATGTACCATTGCTGGGGTCTTGGTTCAAACTTCTAACATAGAAACATTTCGGTCTTGATGCATGAGGCTTTTGGAATATAAATGCATTTTGCTCACTTTGCACTTTCTATTTTTGCGTGCTCACTCATAACCAAAAGCTCTGTATACTTGCTTTGCTTTTGGTGAGGTTGAAGAAATTTCTTGACCATGCTTCATTGCTGTATCACCTAGGCCCCTCGGGGTCGCTAATATCGTGAAGTAATCAGTGGTTCGCAGCGCTTCCTTTCTGTGTCACTGGGTGATGAAAGGAGCAAGCACTGGAAACCAATAACAGCAAGATTGGTATAAGCAACCACATTGTTCACCATCGATGTTTTACTTTAGTATTAACTTTTGCTTTCTGTTGCCTAGTCTTGTCTTGGTTCGCAGGTTCACTGTCTATCTTCGTAACTCAACTGATGTTTTCTCTAGTGCCATTGTGATCTTTGTTGCTTTACGAGAAGGGATGTCCACACCATGGCCTCTCGACACCAACATAAAGAAGATGCAGTTCCAATTCACTATAGTTATTCAATTGAAGCGATCTACTACTAGTATAATATACGATCTTGATGCACGTAATTGAATTCCCAATTCGCTATTCTCATCCAATTTGACCATCGTATAGTGTTAGTTTAATTTGTATTCATGTTCGTGCTGGGATCCTCTTGATGAAAATTGTGTTGAGGTTAGTAGACGACCACCCGCCAAAAGTAATCCATGATGAGATGTTTCTAACTGTACTTATGTTGTATTCATGGCAGTGGTTTCGGAAATGAAATGGAGGGTTGAGGTTACCTCTTTATAAACAGGATGATATGTGACTTAAGTGGACGAACTTTGTACCATGTTTAGTGTTATCTAATAAGAATGATTTATCAATAGGGAGAGGATATTTTTCCATACAAATTGTCTTCAAACAGACATCGGGAATTACCAAGTTGCTGAAAAACGACCCATGATTTGTTGCTGCAGCCAATGAGAGCAAGAAGAAGGAAGAATGTTCTGTTGAGAACCGAGTGCAAAACACAGCATTATTGGTTCTATAGAGGACGTACAGCAGTGATTATGACATCACCGTGACGACGAGATGCCGCCATGTTGGACGGCACGTCCAACGAATTCGTAGTGTCAGATGACGTCCAGCATGGCTGACGTGCGAATTATGACGTCAATGATGACGTCACGTGCACATCCTCTATAGACAGATTGGGCTAAGAAGTATACAGCAGGAGGAAACCAGAGTGCCCGGAGAGAACTATGTTGTCAAAGAGAGTTGCCTTCTCCACCTCTCAAAACAAGTTCGAGAACTGGCCAGTTCACTTGTCACTGATTTAGACAACTAGAGTTGAGAAAATGCACTGAGCTGGAACTTATTCTAAGAAGTGTTCTTTATCACATGAAGTCGGATTGAAGAATCGGTCCAAACTGAGATCAAACCCAAAACCTTAAGGGCCTGTCACACTGAAGTAGTTCTCAAAACGTCCTGCCCCGTCCTAAAAAAATCGTAAAACGGGCCAGAACGTGTAACCCTTGGCAAAATAATGCCTCGATGTTCTGGAGCACCCTTCCCGTCCATGAAGTTTGTAAGAAGACTGTAAAAAGTTGCCACTACGTCCACTCCGTTCGCAGATAGTTTGAGCCCGTTCGGCAAAAATTTCAAGAATGTACTGAGAACTAGCTCAGTGTGATTGGGGCATTAGCGGTGACAGGCCCCGATGTGTTTCCACTGCACCACTCTGAATGAAAGAAGGAACATGACACCTGTGGAAACTGATTGGCATGGGTGAGAGCAGTGGACATGGGGCCACAGAGGGCAAGACTGAAGAAGCTGGTAACAAGTGGCTTGTTACTGCCTTCAAAATCTGGACGTTGTTGGTATGTCCACTGATATGATAAAACAAGATCACAAGTTATCAATCATCCTTGTTGCTATTTTGATCGCACGAGTCCAATGGATCAATGGCTGAGTTAGCCACATGTGTCCAGATCGATAAGCCTTGGTCATCGGAGAATTGATGAAAATGACACTTATTATTGCTGTTGATGCTGGTCATGTCTGCAGTGCTTGGAGTGGGGAATAGAATCTTCTCTAAGCCTTCTCATTTCGAATTCTCTCCTGCTAGTCAACCTTGTAAAAGAAGGTACTTTGTCGGGCGATGAACAACAGCGGAGGCAGTGCCAGTGCCATCGTGAAAGAGCTCTATCCCGGAGACGACAGGCTGGTATTGGCCACATCTGCCAGTGCCATTAAGAGATGACAACCCAAAGTGTCTTTTGGGGCAAAGGTTTTCTTCTGTGTTCAATGCGATTCCCAGTTTTTCCTTGAGGGCAAAAATTTGTAACTTATCACAGTTTGATAATCCTTACAGAACAACTCATTACAGACAATAAACAAATTTTCCCATCCTCATGCCCTGCGTGTTTAGCCGTGTCTCTTCCTGTTTCATTGTCCTCTGGTGATCTGATAGTTTCCTTTACATACATCAGATACTGAAAAACGTAATCCTCTCAAAGCTAAATAAGGTGATCTATTCTCAGATGGCCAGGCTGCTAAACTGTCATGATGTACCAGGGCCGTGTTGTGTGGGTGATTGTGTGACAAACAACTGTATGGATGGATATATACATTGAAGATATTGAGTGGTTTGTCTACTGCAAAACACAATCTCACTGAGTGGTATTTGTTGACTTTCAGCACAAGAAGATTTATATTGAGTTGGTTGTTTTTAGGGTGGAAAGTACTTGGTCTGGTATGATTACCTCCTGCATCCGTAGTCGAAAGTCAGTTCGTTAACATGCATGACTCAGAAATGACCAAGCTTTTTCCCGCAGACCATATTATGATGCCTTCTATTGGCTGAGGTCATCGAGATCTACATAATTAGCTCCACCTATGGATCTCCATACGAGTTTTCTATTGATCAGTTTGTATAACTGGCCAACCTTTCTCATGCTAGTCATATGACCTCTGGACACCTACATTTCTATTGGCTGAAAAAAGTGACCTACATCTGCATATACCTAGCCCCGCCTGTTGGAAACGACTTACTCTGAATGAACTCTCCTGAGTTGGGAAGCAGTGTAACACGTGTGTTTTTCTTTCTGGATGGTGAAACACGTACATACAAACCCTGAAGTGTTAACCGCCCACTGCTTTAGTTTGATGTCTAAAATTACCACAAATCTCAAGATTAGAATACTTTGTTGCTGTCAAAAGGTTCTGGGGCTCATCTTTCCTTTCTTGGATGTCTTTGATAATTGATCGAACTTCCCTCCATGGCAACCGTTTGTGGTTATACTTGATCCTTTATCAACCCATTAGGATTACTGTCAGTGACCGCTGCAAGTGCGGGCTGTCTGGGATGAAGATGGGGCAACAAGTGCACATAGGTGGCGCTGTGAGAGTTTTCTTTGACTTCCTTTTGTAACAGTGGTGTGAATGTACACATGTATATTAATGTTCATTCTTCATCTCCATGCATGCTTGGAACGTCATCATGTTAGCAACAACAGTGAACTGACGATGTTGGTATTTGAGGTGTTAACCATTTGAAAAAATAAAAAGAACTTTCTGCATGTATGAGGAATATACACCTTTGAAGTCGATCTGTCACGGAGAAGAACATTTTGCTATCTGCATGCTCTTTCATCTTAAAAACAGATCAAAGAGTTTGCCATTCCTCACGAGAGAAAATGTTTTGTGTACAAGCAGCGTTTGTACCCACGAGAGTTATTCTTGTTGTTGAGGACTTGCTTGCTTTCTAAAGGAGTCCTCTTGTTGTGAGTGCCATGTGTAAAGTTGATGCTGTTTCGAGGGATGCTAAGATGAAAGAAGTGAAGCTGTATCACTACGGCAGCGAATACGTGGTATGATGTGGTTTCTTTTGTCCTTCTGATGATAACATGAAGAAAGGGAAAGATACCGGTACTCCAGTTAGCAATCGAGTCATGAAGGAGGTCCTGTCCAAGCAATACGAGAGGAGCCCTTTATCTTTGCAGACACTGGTGTCCCCCTTTCAGGCACCCATCCTCAACACAGTGTCTCTCTCTCTCTCCGTAGGACAAGTTATCCCTCAGGGCCTTGTCCTTCCAGCGAGTTTGTCTTTTGGAAATATGCTTAAACCTGTTGTTTTCTGCCGTACTGCTATTCTTGCACAAGCAGACTCTTCAACGCTCGCTCACGCTCATTACAGAGGGAACTGCCTGGTAGTCATGTGACTGGAAAGGACGGGGTATAGTCTAGGGTAATATGTCATCACACAATAGGTGAATCTGAAAATTGCATTTGTTACACCCTGTGGTAACGTACATTACCGGTACCGGTACATGTACATGTATATCCTTTACTTGTTTTTACAGTGAATTAATGAGCCTGCTTTATATACAGATTTGTCAAAGCTTTGAAATAGATACTTCAGAGTAGTGTCATCCATTAAGTGGGAATCAGATAATGGTATGAGACCCCTAGAGACTTCTGTAAATATCAGGATTAACAGTATCATTGTGGCCTCGGCAAACAAAGCTGGCAGCACACGGACAAATTCATGTCTGTGAGTGTGAGATCATCTCACTGACTTCTCCTGAGGTTGATAGTACGTCCACACAAATTCATGTCTGCAAGATTGGAAATGTGTCGCCAGCCACATCCTGGACATAAAACAAGCTGAGATGAGGTAGGCCCTAACCCACTACCGGTACATGTTTTAGCGCACAAACATGGCCTGCATAAATGATCTCACTGAAATTTCTGTGTGTGCACTACCAGACCACATGTAGTTATTAGTTCTACATACTTGGTTTTTCTGGCTCGGGATATTTCCTTGCAGTTAAATCCCACAAAAACGTGACGTCTTCTCAGTAAAGGTCAGCAGTATTTGTTGCAGTGTCATATTGTGTAAATGCATGCTCTTTTTCTGCTCACTTGGATTAAAGCCGTATCCAGGCAACTCTTTACTATGCATCTGTTAAGATCAGAAAAAAATGCTCAACTGACTAAATTTTCAACATTTTATACACTGAAATAAAAGAGATAACTGATATAAAGTCATTTGTGGTTCATTAGGCCTATTTGAATAATCATTTGACATTCTGTCACAAGACACCTCAACCAGATCAACATCTTTCCCCATATTTTTCTCCAACAAGCCCACGTCTAATTGTAGTTACAGCATCATGCTATTACAGATGAAGGGCAGTTGGCACTAATTGCTAATTTGCGGCCTAGATTGATTATCAATCGCACCGCTAATGAGATTGTCGTCATGTTCTTTCTTTTAATTAGCACCTGTTGTCGCGAGTTGTTTTGTCTATGCACACATAACCACATGTATCCTGTCCACAGCAAATGGGACAGTCCTTTCTATTCTGCACAAATGGGGACATTCCATTCTATTCTACAAATGGGGATGTGCATGAAGTCCACTTTTATGTACTGTGTCCCCATTTCGTCAGTGTAGGAATGACAATGGCCGTAACAAACTAACTAACTGTGGCCATTCAAATGGGGACAATAGGGAGGTTTCGCAAGCGCCCGGTTAGGCCCTATGACGACGTTTGTCTATTGTGTGGGTATACCCAAATAATAGATAAACGTCGTCGTATGGCCTAACCGGGCACT
>NMRB01000308.1:202734-218282 GCA_002633025.1 Notospermus geniculatus | reverse complement strand
GTTGGTATGTCCACTGATATGATAAAACAAGATCACAAGTTATCAATCATCCTTGTTGCTATTTTGATCGCACGAGTCCAATGGATCAATGGCTGAGTTAGCCACATGTGTCCAGATCGATAAGCCTTGGTCATCGGAGAATTGATGAAAATGACACTTATTATTGCTGTTGATGCTGGTCATGTCTGCAGTGCTTGGAGTGGGGAATAGAATCTTCTCTAAGCCTTCTCATTTCGAATTCTCTCCTGCTAGTCAACCTTGTAAAAGAAGGTACTTTGTCGGGCGATGAACAACAGCGGAGGCAGTGCCAGTGCCATCGTGAAAGAGCTCTATCCCGGAGACGACAGGCTGGTATTGGCCACATCTGCCAGTGCCATTAAGAGATGACAACCCAAAGTGTCTTTTGGGGCAAAGGTTTTCTTCTGTGTTCAATGCGATTCCCAGTTTTTCCTTGAGGGCAAAAATTTGTAACTTATCACAGTTTGATAATCCTTACAGAACAACTCATTACAGACAATAAACAAATTTTCCCATCCTCATGCCCTGCGTGTTTAGCCGTGTCTCTTCCTGTTTCATTGTCCTCTGGTGATCTGATAGTTTCCTTTACATACATCAGATACTGAAAAACGTAATCCTCTCAAAGCTAAATAAGGTGATCTATTCTCAGATGGCCAGGCTGCTAAACTGTCATGATGTACCAGGGCCGTGTTGTGTGGGTGATTGTGTGACAAACAACTGTATGGATGGATATATACATTGAAGATATTGAGTGGTTTGTCTACTGCAAAACACAATCTCACTGAGTGGTATTTGTTGACTTTCAGCACAAGAAGATTTATATTGAGTTGGTTGTTTTTAGGGTGGAAAGTACTTGGTCTGGTATGATTACCTCCTGCATCCGTAGTCGAAAGTCAGTTCGTTAACATGCATGACTCAGAAATGACCAAGCTTTTTCCCGCAGACCATATTATGATGCCTTCTATTGGCTGAGGTCATCGAGATCTACATAATTAGCTCCACCTATGGATCTCCATACGAGTTTTCTATTGATCAGTTTGTATAACTGGCCAACCTTTCTCATGCTAGTCATATGACCTCTGGACACCTACATTTCTATTGGCTGAAAAAGGTGACCTACATCTGCATATACCTAGCCCCGCCCGTTGGAAACGACTTACTCTGAATGAACTCTCCTGAGTTGGGAAGCAGTGTAACACGCGTGTTTTTCTTTCTGGATGGTGAAACACGTACATACAAACCCTGAAGTGTTAACCGCCCACTGCTTTAGTTTGATGTCTAAAATTACCACAAATCTCAAGATTAGAATACTTTGTTGCTGTCAAAAGGTTCTGGGGCTCATCTTTCCTTTCTTGGATGTCTTTGATAATTGATCGAACTTCCCTCCATGGCAACCGTTTGTGGTTATACTAGATCCTCTATCAACCCATTAGGATTAGTGTCGGTGACCGCTGCAAGTGCGGGCTGTCTGGGATGAAGATGGGGCAACGAGTGCACATAGGTGGCGCTGTGAAGGTTTTCTTTGACTTCCTTTTGTAACAGCAGTGTGAGCGAACACATGTATACTGATGTACATTCTTCATCTCCATGCATGCTTGTAACGTCATCATGTTAGCAACAGCAGTGAACTGACGATGTTGGTATTTGAGGTGTTAACCATTTGAAAAAATAAAAAGAACTTTCTGCATGTATGAGGAATATACACCTTTGAAGTCGGTCTGTCACGGAGAAGAACATTTTGCTATCTGCATGCTCTTTCATCTTAAAAACAGATCAAAGAGTTTGCCATTCCTCACGAGAGAAAATGTTTTGTGTACAAGCAGCGTTTGTACCCACGAGAGCTATTCTTGTTGTAGAGGACTTGCTTGCTTTCTAAAGGAGTCCTCTTGTTGTGAGTGCCATGTGTAAAGTTGATGCTGTTTTGAGGGATGCTAAGATGAAAGAAGTGAAGCTGTATCACTACGGCAGCGAATACGTGGTATGATGTGGTTTCTTTTGTCCTTCTGAAGATAACATGAAGAAAGGGACAGATACCGGTACTCCACTTAGCGATCGAGTCATGAAGGAGGTCCTGTCCAAGCAATACGAGAGGAGCCCTTTATCTTTGCAGACACTGGTGTCCCCCTTTCAGGCACCCATCCTCAACACAGTGTCTCTCTCTCTCCGTAGGACAAGTTATCCCTCAAGGCCTTGTCCTTCCACCGAGTTTGTCTTTTGGAAGTATGCAAAAACGTGCTGTTTCCTGCCGTACTGCTAGTCTCGCACAACCAGACTCTTCAACGCTCGCTCACTTTCGTTAAAGAGGGAACTGCCTGGTAGGTCATGTGACTGGAGAGGACGGGGTATAGTCTAGGGTACTGCCATCACACAATAGGTGAATCTGAATATTGCATTTGTTACACCCTGTGGTAACGTATATCCTTTACTTGTTTTTACAGTGAATTAATGAGCCTGCTTCATATACAGATTTGTCAAAGCTTTGAAATAGATACTTCAGAGTAGTGTCATCCATTATGTGGGAATCAGATAATGGTATGAGACCCCTAGAGACTTACTGTAAATATCAGGATTAACAGTATCATTGTAGCCTCGGCAAACAAAGCTGGCAGCACACGGACAAATTCATGTCTGTGAGTGTGAGATCATCTCCCTGACTTCTCCTGATGTTGGCAGCACACTACACAAATTCATGTCTGCAAGATTGGAAATGTGTCGCCAGCCACATCCTGGACATAAAACTAGCTGAGATGAGGTAGGCCCTAAAGCAGGTGATCCACTGTTGCGATTTTGGCTTGAGATGTGGTTGCGTTCCCTTGCGGTTACCTTATATGGCAATCGGAAGTCCTTATAAGGTAATCGCAAGGGAACGCAACCCCGTCTCAAGCCAAAATCGCAACAGTGGATCACCCGCTTTACACAAGGAAATTTTCCTTATATCCATTGGATGTCCGAACTGGATATCCAATGGACATAGAAAAGACAAAAAATCCACCACGATCCTTTTCTGGATATAGAATGGATGTAGAATGGATATACATTTGATATACAATGGATATCCATTTGATGTCTCCGTTTGGGAAAATCAGTTGTCCTGAGTACTGGAGTTTATATGTTTTTTTATACATTTATATAAATTTCACATAGCGCCCTTTATATTAAATCTATGAGAAATGGATATAAATTCTATGTCAATCACTGGATATCCAAACTGTCACCCAATTTTTTTTATCCAATGGATATCCAATCTATATCCATTGGATATCCAAATCTTTGGATATCCAATGGATATAAGGAAAATTTCCTTGTGTACCCACTACATGTTTTAGCGCACAAACATGGCTTGCATAAATGATCTCACTGAAATTTCTGTGTGTGCACTACCAGACCACATGTAGTTATTAGCGCTACATACTTGGTTTTTCTGGCTCGGGATATTTCCTTGCAGTTAAATCCCACAAAAACGTGACGTCTTCTCAGTAAAGGTCAGCAGTATTTGTTGCAGTGTCATATTGTCTAAATGCATGCTCTTTTTCTGCTCACTTGGATTAAAGCCATATCCAGGCAACTCTTTACTATGCATCTGTAAGATCAGAAAAAAATGCTCAACTGACTAAATTTTCAACATTTTGTACACTGAAATAAAAGAAATAACTGAGATAAAATCATTTGTGGTTCATTAGGCCTATTTGAATAATCATTTGACATTCTGTCACAAGACACCTCAACCACATCAACATCTTTCCCCATATTTTTCTCCAACAAGCCCACGTCTAATTGTAGTTACAGCATCATGCTATTACAGATGAAGGGCAGTTAGCGCTAATTGCTAATTTGCGGCCTAGATTGATTATCGATCGCACCGCTAATGAGATTGTCGTCATGTTCTTTCTTTTAATTAGCACCTGTTGTCGCGAGTTGTTTCGTCTATGCACACATAACCACATGTATCCTGCAGCAAATGGGACAGTCCTCTCTATTCTGCACAAATGGGGACATTCCATTCTATTCTACAAATGGGGATGTGCATTAAGTCCACTTTTATGTACTGTGTCCCCATTTCGTCAGTGTAGGAATGACAATGGCCGTAACAAACTAACTAACTGTGGCCATTCAAATGGGGACAATAGGGAGGTTTCGCAAGCGCCCGGTTAGGCCCTATGACGACGTTTGTCTATTGTGTGGGTATACCCAAATAATAGATAAACGTCGTCGTATGGCCTAACCGGGCACTTGCGAAACCTCCCTATTGACTGCAAACTACCCCTATTTTGACTCATGAGAATAGCAATCAAAAATCAAGGACGAGGCTCAGGTCACCTCTCTATTAAGGACACCAAAGTTCAGTCCCAAACTGATCATTTCTATCATGTCATCCTTTGTAGTCAAGATATGCCTCGACAAAAGAGAGCATCTGTCTGTCCAAAATGAAAGGTGGCCTTGATAGAGAGGTTTCTCCAAACTGGCACAAGTGGTCCTGCCCTTGTCTGGTAGCATCCAGAGTGAGGTGGCCCATGTTAAGAAGTGATTTTCTGGCACAGTGGGGAACAGAACTGGATGACAGCCATTCAACAACACTTTCTAGATACACTAGTGCATCTATGTACACAGATATTTACCAATATAAATGACTATGTCAATATTTGTTATGAAAATCAATGAACGTATATTTGATAAAAAAAAATCAGTTACTATATTAGAAACGTTTGTCACACGCTCTGTTTGTGAGAAATGTAGCTTTTCATTCATACTTCATGGGGTTTTACTCCCACAACAACAGAAAGATGTGAACAACACAACATATTGGTCTAATCTGTCCAATGACCCGTCACTATTGGTTGATTGTGCTGAGGCGCTTACCGGTACGTACCGGTACTTTATGCAAGTCGTGGTGTAACTTGTAAGGCCTAAGTCTTTAATGCTAAGGTACCAACGATTATTTTGTCAACACAGTTGTGCGGTGTTTGTTTAGAACTTGACACTGATTTCTTCCTGTTTTTTCCAGCAAAAGTGGCACAATTTACATGTATCTGATTTGTCTTCCTTTCTTCTGTATTCACTGCATCTTGAGTCAAATCGTCAGTGAGGTACCTCCACTTGGCAGTTGGATTGTTGTCTTGGTTATTGTGTAAGTTGTTTGTCTTCTCAGTGGTGACCATATTTTTCTGCATTTCTCAATTTGAAGCTGAACCTTCCTGTTAAAGGAACCTGTGTTTCACAAAACGCAGTCCACCCCTCTGCACTCGCAGGCCACAGACTGCCACAACTTCTCATCTCCACTACAAAAGCAGTTACAAGTGGAAACGGTGCGATAAATCACGAACTGCATTTGGTGTGAGTGCACTGTCATATTTCATCCTTAGTGAGTTAAAAAAGCAGTTTAGGACAGCATTGGATGGCATGTTAGGCTACTGACGTGTTCTACTGTCAGTACCAGCTCATATGTCGTGTTCATTCCTATCCTTTTCCTTCTATAAGACAGTTTCAAGTTTCTTTAACTAGAAGTTTGTCTCTATGGAAACGTAACTTCCACCTCCAACTTTAACGTCAGATATTCCAGCAGCGATTCAAATTCCAAAACAAATTTTGAAAATATCATTTTTCTTCAACAGCAACTTTTTACGGAATCAAATTTTCTTGCATGTTAGTTGACAGTTTTCGCTCATGTTCTCTTATTCCACTGTAGCTTGGCTCTATATATTGATCCAGGCTTGGCTATAAATACCACCACCGTTAGCATAGTACAGCATTAGCCAAGCGCTAGACACGTGGGCCAGAAGAAGTTGCACGGCTCTCCAGGAACGGAGAATGAGTTTCATTTAGGTTAACCATCTCACAGCTTCACGAGGTGCTACGTCCCTTTTTAGTTCGACCCCTTTCCCTTTGCATTTCTGTGATTGGCAGTAACCATGAGAGGAGTTAGAGTTGATGTTGTTAAGGATTGTTAGAGTATTTTCTCGTTCATAGGATAGGTTGTGTTGTTGATATTGTAAGGAGTATTCGTATTGATGAGTTGGAAGTATTGTTAGGATATGTGATACGTGAGTTATTGTTGGATATCTTAGGATATGTCTATATCGGTGAAGTAGTTTGTCCGTTTCTGATGCAATCTGGTGTGGTGAATATGTCTCAATTCATACCATTCATCCAAGGTGCATTCCATTTCGGTCGCAAAACAGATACTTGAAATTTGACAGATATCTTGAGTTCGACGGATATCTGCTTGGAGTAGAAGTCTCTCAAGGGATTAAAGGATTAAGATTATCCTCTTTCATATTGTGATTAATCTAGCTCTGTGATAATGATGCCACTGAAGAAACTATTCCGGATTAACTCGGGTGAAAACGAGTCAAATTTGCGCAACAAGGATGAGGTGCAAGTGCCGCAAAAGATAATAGAAAATTTGGAGACTAGTGAACCGTATAAGGACCGACAGCGACGGAGGAGTAGTATTCAAATTGATCGGAGATATAGCAATGTTAGCACGCTCACGGCAACTGACTGTAAGTATCAAGTTCATTGAGTTATTTTTGTATCAGGACAGTGGTTTGCATATGTCCAGTGATGTTTTGCAGTGTGCTAATCGAACGCGATCATTAGAATAATTTCAAAACGCTGTCTGAAGATCTCGACAAGTCACCTGATTGTTGTGTTGGCTTGTTCCCACCAGGCAGTGGCGGTGGCCCAGTGGCAGATTGGGGGCACAAGGTTCACGCTCATTCCGTATGTCACTGCACGTCCCTATACATGTATGTATGGTGACGTAAGAAGCAAGCACTACAAGAACTACTGATTACCTCGGGATCCATAACAGCAACATAATCCTCAAAAGAACCCTGAATTTTAAAATGTTCAACCCATGGGACAATAAAGTAATAAATTCTATCAAATTCTACCGTCCTTTAAATGTATTTCCCAAGTACTTCATTTTGTTGTCATGAATATTGAAGTAGAATTGGTCCCACATGAGTATTCAGCTCCTGAAGTATCGATGTTCATGGAATATTTACCAGTAACTTGGGGTTGGAGTGATGGTTTCATGGCAGGATGGGAGGCAATTGCGTTGGTTCCGAGCTCTTGGGGTTGGTGTAAGTGGGGCCTGAAAGTTTACGGAAATAACACTTCGGAGGCATAACGTGATTGGGCAATTAGAGGAAACGGACTTGAGAGAGAAGTCAAGCTGTTGATGCAAATTCTATCTCGACCTTTGACGAAATGGGCGAACTCTGTCGTCAGGAATCAAACCCACATCACATAGGTATCAGCCATTGACTTTGTCCTGCACCACTGCGCTAACTAGTGGCATTGACCAACACATCTTGGCAGTTATTACGTACGCCATGCGGTAACGTTGCACTGTTACATTGAAATTTTCTGTATAACTGCACATCATGGGCGTTGTAGTAGGTGATATCATATCTTATCGAAAAATGGATAATTACCTCCGAAATAATGGCAAACGTATATGCGAATGGTTGAATTGTTGTAAACTGGTGTTCCGTTCGATACGACCTATTCTGATCAATCTGTTCAATAGTACATTATAGGTTGATGTAGATGGTGACAGTACCGGAATCAATAAACATTGATCTTCACATATCCGACATAAATTCAGGGTGGAACCTTCAACATATACTTACAGAGAACTGTCGAACTGATGTTATTTTTGGAATAAACCCTCCCTTCTTTCTTAATTGCCTGTCGGCAGGAACAAGACTTCGTGTGCAGTAGCTTACTGGTATCTTGTTAGCCTTCCTAAAGTAATTTAAACTATCTTTTATGTGATCTATGCACTTGTAAGTAAAATTTTTTGATTAAACAGCAGTTAGTTGAGCACTGCGTCATTAAGGAGTGAGATAGTAAATGAGCATAATGATGATATTAGCAGAACAGCATGTTACCAATTTCTGATTAATCTTTAACAGAAGTTGAAACGCAATGTCAACAATGTTCACGTCATTGTACGAACCTCTAAGACCCGACGGCACACATGCTGAGAGATGCAATACAATCAATTCGTTAATGACTACACCTTTTAGTTGGAAGAGTCAATAATAATTAATGGAATGCATGTCCATTCGCTTGTCAGTGCAACCAGGTTGGTATGAAATAGCGTGATGATCTGGTCAGCCTCCGTGAGGGACTGCCATATCGTGTTAACGGATCAAAGATTAAAGGTGGGTTTCCATTGAAATATCAATGACTGTAATGACGTTCACCCTTTTAGCATCCAGCTGGCGTACTAGACTATTACATACCTGTCATTTTGACTTCAGGGAGCGCCATGACACAGTGGTTAGAGCACTGGACTTGTGACCAAGAGGCCATGAGTTGGATCCCTGGTCATATTGCCATATGTGCTCTCAGCTGGTCTGAAAGGGTCAAGAGAGTGCTGAATGAGTTGCTCCTTGAGTTCCCCCAGAAGGTTTCTGGAGCTACTGGGTGATACTATAGACGAGAACCTCACACTCGCTCGGGTTCACCAGACGCAGCTGTGGTGAACCAGAGTGACAAACCTTGTGATGGTAATCGCCTTTTAAGAGATTTCATTACGAACATCTAATTGCCAGTGAAAGCCAAGACAATCATCGCATTCGTGGATGTATCAATGGCATTGCGGGAGAGCAGTTTCGTTTGGCCGCAGGGGACATCGGAAATATCCAACATTATGGAACTGGTAATGAATGTTCGGTTGTGTTCCTCATTGATACATAGACAGCAAATGGAGCTCTAATGATGATGATACATGCAAGGAGTATTTTTTCAAGATAATCTGCTGTTTGTATGCTATTATAGGATTCGCATTATTAGCAGTGTCGAGGTACAGCTCAGCTGTTCTCAGTTGGTTGAAAGATCTTTTTCCTTGTTTGTTTGAGTCTTGGCAATTGCAGATAAAGCTATTTTCGAATCCATGGTGCTGCTGACGGTAAAGCTTTAAACTCCTCATCACCTCTGGCTTCCTAATACTGACAATGAGGTGAAGGAAAGGAACATCAAGTCGTTGAACTGTTGACGTCATGGAACAAACCACACTTGAGGTTGTTACTCTTGTTCCTTTCTTTGGCTTCATGGCAAATTGCAACATAAGAAAAACGGATAAAAACCACGGTAACAAAATTCCCGGTTTATTTGGTGCACTCTGGCTGTTCGTGCTCTTGAATACAGTGATGGTATGCAGTTCCTGATGCGTGTATCAACAATTACTTGAACCTTCTTTACCAAGTCAGCTATAAACAAGAGCATTCTTTGCACACATCTGAAGGTACGCATATCTGTCTTTCACATCTTGTGGTAAGCCTATTTTTTTGATGCCATCAACCTTTGCCTCTACTGCGTCATGGGCCTACTTCCATCACCCTTTGTACTTTATCACTCTTGCTACGGATGATGTTGGTCACTGAATCCTCCTCTCATGTCATGCTGAACACTATCCTGAACATTATCCTGAACACTATCCTGAACATTACCAAGTTTGTCTACCTCTCTCCTGTCTTGAGTCCTTGGAATGACAAACGCTGATGCAACTGATAGCCGTCCCTAGATCAGCCCCAGAAGCTTTGAACCATTTGATGATGGGATTACCCCATGGATAACCAATACCATTTGTTATCAAATACCAATTTCGGTCGCATGAAGGCAGTTAATTGCCTGGCATAAAGAATGACAGATGGTTATGAAGTGCGAGAGTGATATTGCTGGATCGACGTGCAGTATCGGCACCCATCCCATGGTATTGCTTAAAGCATTAGCAATTCAATGACATTGATAGTCAGTGAAAGGTCAACTCCAAGGATATCTGCAGTCAGTGGGAGGTCCATTTCAACTTTCAAGGACATCTTTCTTCAGTGGAAGGTCAACTTCAAGGTCAATTGCAGTCATTGAGACGTCAACTCCAAGGCCATCTGCTGTCAGTGAGAGGTCAGCTTCAAGGACATCTGCAGTCTCTGCAGTGAGAACTCCAAGGCCACCTGCAGTCAGTGAGAGGTCAACTCCAAGGCCATCTGCAGTCAGTGAGGGGTCAGCTTCAAGGACATCTGTAGCCAGTGAGTTGTTAACTCCAAGGCCATCTGCAGTCAGTGAGGGGTCAGCTTCAAGGACATCTGTAGCCAGTGGGAGGTCAACTCCAAGGCCATCTGCTGTCATTCAGAGGTCAACTCCAAGGCCATCTACAGCCAATGAATTAACAGTCACATTGAAAACGTTTTAGCAGGTTATCGTTCAAGGTGTGATTGGATCCCATTCTTGCTGATCAGAAACAATAGTCCCCAAAGGACAATTCCCAATTTGCAATAACTATGAATCATTGGATGTCATTACCTTTGTTTGGGCTGTAATTTCCTCATCTCATCGATGTCTAATTCGTATGTATTCTGGCAAGATCTATTTGGCTTGTCCTGATCACTATTAGGTTAGGAGACAACAACTAATCCATTACTGCAATTAAGCAGCCAATCAGATGTCGGAGGAATTGCTCGGGAATGTGGCATTACGAGATTATTTTTGTTGCAAATCGTCACAATATCCTTATCAGTTTGCATATCAATGGTGATGAGGAATCAGATTTTGACAGGATGTCGGAATCACGATTGGTTGGCTTGGCTTAATAGTTATTGGTTCTGGTTGGAATGGGTAATGAAAGTCTTCCTGTTCTTCTTGCCAGTGTTGGGGGACCCTTTGGAACCTGATGGCTTTGCCTTCCTCTCACCTCCAGACCAATATCTCTTCTTGTGATCAGTGGGAGGCACGTGGTTTGAAGTAATAGCTATTCTCTACACAACTGTGCACTTTGTAGTTTGTGATAGAGCTGTTCCTTCAGTCAGCCTTTATCCTTTTGACACAAGAGGAGATACTGCTTGTTACCATTGGACGGGAGAGCTTGAAGATGCTTTTCTTCATGGAGTTTTCTTGCAGAAGTTGGCTGTCAATGGACATTTACCATTGTTGGTTTCTGTAGAACTTGTGCCAAGACCAATGACCCACAGTTTGCCAATAGAGGCCTTGCAAATGACGTCACAAGCCGCCATGCTGGGGGGCACATACTGCAGAGGCGCAGCGAAATGTCCCAATGACGTTACGTCAAACACTGGCGTCGCGCACTTCACGCAGGCCACGTCACGGTCAGCTCACACCTCTGCCCACTTGCCCCTCAGCATGGCCGCCAGGATGACGTCATTGCAAGGCCTCTATAAAGGGCCAACTTGTGTAAGAAAACTCATACGGAGTAGCACCTTTACTGTTTCCCTCTGCTTAGACGGAAGCAATCTGCCTGTACCTCCGCCTCCTCCATCCTCTTGTTTCCCCAATATCAGACAATGATATCACAGCGCCCACTCGTTCTTAAGACTCCTCAAGGCCTACAGATTGCTGGTTTGGCGACATAAATAGCCATCTAAAAGGTTTGAAATCGCTATCAACATAACAGAGCCGATTCTTTCCTGATGAAACCGACAGTCATCTAATACGTTGCCGCGAAATAGAAAGGTAATTAAATAGAGTTCTTTCCTTTGTTGTCGGTTCAGGTTGCAAATGGTATTTGATGAGATTTCTTTACTTTCAAAACATTGCATTCTATTTTCATTTCTTATATCGCCATGGCTTGATCGGGGACCGTTTCTACGACTTGAGTTGGAGCTGTGTCTGAGTTGCTGAAGAGTGGAAATAAGATTGTAGAGGAAAAAGCATCCGTTTCTTGTACCTGGTGGGTCCTTCACTGGAGTTAAAGCAACAGCGGAACCCCTGATTGTTTCAAGCCCTGATTGCAGCATTCTGACAGCCAAGTTCTTGAGGTCTGCAGACTTTCCTTTTTGACAGATCAACCTGGTGGCCCAATCTCAAACATGTAGTGCTTTAATAGCTGATGGATGGTGTAAAAAGCCCTTTTTGCATTGCCTACCCTGGATACATTTAGTTAGAAATATGATAGTTTTCCAATGTTCTTGTATTCTTCTGACATGCCAAAGGAAAGGACAGGTGCTGAAAGTGTTTTTCACCCAGTTTGAGCACAGAAGCTGTACATCATGTACACAACATGTACACCAATCTTAGACCTTCTTTTTGAGCTGGAACATTAGGCCTATGTTGTAAATCGCAGATTATGGGCCAATTTGTCTGAAGGCTATTTCCAGAACAAGACAAATTCTGTTCTTTAATCTCATGGGAAGGTTTCTTTGGCTAGCAACTGCTTAGCATCATAATCGGATTATTTCTGTGGAGCTATTTGACATGTTGAACACAGGGCTCGACATCTACCTTTTTCCATTGCCTCTGGCTTTGTCACTTTCTTACTTGCTGCCAGAATTACCTCACAGAGGAATCGGTGGAATGGATCACCTGTCAGAGTTTTGCTGCAAGAATTCCCTCATTTGCTGTGGTGAAGAGAAGTTGAACAACAGCTGAATCAAACTTGAGACCTCCAACACTGGGAACTAGCATGGGAGACTAGCTATGGAGCTTGTGTGGATGAGAAAAATCCACCATCTTGACAGTCAAAGTCGACCAACGTGGCGCACTTTGTTGTCAGTGCAACTGGAGTTTGTTGACTTCAACCATGAGCTACACGTGGCACACTGTGTCGTCGATGTCAGCATGGTGAACCCCCGGTCAAAAGTGACATCACAATGAGCCCCTGCACAAGCTCTGTCGCTGTAGGTATTACTTGCATGTACATGTAGCATGCTCCCACTGGTCACTGGTGAAAATACTGCTGAGGACGGTGTTGCCTACACAACAGTCACCAACTCTTAGCTATCTTGTAATCTACTTGATGTTATATTCAACTGTCTCTCGAACACGAGTAGCTCTCTTGATCTTGGAGATGGCATGAAAAAAACCTCAGCAAATTATCATTCTGTGATCTCTCTACAAAGGATTTCTCTCTTGTGTAGAGTTCTATGTCAGTGGCTGTACATTACGTCTTTGATCTCCTCCTCACGATATTCTCGTCTTTGCGCTNGGTGGGGGGGGGGGGGCAAAGCTCAATCTTGGTGCATTGTGCATTGTGAAACTGAAGTAGTGTCTCGTGAGGAAATCGATATCATATTCGTCCAGAGATGATGTGAGTATCTCTATACGGTAGTTAATACTGAGAGATTTAAGGCATTGTAGGGGAAAACTGGACACTTGGGGATGACTCGTCAATGGGTTTATTGCAGTATGAGTTTGGACGTTGCCAAAGTTCCTTGTTGATGTGAGGCCAGAGCCATTGGAGACCTGCTTCTGAATTTGTGTCTTCAAGTGAAGAAAACTGGATATTCCTGCTGCCAAAAAACCCAATAGACTCTGATTTAAACCAACACAACCCGTAGCTGTATTCTACGTTGGACGTACAAATGCTAATATTATAGCTTTTCTCATGTCGAGAATGGATGTTGTTTTGATATCTTGGCAGGTTGCCGTCTTTATCGGCGTCAGCTTGCTGGGTTGGAATAGGATATCCATTTGTTGAGATCAGAAAAAAGGGTGAGAGGGTGTAGTAATGGAATGAGGACCCTTTTAGCTGAGAGGTTTTAGGGGTTTTGAAGAAGTCTACTCGTATGTGGTAGAGCTTGAGGAAGACTTTGCTGGCCAGCTTTATGCCAGAAACCATTGCTTACATGAAATTGGTGAAGTTGAACGGAAGAAACCAAAGCGTGACTGGTAGGACAACACACCACTTTTGACACACACAAGGCACATTTGGGTGACCGCACTCAACGTTGCTTGACTTCCAGCTCAGTGGCCAACACGCCAACCACTAGACCATGAACGAAAATTACGTTACAAAGGCAACATCAAGCCATTATGTGAGCTATGTCTGATTGTGAATAGAAACAATGAGCTGACCACGATAGAAGTGATATCGATCGCATATACAGAATAAGATTTGGTTGCCATTTGCTCGCTTGACATTAAGAAGTAATCCTTATATTGGTTCAGCAAGCACTTTGATTTGTGGTGAGCTAAATCAGTGGAATGGTTCCTCTATTGATCTTTGTCTCTTGGCAGATCTGATTTCTAAATATTGACTTCATTTGCCAAGTTGGACGTGGTAAACGTATCGTTGCCCTGGTTTGCCTCGTTCAGACAGTCTGCAGTTGGTTGCATAGATGGTGTAGGCCCTTTCATGCCAACCTTGCCTGACCTTTAAAAGCCATGATGGAAACATTGCATGATGTGCAGTTCACATGGTGTTGTTGAAGTTCTCTGGGTCAGGGGGTTGTTATGAAAAGGCCTCATCCTTTGAGAAAGGTTTTGTTGAAGTTTTTCTGAGTCATGTGGGGTGGGGTGCAAAAAGGCCTACAGAGAGAGAGTTTCCTGATTTGGAAATGACAAAGGCCAACATTCGCATCCTCCCACAGCAGGGCTTTGGTCTCGTTCCTCTTCATACACTCGCTTGAGTGGATATAGAGGAGCGAGTTAAAAACCCCTGCTGTGGGAGGATGAACATTCGCTCCAAACTGACTGATGCAGAGTATTCATAGTACGTTCTCGGTGTCTGTGTGCATCTTTCCTGGAGGGCTGCAAAGCTATTGTGTGCTAAGTAAAACTCCCGTAAGCCTCCCATAAGTGGCATTTATAGCAACATAAAAAAATTCACTTAGTAAGTCTATTGTGTTCTAGAGATCACGTCATAGACATTGCTTTCAGGATGATGAGCCGTGTTAGCATTCAGCTGACTGGAGGGGATGTTACAAGAGATGAATTATTGAACGTGGTAGGACCATCCCGGGGATGATTTCTCATAAAGCACTATGGAGGCAGTCTTGGCTGTTTAATTCAATTCTGATCGTGAGCTGCGGGCAGTTCATTATGATAGAACGCCACATTAGAAACATGACTTCATAGATTTTATACCAGAAGGAACGTTTTTCGGAAAGATTGTAGAGACTCCCTGGAGACCTGACTAAGTGCAAGATGAACTTTCCTCTGTTATGACTGGATAAATCATTAATACTACTTACGCAGGATAATGTTGTTGTTAATGGGCTGGCATGCCTTTGTAATATTTCCTCTTCAGACAGAAGTGTAAGAGCTAAATTGAGATTTACACCATTATGTTCTGTGATGAAAATACTTTATGAATATTAGGTGACATGATTTAGGGAAGATCAAAGTGGATGTTCATGTACATGCTGAATCTTATAGCTTTGCACCGGTAATTTGTGCATTATTATCCTGAGGTACATTGGTTCTTAGCGTTGCCTCCCTGAGCCAGCAGCATACCAGACAATATCGCATGTGATCTGATCGCCAGCAAGTAAAATCGACTGTTGACGCCAGGTGTGACAGCGATGCGAGGAATCCTCTCGCCAGAGATGTTTGCCCTGTTTCAAACAATACTTTAGCCGATATTGCCCTGTCTGCAGTGGCTGCCGCGTAGATCGGTGGCGAGTATGTCACTTGCGAAGTTGCCGAGTCTGGCTACTCACCACACATCCTCGTGCTCAGGGAGTGAGCACGAACACCACTGACTAACTTCAGTTTGTGGTATTATGGGCCAAGTCTGTGTCACTAGGATGGTCAACGCAGAATCAGATGGTTGTCTGGTGGTGTCC
>NMRB01000308.1:178461-198321 GCA_002633025.1 Notospermus geniculatus | reverse complement strand
CATTGCCCCCCCCCCCCCGGCTTACGATCTGACTGGCACTCCTTCAGATATTGGTGTTGCTGCTGTGGATGGTGTGTGTGATATCAACTGATTGATTCGATTAGGAAATACTCCATTACGCCTACTTATTTTAATTAGGTAAGTGAAGCTTCTTCAGTTGTGTACTCCCTGAGGCAGTCACGTCTTTAAGGGCCACACAGAAGTGGGAGGAAGCAGGGCTTTGGTGTTGCTCCTTTTCATATGTATACTCCCACACGAAATGTAGTGTATGAAGAAAAGCGAGGTAACAAAACCCGTTGGTGCTGAAAGAGGACATCATGCTGATCCAGGGATTCTACGTGGGACTGTTTGAGGAATAGCCAGAAACCAAGATCCATACACCACAGGGGCCTACATGTAGACATTTGCATGTCTTGTATTAAACTTTGCCTTGGATCCAAAGCCATCGAGTCGGATAATAATCAGCTATTTACCAACTTCACAAAGTGAAACGCCTCTCATATTGTACTGTGACACTGCTTTATGGGATATAGGATAAAGATATTGGTGTAGGCCACTTTGATATCAGAGCCCTTCTATATATAATGGCAAGATAATAAACCAGATGGAAAAAAGGTTTCATATTGGAAGGGGCTGGATGCTATGTATGTGGGAATGTTGTGTTTGGCATCATGTGGATTGACAAACCACCTGTTGCTGAAAAGCACTGAAAGGTGATGTCTACATGCAAGTTCCTGAAGAGTTGTAGACTGCATGCTTGACAGATCTAAAGGCTTTGAATGCACACTGAGATACCTTTCTTGTAAAGTGCGCTTATCAACCTGGACACCTTGGAGTGTCCAATAGGAGCAGTCAGCCGCGCATATTGCCAACAGACGGCAGCCAAGTTCTAGCGGACCAATGTACAGGAAAATCTACATGATTGCTGCTCAATCAATAATGACTGGGTCCGCTATATGCATTGAATAATTGTGCCGTAGTGACACCTATTGGTCAACTCGCTGACAGCTGCTATTGGTGCAAAGGAAACGTTGGCGCTAATCACCTCGGAGGTTCCAGGTTCAATCCCTGGTCTGACCTGCTCTTCATGTGATAGAGAGGGCAACTCTTATGACACAGGACACTCTGGTTTCCTCCTGCTGTAGGCCTTGTCTCGGAACCTCATTCTTGAGTCAAGGTCTCTTTTCCTCCGAAACCTGGACTACATGTAGCTAAAGTACGAATGACATTAACTTTATTTCCCACTCTGTTTACTTCTGTAGAGAATGCACTGGTCTCGGTGCAAATGACTTTGATGCGATTACTTCTGAAATGAACTCGAGTTGATCAAACCCATCAAATATTGATTGATCACAAGGAAAAAATCAATAAATTCAATCAGTTGCTGTTTATGAGTATTTGCCCCCTTTGTTGATTCTGTTACAATTCTGTCTGTACTACGTGAGGAGGTTTGATGGTGTAGTGGTGGTTAGCAAGCAGCAGGTCCCAGGTTCAAAACCTGGACCATATGCCCATCGCACGGAGAGTAGGCCATGGTGCCTTTGCATGCAAGTAAAATATCCCATCCAAGTGNGATCTGACTGGCACTCCTTCAGATATTGGTGTTGCTGCTGTGGATGGTGTGTGTGATATCAACTGATTGATTCGATTAGGAAATACTCCATTACGCCTACTTATTTTAATTAGGTAAGTGAATCTTCTCCAGTTGTGTACTCCCTGAGGCAGTCACGTCTTTAAGGGCCACACAAAAGTGGGAGGAAGCAGGGCTTTGGTGTTGCTCCTTTTCAAACGTATACTCCCACACAAAATGTAGTGTATGAAGAAAAGCAAGGTAACAAACCCGTGCTGACAGAGGACAGTCTCTTGCTGATCCAGGGATCATACGTGGGACCGTTTGACCACCAGCCAGAAACAGATCCATACATCATAGGCAAGGGGCTTACATGCAGACATTTGCATGTCTTGTAACTTTGCCTCAGATCCAAAGCCATCGAGTCGGATGATAATCAGCTATTTACCAACTTCACAAAGTGAAACCGCCTCTCATATTGTACTGTGACACTGCTTTATGGGATATAGGATAAAGATATTGGTGTAGGCCACTTTGATATCAGAGCCCTTCTATATATAATGGCAAGATAATAAACCAGATGGAAAAAAGGTTTCATATTGGAAGGGGCTGGATGCTGTGGGAATGTTTGGTTTGGCATAATGTGGATTGACTAACCACCTGTTGCTGAAAAGCACAGAAAGGTGATGTCTACATGCAAGTTCCTGAAACTGTAGACTGCATTCTTGACAGATCTAAAGGCTTTGAATGTGAGGTACCTTTCTTAGTGGGTACTTATCAACCTGGGGTGGCCGCATAGAAACTCCGCTAGCGCTAGCAGAGCCCATCTGCCGATAGTGCTGTACATTTTTCCATGCATTTTATCACCGATAGGCTGTCGAAGCAGTAGCGGAGTTTCTATGCGGCTGGCCCTGGACACCTTGGAGTGTCCAATTGGTGCAAAGGAAACATTGGCTCCAATCACCTCTGAGGTTCATGGTCTGACCTGCTCTTCATGTGATAGATAGGACAACTCTTATGACACAGGACACTCTGGTTTCCTCCTGCTGTAGCCTACGTCTCGGAATCTCTTTCTGGAGTCAAGGTCTCTTTTTCTCCGAAACCTGGACTACATGTAGCTAAAGTACGAATGACATTATAACTTTATTTCCCACTCTGTTTACTTGTGTAGAGAATGCACTGGTCTCGGTGCAAATTACTTTGATGCGATTACTTCTGAAATGAACTCGAGTTGATCAAACCCATCAAATATTGATTGATCACAAGGAAAAAATCAATAAATTCAATCAGTTGCTGTTTATGAGTATTTGCTCCCTTTGTTGATTCTGTTACAATTCTGTCTGTATTACGTGAGGAGGCTTGATGGTGTAGTGGTGGTTAGCAAGCAGCAGGTCCCAGGTTCAAAACCTGGACCATATGCCCATCGGAGAGTAGGCCATGGTGCCTTTGCACGCAAGTAAAATATCCCATCCAAGTGAGGAACGTGAGCAGCAGAAATTGGCCAAAATATCTGTTTTTACTCGCCGTACGGGCCCCGGAGGGGATATGTGACTGGGGCTTAAGTTGTGCTTTCAGGCAGTCAAGTCATGCACAGTGTGTCTTGATCTGCTTGCTTTTGGATATACTGCTGCTGTCCTTTGGTCAAAATTGAGTCATGTTCATTCCATCTCCAGTGTTTTTCGATAAGACGTCCATCTTTACCTTCTCAAACATCAGCCCTTTCCTCATCAGCAATTTTGCCCCTTCAACACCATGATATAAGGCGATTCATTACAAAGTTACCATTAGCCATCATGTGGTGAAGTATAGACAGTCTAAATGCAGCCATTGGTCTGAACAGAAAAGCATATTCGGCAGTATTGAGTGTGTACATGTAGGCTGTATTGCATAATCAGTCACTCAGCCATCAATCACGATACTGTTTCAGGAATTTTTTCTACAGTTTGCCAAAGTAATCAATTGTTAATAAATCCTACCATATTGTTGTGACACATTCTCTAACAAGTTATTTCTGGTCTTTTCTTTCATATCTGTTGGCCGCCATCTTCTATAAAAAGGTATGTATTTTCTTCTTTCACACAACCATATTAGTTTGTTTCAGGGCATTTGTAATGTTTTGATTTCTGAATGTAATACGCCGTGTAGAGGCTTTGTACTCTGACGAGGCGGTTGGGATAATTAGATTTGTGTTCTTGAGGCGTTAGAGTGATTGGCTTATTGATCTTTCCCTCGACTGTGTGGGATTTCGTCTCTGAGCCTTGGCGTGGGTGACAGCGGCAGGAAGTGGAATGCCAGATATGAACATGACAGGCCTTGCCGTTTGACGGGCGCGATTTTGCATTCACCTCGCAAACAATAGAAATTCAATTGTTTGCGAGGTGCATGCAAAATCGCGCCCGTCAAATGGCAAGGCCTGACATGATGATGGTTACATGAAGAAAATGAACGTCGTCTTCTTTTACAGCAGCTGATATCCCCATTTCTGACAAATTAGCCGATGCCCCTCTGAGATAAAGTGGTTAAGCACGCAGTTTTACTGCCAGGTGATGAAAACGTGTCGGTGAGATGAATGTCAGCCACATTAGCGGCTAAATTCTAAGACGCTTCGACCCATCAGTACTGCCACTCGGGCGAAAATTTATCGATTTTCGTGCAAGATTTGATTAGGCCAATTTGACGTTTTCTTCAAGAAGAAATAATCGCCATTTCTTCCATGACGTCAATCGAAGGAACATTTTGAGGAAATCATTTGTGGATATTGACGGGTTGGTTAACTTTCGGTTTCTTTCGATTGGTTTTATTATGTTTTGTATCGGTGACATCTGACTGAATTGAAAGCTTCAATAGCATCAGTTATGTCTTGCGTCAGAGGGATGTTCAAATTTTTTTCATCTACGTAGCTTCCAGTTAGAAGTCATGCAAAGGATTAGTTCACTATTCTACGAAAACCAGGCTGGAAATGTCAGAGTGTCCCCAATGTAAAATGCAATACCCCTCTTAATTGAGTACATCTTTGGGACTGCCAGATGCTGTCCTTAATTGAGAGGTGTCCCGATAACAGAGGTTACTGAGTCTGAACCTGTGGGACGCTGCTGTGTCTGAACCTGTGGGATGCCGCCGAGTCTGAACCTGTGGGACGACGCCGAGTCTGAACCTGTGGGACGTCATCGAGTCTGAACCTGTGGGACGGCACCGAGTCTGAACCTGTGGGACAGCACCGAGTCTGAACCTGTGGGACGACATCGAGTCTGAACCTGCGGGACAACACCGAGTCTGAACCTGTTGGACGACACCGAGTCTGATTCTGTGGGACAGCACCGAGTCTGAACCTGTGGGATGACACCGAGTCTGAACCCGGGGGACGACACCAAGTCTGAACCTGCGGGACAGCACCAGTCTGAACCTGTGGGACGACATGGAGTCTGAACCTGGGGAACGACATCGAGTCTGAACCTGCGGGACGGCACCAGTCTGAACCTGTGGGACGACACCCAGTCTGTACCCCAGGTGATAATACTGAGTCTGAACCCAGGCAATGATCACTGAGCAGAATAGGTTAAACTTGTCTTCAGGGTTGTTTTCATCCCGGGAAATAATCTGAGCCTCCGGATTATCGGCAAATGAACCCACGAGATGACACTGCATCTGAATCCATGGGATGGTATTTGGTGTCATTCTGTCATTTAGAGAACTAATCGGCTCTGATTATCAATAAACATTGCTAAATATAGCCATAAAACATATCACGTTGATACGCTATTCATGCAGAGAAACGTGAATCAATAGGTATGGTATCAGATTTAGATATCAAGGCAATGTGGGTGTCGTGTTTTTCGATTTTTCTTGGTGTAACCTACATGCACTCACTAGCGCTGAGCTATATTCTTCCAACATCTTGGTAAAGTCTTTGTTCTGTGAGTAAACAGGTGAAAAATGTCACCATTTGACATGAATTAAAGGTCAAACTCATTTGAAAATTGCAAAAAGGAGTTGAATTTCATCTGAATTCTGACTTCGTTGAACATTGCAACCAGCTTCAAACATGTGATATTGACAGATGAAAGTTTCATCGGAGATAGAGCTATTGGAAAAAAAGAAGATAGTGCCGCTTACTTCTCCCTCTTGCACATCTTACACCGTTGCATCTTCTATCTGTCATTGTCTGTCTCAATAGACCAGCAGATATATGACGAGTATGATCATCGTATTGTTATGCCGGCGGTTCGGAAAAAAACACCGCACCATACATCATGGTCAATATCACAGCATCTTTTCTGCCTGAATGAGGGCAGATCTGGTTCAGCGTTGGGTTGTGCAGAATGTCCCTTAGGACTTCATTGTGATGGATGTTAGTGACCGCAGTTGTGTGAGAAATTTCACCTTTGGGGCAGATATTCCCACACATCGCTAAAAAAAGTCTCGCCTTGCCAAGATTAATGTTGGCTGTTTGGAGATGAGTATATTGCTTTGGGTGAAGTAACGGTAAGCACTTAGTGAAAGTAAGCAGTAAATGTCAGTGCCGTCACAGCAGTTTAGCAGTCAAGCCTTGCCTCACTGCTGTGGATACTTGGACATTCAGGTTATTATGCATCACAAACGTAATTGACCGGTTGATTGTCACAAACACACTGACTGCTTACCACTTGAAAATGTCATGTTCTCATTGGAAGCAATTTCCATGTGCCTTCATTCAAGAAATGTCATGATTTCATACTGGACTGACTGACTTGACGAGTTATTGACAGTATTCAATGTCAATTAGAACTTGATTTACTTATTGAACCCTAACCCTGCTCGGTCATGAATGAAATGAGGGTATTGATGGACGGTGTATTCGTGGTGATCTGGGTTTCCTCTAGCGGATAGTTCAGTTATTGACAATTTCCCTGTGTGGACACTCCTCCTCCGCAATAGCCGCATTTGTGACCAGATCTAGCCTAAGGCTGCAATCACATAGAGCTACACGCTACAGACACACCATTTACAATGGCTTCACAAAGGGCTCATGACCATGAAGCCATTGTTAACCGGCGTGTCCATGTAGCGTGGAGCTCTATGTGATTGCAGCCTAAAGAGCCAATAATGTGATGTGATATTTACAAATCCCCCCCCCCCCTGCTTCTGCTTTGAGAACTGCCATATTGCATTCAGTCCCATTGAAGGCCATGCCACAATTATGCATCCATGGCCAGCTAATCATCGAGAAGGCCACTCTTATGAACGATAAAGAATCTGTCAGAATCAATATCTTGATGAGGAGCTCGTTAAACGTAATCTACAGCTGTTAATGAGAGTGAGTTATTCAGTGGTTGATTACTTATGAGACGAACGATTATGGTAGAAAGTTGGTGAGTGGTGATGAAACTGCAGCATCAAGAACGTCTGCTGATATGCGTAATCATCTTTTGTGAGGCTGATTAAACCCTACATCATTTAGTTGTCTATTAGTTTGATAATGTGTAGATTACTTGCTGTGTCGATTTCACAACAGTATTTCTCCAGAAAAACAAAAGTTTTCTCCAGAAAACAAAAGCATTTCTTCAGAAAACAAAAGTCCAAGTGCCCCAAACTGCCCAAACCATGGAGACTTCAACAGGGTGGCTACAGGTGCCCTTCGCAGGGATATGCCCACCCTTGTGACAAGAGACTGCAAAGTGTACCTAGACAGCGATCGTCCTAGGTGGAATTCACAGTTCTCAACAAATTGCCCATATACCACCTTGCGGCTTGTATTTTACTTGGAGAATTCCCATCTGTACGCTCATCAGCAGTTTCCAATGTGGGCCATTACTAGCATGCTGCCATCTTAGATACGCAAGAGGCCGTTGGGAAAGGAATGCTTGTCTTGTGTTACTAATGCATTGTGTGATTAATCTAACGTGATCCATGGTAAATGATCCCGTTATCGGAACGTCCCGACATCATATTCCAAGCGAATTAATCCTGCTGTGTTCCTGAGTGATTACCTATCAGAATGTTTGCTCAGGGAATGTGGCGACACTGCTCTCCTGGCAGCGTATAAAAAATGTTGCGGATATCGACTCCTGGCGTGGAGATTCCCAGAATGTGCAGTGTTGGAACACTCAAGGAATTGATGAGGGACATGGGCACTTAGCTATTGCCCCATTACAATGGAACCTCTCTATTAAGGACACCATGGAGGCTGCCACAGACCGTCCAATAGTGAGAGGTGTCCTGATTTACAGAGGTATTCAATTTTTCTGTCAGGGCCAAAGCCATAGCATCATTGGCCATGGTAAGTATGGAAGAGGCCATCTCAAGCTACTCATGTTCCTCGCTTGCATGGGGTCTTTTACTTGCCTTTGCAGAGAAGCAAGGTACGACGCACCATGACTTACTGTCCCGTACAATGGACGTGAAGAGCCAGAAATGAAGTCCCATATGGCCTGGGTTGGATTCAAAGCTGGGACCTGCCACTTGCTGAACGGACATGATAACCATTCGGCTATCAGGACTCCGGATTACAGAGGTCAAAAGGAATGAGAGTGATGTATTTGGGACTGAAGGTTTTCTGCCCTTAATTGAGAGGTATCCACATCTAGTCTCAATGAAGATGTCAGGAAGGGATAAAATTCTGCATGCCTTTAGAGGGTCGATATAAATGTGATTAGCTAAATGGCTGCGTCAGATGGGAGGAATGTTTGGAGAGGAAAAGTAAAGGATGCAGGCAATTAGCCAGGAGACGTTCCCAGATGAAAATTACAATAACAGTTCGTCCAGACTAGCTAATGAAGATACTTGGCCAGTAAGTCAAGCTGATGGATGAGTTTGTCCAACAGACTGGTGCTGTGGACTCAGTCGAGACCTTACGGTTTGGGTGTTGCTTCAGAAAGACTTGGGTGCAAAAAAGAACCAGCGACTTGGTTGGTGTTGTCATCAGATTTCAGTTGGACCTCTCTCTCAAGGTGCGACCACGAACGTGAATGTGAACATGGAAAAGCAGTGCAGCAAGTTAGGACAAAGCCATTGCCATTTTGCATTCCAGGTCGTGCTATGTGCAAAGCAGCCTTTTTGACTTCTTCAGAACTGACCGATGTTGTCCTTAATAGACAGGTGTCCTCCTTAGAGAGATGTCCACAAAGAAAGGTGACACTGTGTATCATGGTGTGCATGGTTCCTCCGTTATTTGACAGTCAGATACAGTGGAATTAGGAGAATTTGTCACTCTTTCTGTCATCTCATTGATTCTTCCCGTAAAACGATTCCAGACATGAACAGAAATGAAGCAATACTTTTAAACTCTCCGGCAGATTAGTGGAAGCCTCTTGGAGGCTAATGGGATTTTTAATGGAAAGACCCTTGAACCAAGAGAATGACGCCTAAAGTTGAATTTAACCTTTCGCTGCCTTTTATGAAAAGTTTGATAAGGGTTGCTTTAATGGTGTCTGGTCTTCCTTGAAATGTCAAGTTCTAAACGTTTGTCTCGATTTGTTTTAGGTTCAGATGAGTTGACCTGGCCTGACTGGACCAATATCCCGACCTACGCTTGTAAGTCCAACAGCAGCCATAAAGTTAATGCCGTTTTAAATCAAGTTGCTGTTGATGTTTCGAATTAATTTCGTTTTTTCCAAGCCTGTTCTTGTTTTGCTTGAAACCTTCACAAATTGTTCTTGTTGAATGCTGGCGACTTTTTATGCAGTTCTACGTTACTGAATTGATATTTACGATGGGCTGTCAGAGAGATGCAAGTCTTATCAGTCTTATCACCGCTGAGGTTGTGGTTCAAATCCCAGTTGGGCCTGCTCCTCCTGCAATAAGGAGATTCCTCTCCAAGTCATGAACTTCTCACCGGAAGTGATTAATTCAACCATCGCGACCTTTAACTAGAGAAAGGCCAAATTCATATTTCCAAACGACACGTATCACTTTACGCGGCTGACAATCTGTTGCTTTCCTTCACCCTCCAGCGTTAAACGTGGATTATGTTTTTGATGGGAGTTATCTGGCGGGCTTTAGTCGCATTAATCGTGTTAATCATCCTCGCTAAGAATATTTTTACACAGCTGGTAAAACTAATTTGAATTTCTCAAAGATCATCTCAGATGGAACTATTTTTGTGTGGGAGAGTTGGAAATGTCATCTTCTTGATGGCATTTCCTTTGGTAGATTTTCACCTTCAACAATTAAGTTCTTCTCATCCCACTTGATTCAAGCGACGTGGTGTTGTCGATTTCCGTAAAATGTACACAGCGGAACCTCTTTACAGATACCTCTACAAGGAGGACATCTCTCTACGAAGGACTGTTCATCTGCCAGTATGTTCCGTTAACACTTTGCCGTGGAAGAGAGTTCCAGATGGGCTGTTCTGACACTTCTGCTGCAAATTACAACTGCGCTTCCGTATAGCATGGGTGTCCTTTGTGCTTGTGTACAACATGGCTGTGCTTGCCATGGTGGGACTGAGTGCGGGTAACTCTGAAAAGCCAATTTGAACCATTGGCAAGGTGCCTTATGGGTCCCATTTCGTATGCTTCATGAACCCTTGGCAAGGTGCCTTATGGGTCCATTCGTATGCTTCATGAACCCTTGGCAAGGTGCCTTATGGGTCCATCTGAATCCTTTAATCTCTCGCATATGAGCTATGAATCTTTCGTGGCACTCAGCAAGACCTCCGTCTGATCCACCTGTTACCACTGTGCCGATGGATTCCCCAGGATGTTGCATGTTCCAAATGATCTGTGGTTACTAATGCTGAATGATGAGCAAGTTTAGCTGTTGTCTTTAGCTTGGCTTTCCCCCATTAGGGAAATGCTAGTCGTGAAATGCTAATCGTTGTTAGGATTATGGATGAGACAGTAGGTGCTATGAAGTCATTAGCATTGTGGGGAGAGACCTTACTGGCCTGGATGGGACGCACAGAATCAGAATCCTTGGCAAAACAACTCACTCCTTTCCAGGGGCATAGTATTCCTACCCTCTCCTCCGATATAAAACATACCGACAAAAAGTGGCAATATAGACCGTTCTCAAATTGGCATAAACGACAAAGATCTGCGCACTTCCGCCGAAATCTCAACCACAACCTCGGTCTGAAGCTGAATGAGTTGACGCAGACAACCCGACGACAGTGACTTCGAAGGCGTTGCGTCAAGAGTCGACCATTGCTGAATCATGGACTGCGTCACTGGTCACGTCACCTGGTTTCAGATCGAGGTTGTGGTTGTGATTTCGTCGGAAGTGCGCAGATCTGCTATTCGAGAATGGTCTATTGTGGCCCTTGAAGCACTTCGGTGCTGGTACAGCAGGATGACGCAGAATGGCATGGCATCAAAGTGATGTCATGATGGTGTTTTTGAGTGAGATTGCATAACAACATCAACAACAACATCCCATTTCAGCGAAACCCATGCAAAAAGTCTCTGGCACTAAGTGGCGACAAGCTTTTTGCAGTGACACATTAGTGTGCATATATCATACTAAGTAAAATATGAGCGCAATTCCGCGCTGTGACGTCCGAACTTCGGATGTGAATGCAACGATAATGCAACCCTAAAGGTCAGAGGGGCATTACGATTCCTCCGAGGTTTACCCTCGTCTGTTGTCTGCTCGCTAGCCTAATTGCGATTTATTGCCGATAGTGATGGGGATCATTTGTCTGACCACAAATCCCATTATGAGGAATGGATCATTTCCTATGGACGAAAAACTGCGGTTAAGCTATCGTATGGTTAATTGTCTTGGCGTGCATGCTAGTTGTGTTCTGATTGGTCAAATTGATGGGATTGGCTTCCTCTTGTTCTTGGAACCTGTCAGATCTGTGTTGGGTCTCACCACTCTTGGTAATAGCTCTGGCAGAGCTGATGTAACAGTTTTAGGTCTTCTCACCATGAGACAAGGCAAGGGAAAGAGGTACCCTCCTATAGATGGTCCATCAGGATGAGGCCTAGGTCATTGCCTGCAGCATCTGGGAGAGTTGATTTAACAGTTTAGGCCTTGTTGGCTTGAGACGAGGCAAGGGAAAGAGGTACCCTCCTGTAGTTGGTGCGTTAGGATGAGGTGTACAGTCATCCTAACTCGCAGCATCTGGGACTGTTCCTCTCCACATTTCCCATCTGTGGGCCTATAATCCTTCTACTCCGTATCTCACTCTATCCTTAGCAAGGGACATGGCAAAGGAAAGATGTACCCTCCACTAGTTGGTCCATTAGGTCGAGGCCTGGGATCTACCATCCTAGTCTGCTCCTCGCCGTATTTTCCATCCGTATTAGGTGTTTCTACTCTCTCTATCATTTGGGATCATCATATTGTGTTCTAATAAAACCTTAGGGGATGTTCAGTCGCTGCAAACTTGAGAACCAACTCAACGGAGCCTGTGGTTGCTAGGTTGAAATCTCGTAACTCCTTTGGCGTCTCCTGTTACCTGAACGAACATTTTGTGTTGAGTTGATGTATTCCAAGTGGGTGGGTATTCATCTGACTAGGATATTGTACCCGTGGGGCGGATGGAGGATGGGTTTGGTTTGGGGGGAAGGGCTGTTTGATGGGTTCAGCATCTGATGAGAACATCTGTGGTACTTGGAGAATGCCAGCCGTTGGTGGAGACGTCTCACTCAGCCAATAGTTGCTGGCCACAAGAATCTGAGGACGTATTCGAATCCTCGTTCTTGACCACACTCGTGCTGACGTAGTTCATGTAGTGTTGACTCAACTCAAAAACGGCAGTTTCGAACGCCAAGAACACGAACCTTGTCGGGCCAAGAACGTGTTCTTCTCACTCCCCACTCAGCGGAGGGTTGAGAAGAACACGTTCTTGGCCTGACACAGGTTGCGTTCTCGGCGTTCGAGACTGCAGTTCTCGAGTTGAGTCAACATCTACATGAACTGGGTCAGCACGAGTGTTGTCAAGAACGAGGATTCGAATACGTCCTTTGTGTCTGGCTATTTAGCTAGTTGTTGGCGAGACCACACTGCTATCTCACTCAGCCAATAGTTGCTGAGCACAGGAATCCCTGTGTCTGGCTATTTACCTCGCTGTTGCCGAGACCACACTATCTCACTGGGCCAGTAGTTGGTTGGCACGAACCCCTGTCTGGCTATTTAGCTTGTCTGTCACTGATACCATCATTCTTGTCAAATGGGCATTCATTGTTGGATCGATTCTGGGAATCCTAGGTTACCATTTGAGCGTCCTTGGTATTGACAGGCTGCGAGTCAATATCATGAGATGAATTTCCTCCTCCGAGTTTGATTTGGCAGGAATCACCAACGCGTGAAGAATTTTTATGGGGTTGGCAAAATGATATTGCCAGAAGTGATGGCAAGCAGTGTTTATGGGCTGGAGAGATTTGCATCCATGGCAAAGTCACGCCTGATGTTGATTCTCACAGTCTCACCTTCCTAAGCTGACGCCTCTACCAGGAGGACATGTCTTTGAGAGGTTCCAGTGTACATGGTTGGGTTGATTGACCGCTTGCCACTGCTGCTGCTGCTGCTTGCACAGGCAGCCGCAGCAACACGATTCTTTGACACCAGCTTGACTCTCAGCCACAACATAAAAGTTCTCCCAGCAGTCTTGCCTCAGTAGCATTCAAATGTTGACTTCTGGATGCAGGCAGTGTTGAAACCAGGTTTAAAAGTCCTCCCGCTGCGAGCCATTCATCATCTCAAAATCGTCGAGTCGTTAATTTTCCTGCTGCATAACGATTAAGGTGTTTTCCATAAAAGATGTGCCACGCTTCATCAAATTAGATTTCTGCTCCGACGCCTGTGGCTTGATTCGTGTGCTGCAATTCTCAGATGACATTGTGTTCTCCTACCTTCAGAAAAATGACTAGCATATTGCTCCTGTTGGGTCATCAGCAGCCACCTGCTGGTTATGTTGTCTTCCTTGGCTTGTACCAGTTCAGGTGCTGTCTGAAGTGGCTGCAAAGGTACTACATCTTGGTTTGCCACTCAAAGTTCTTTTCTCCCATGAACAGACTATAACAGAATGATATTTGGTTCTTGTCAGAAGCAGTTCCTGCAAGAATCGAATTCACGACCTCATAAGTGGTGAGAGTGCCAGATGCAATAGGTTGTGGGTTCGATTCTCCAAAGAACCTTCTCTTTACATGCTTATTGGTCATGTCAAAGCAGTGATCTAACAACAGAGGAGCTTACACCGGTGGACGTCCCTACCAGGTGGACTGACTCCTCTTTGAAGGACACCAAAGTTCAGTCCCAAACTGGTCATTCCTATTCATGTTGACCTCTGCAATCAGGACACTTCTCAGTCAAGGACAGCATTTGTCATTCCCATATGTCCTTGAAATGAGGTCCCACATATACAACGTACTTGCTGTCTTATTTGCCCCCAACCCAAACATCTTCCTAATCACTGACACGGTTCGTTACAGTCATCAACCCTGTGGCTACTTACCTTGGGCTATTTTCATCTCGACAGCCCAATCATGCCTAATCCGCTCAGGGTACGGTGATCACCTGCTTACTTTTTTTGCCAGGGAACATTCTGTCAGGAACACCGGGACTTGGCAATGATCGTGTGAGATATAGTGATGATTTTCTCCGAGACTAGGAGCATGTATCAGCGTAAACCAAATTACATGTAGG
Source organism: Notospermus geniculatus (assembly GCA_002633025.1). Classification (NCBI taxonomy): domain Eukaryota; kingdom Metazoa; phylum Nemertea; class Pilidiophora; order Heteronemertea; family Lineidae; genus Notospermus; species Notospermus geniculatus. Next base: position 184,181 of record NMRB01000308.1, on the reverse strand, counting down.
TTCGTGCTTAATTAAGAAAGAGGGTTGGCAAAGAACTTAGAAAGAAGGACGTATAAGAGATAATGAATCCTGCAGCCCCTGAGCCATCACTGCACCAAGGTTACTGGAGAACATCATCAGAAGTATCCCGTCTTTCCAGAAATTTTCCTGCCTGAAGAAATCAGGTCCTCTGAGCATGGCTCCCGAGCTCGCACACTCAATCATGCACACAAGCTTGGGAGTGATGCTAGGACCTGATTTCTTCAGGATGCCTTCCTGGGGATCTATACAAGACCCTGTTCAAGATGATTCTTATCAGTTAAGAGTACAAGGTGGTAGTAGTAGCAGTAGTTCAAATGAGGATAGAACACAAGTTGGACACAAGTTTGATGCTTAACCACTGCTTGACTGCACTCTCAGATTGTTTAGCTATATATTAACCCATTTTCTCTTGTTTTTCTCTTCATATTTCCCCTTTTTTGTGACGTCAGGTAAGTACTGTTTTGTTTTCGGTTTCAAAGATAGGTGACTCATACCATTGCCGTATTGTGTGTGTGATTGTCACAATTCGATGTTTCATATGCTTTCCTACGAGAGCTGACATGGCCCTTTGTGCTGGTCCTCTGTATGATGCTGGGTGCCAACCGAAATGTGTGAATACCCTAACCCTGACTAGTAAATAGGTCAAGGCTACAGTTATCATGAAACTCGACCTTGAACCTATCCTCAATGAGGTCAAGGTCATTGCAGTTGATTGCCTCTCACAGTTCCGCATGCAATAGTAGTGTCTATTTTTGCCCCAAAGTGGGTTAAGTCACCAGTCTACAAGGCAGACAGTCCCCTCGAAACTCATTATAAGACACGATCATCGTTATAGATTCTGAGTCGTTTCTTTGTCGCCCGATGTCGTGCCTATTATCTTCTCGAGCAAGGCTCATCCGTTTGTCGTCCCTCCCGACAATAAGTGATATTCTATATCTTCGTCTCCTCCGTGATGGTATTATCTCCAGCGGAGATGGAGAGACAAGTCAATACTCTTGTTGGAAATGGGAAATCGATTAAGATAGACGACGGGACGTCTTTTCTGTCTATGTGGGTGGACGGTGGGACCGTCCAGTCTGGCAGGATGAAAGCCCATCCAGTGTTGCTGTGACAGGTCATCTGACTGATTATGCAAAGAAAAACATCACAGAAGTTCAGATACAAGGCCTATTTTCATGGTTTTCCATACTTAACTGCTTGGTTTCCAGGCGCGATTCCTTCTTCCTAGCAATGCCACAGGTCAAGAGCTGACAGACATTGCAACCATGGACAACGGCCGGTAAGCACGAGAAACGGCTGGTGGAAACAAGCCTCAGTTAAATATTTCATGAGTTTGTGGCTGTCTCTTCCACTTCGGTGGTCAGCAGTAAGGCTTGTGAGTCTGGTGGAATAGAAAGTTGATTCCGGTCCAAAGAAAGTCTGATTTTGTTCATAATGAAGTCAGACTTTGGTCAGACTGCACTCAGATTTTGGTCAGAATGAAGTCAGATTTCAGTCAGAATGAAGTCAGATTTCTTGGAATGGTCCAAAAGTACAACTCCTCTTTGCCATCATACTTATTGAACTTATTGATGTCTTGGTTGTAAGATACGAGACGTCGATATCGCCCGATCGATGATCATGTCTGCTTGAGGAATGCCATTTATGATTTATCACATGAATAATGAGATCATAAATGTCATTGAATTTCACCTGCTGTTGCAGAACTCTTAAACTCCAGCACTATGTAGGCTGTATCTCTCTTGGCATTATACCCAGCCAAGGTCTAATCCCTAAACCCTTTCCGTTGTCCTTCCCACTATAGTTATTTACCATAAATTGCGGACCATGTTTACACAGCGTCATGACGTTGCAATGCATCAGCATGTGTTGGATGCACTACGACGTCACGTCACTCGTGCAAACATGGGTCGCAAAATTCGGTACACATCTATAGTGGTAAAAGGCATCAATAATCAGTGGGAATATCGTTGATTTACGTAAAGGCTGTATCTTCTACTACCAAGTGCACTGTAGCACAGAGAATTGCTCTTACCTCAATGAATTGCACCCCTACTGGTGATACTGTCTTTTACCTTTGGAGAACAGTACTGACAAGCACCGATCAGTTAGAGTTTGCTTTCAACACCATTCAAGACCAGAAATCTTGGTTAGGGTCCTTTTAGGTCCCACCATCCCGAATTAAGGCATTAAATACAAATCATAAAACACTGGTGAAAAATGTGCCAGATTTAATTCACTGTCAGTTTCACTGGGCCCGTCATATTCAATTGTTAAAAGTCGTAAAATTAATGTCAATTGAAGCGAATAATTGCTCATTTCATGGAGGTAATTGAAGTTTCCATAAGTCTGCTGCAAATAGCAGATCTGATTGCGTGATTTACTGAGATTTTAACTCCTGTTGGGATGGTTCAATTTAAGGAATGAGGCCATATATTTGCCGAAGCAATAAAACTTCTTACATGTTCCAACTGATATTCCTTGCATGCTTCTGGAGAATGCAATGCCATCTATACAGCCCACTCAAACGCTGATGAACAATACAATACCTTCGGATACAGTCTCTATCATCCAAGTCCTGCTATCACAAGCTCTTAATGTATGATTTGAGTCATAGATGGCGATGCTGTGGTTTCTGTCCTGCCAATATGTGATGACTTGGATGGTTTCCGACAAGAAGACAGCTTTTGGTGTCCAAGAACATGGAATTTCTATGCTTTTCCATTGACATTCTTTGTGAAAGTTGATGTGTTTTACCTTCAATCATACTCGTCTTCTAAACACATTTCAGGTATTTGGAGTGTGAGTTCTTGACGTGATGATTCCTTGGATCTAGTTCAATTTGGATATTTCATTGGTGCTCTTATTCTTATGGTGAAACCGATTTCATGTTTATTGGTGATTCTGTTGGTGTTTTATTTCGTCAATGCTGATTTGCATAAACACTCTCAATTCAGGACACTTTGAAAATTGACAGCCAGGCGCGGATCCAAGCGCACCCGCCACACACACACCCTTTCAGCCAAAAAATCTTTAAAATCGACTGTGAAATTCTGAAATTTGGAGCAAATCATTGAAATTCATCGCAGATTTCAATGTTTCTAGCACAGTGCGCCCCCTCTTTCCCGAAATTCTGGATCCGTCCCTGACAGCTGTCCTTAATTTCGAGGTATTCTGATTACAGAGGTCATCATGAAACAGATTGCTTATTCAGGGCTAAACCTTGGTATCCTTAATAGAGAGGTTTCATCTGTCATTTCTGCACAAATCTATTGAGATTTTCTCATTGGTTGTCAGCGTATCTGATCCATACTACCCTGTACTTGTCACAGAACAACTGCCCATGGTCTCAACCCAGAGAGGTTCAAAATTGAAACCTTAGAGCGACCGGAACCAGCTACATCACTGCAGGTCTTAGCGCTCTGACAGCATGCCGAAGCAAACGCCCAGACTCTGTTTTTCTCCTCACAACAATATCGATTGCTTTCTTATGTCTTAGCAACTATTGTCTCAGGATCCTGATAGGTCATGTTAACATCGTGAGAGCGTCTACTCAGCCTCGGCAGAATGCATAATCAAGCATTGTGCCTCGTTTAATCGAATAGTTCGTTGACCGAGCACAGCAGAGATCAGACGATGATCCATAGCTAATTGAATGTGGTGAAAAATGGATTCATCGTTATGGTTATTAATGAACGGTTCGTTATCCATCAATCAATCTAATCGGAGTGTCTTGAATTAGAATTTGCCGTCACGTTAATATTGCCACTGCTGGTTCGGCTATTGGAGAAGCTCTTTGGGCACCCACTATTACTGCACCCACTATTACTAAAAATATTCATCCTGAACAGGAGAATCTGGTGCCTTCCTACGCATCTCGAACCACTGCAGATTGAAGCTGCAGTGAAAAACATTCCTCGCTAATCATAGGTTTGTCCTATAAATCATATTTGCCTGACTGGCCACGTTTTGTCCGTCTCTGCAGTACGTCGTCTTCACCGACTCTAGTATTGATCTCCTCTGCCTGATTGAAGACTAGCGATTGGTAAATTTTTTCTCCCGGGTTTATGTAAATATCATTTCCTTGCTGATATCACTGAATCGATGTGGAGAGGGACGGAATGACTTGCTGAGCGAATTCTTGGCGGAGTGTGCATGCCCTGGCTTGCTTGTTGGAGGTTGGAGTGACTGTTACATGTAGCTCCTGTCCTTGGCTTTCAGCAATGTCTGAAGGCACAACACTCCCCCTGCTGTCAACCGACATAGACAATTTTTCGAACGTGATTGGTTGCACCTGGGTGATTTTGGGAATGGCCCACTCTGTTCAAGATGTCATGCACAACTCAATCAATTACCATCAATAATGCTGGAAAAGAATTCAATTTGATGGTTAATGATCCTGTGAGATTTTAGTTTGTGAAAAAACGATGGTGTGCAGTCATTCTTGCAATCATTAGGAGTCAGTTAAAAATGATTTCTGCCTGTCTCGTGATAACTCGGGACGGGCATGGTGAAAGCAGTTAAAATTACGTGATATCCCGTGTCTAGGGTTTAAAGAGTTAAGTAAGTTGATAATGGATGCATCGGTCAACATTACTGCGATGTAATGCAATTTCCAACGAATGTACATTGCTGTGTTCGTCCATGTTCATTTCATTTGGCTGTTTGTCAGTGATAACTGCATCCAACCTGATTGAGATTCATGTCTCGTCCGATGGCTCCAAATCTTCTCCCCTCAAACTCACCGTCTGCTTTATTATTGTAATCCGTGACTTGGAATAATTCCGCGTTGGTACGTAATCAGGTTTGGGCGATGGATGGCCTCACTTTACTCCCAGATGCTCTGCTTTGTATTTACATTCTCCAGCCCCGAATCTTCTGTTACCGTTCAAATACCCCGGCGAGGATGTCGCAAGATGTTTTGTGAGCGAGGCTCAGGATCAGAAAACTCGCCATGTCTAAAGACCTCTGATCTTTGGTGGACAGGCTTGTTAGCTCACCCGTGAGCTATAGTCGTCAGTCAGCGTCCGTCGTCCGTCGTCGTCCGTCGTCGTTGTCGTCGTCCGTGTTTAACACGAGGTGGTTGTGCATCGATTTTGCCCTACGAGAGGTCATTCTGATTCAATTTTTCCTTGTGCGTCCAGGTGCACAAAATGGCTATCAGAAACAACTACTAGAGGGCCTTCTGATTCATGTCTCGAAAGTGGGTGCACAGGCATAAACTATCCATCGAAAATTTGTCCTCCGGGTCTGTTTTGATCCACAAGGCAAGACACTTTTTGATCCACAAGGCAACTTTTTGATGCACAAGGTGACTTTTTTGGTGCACAAGGCCTCACAGGCGCACAAGTAAAGGTGCACAAGGCCTCACAGGTGCACAAGAAAATCGGTGCACAAGACGATTGATGCACAACAGCCAAAAGTTCACTACGTCCGTCGTCGTCGTCCGTTAGCAGGGCACGTTTCGTAACCGCTGGAGCTATTGATCTGAAACTTGGTACATATATACCCCTAGGTCAGATGACCTATGACACCAAGTTTCAGTCCGATTCGATTCTTGGCTTGGCCTCCAGGTGGCCAAAACCAAAAACACAAAAAGTGCAATAACTCCTTAACTAATGACTGGATCATCTCCAAATTTTTATCATAGGTGTATCTAATTAGGATACATAACATATTTAACGGGTTTTTGGTTTGAC
>NMRB01000308.1:89532-178149 GCA_002633025.1 Notospermus geniculatus | reverse complement strand
CCTTGACCAGACACTGACCTCAACCTTGACCGGACACTGGACTGGACTCGGCCTTGACATACACTGACCTCGACCTTGACCAGACACTGACCTTGACCAGACACTGACCTCAACCTTGACCGGACACTGGACTGGACTCGGCCTTGACATACACTGACCTCGACCTTGACCAGACACTGACCTCAACCTTGACCGGACACTGATTTGACCTTGACCAGACACTGACCTCGACCTTGACCGCAACCTTGCACTGCAGCCTATGATCATATTCCAGCAACATTTTTATGGGCCGGCCTGTAGCTGAGATGTCTAAACAAAATCTTCGCCAACCAACATGAAATAGCTGACTGTGTGTTCATATCCCTTGAGGGAATGAATCAATCGAACTCAAGATGAGCCCAGTTGCCAGGCGGCCACACGATGTATTTGTGATCATTCAGTCGCTCGACATCGGCGCCTGATGAAGTGGATCCTTCTACAAAGATAAAGCAAGAACCGAACCCTTTATAAGACTTTCAATATCTGTACCAGATGAGTTCCACCCTGTAGACACTTGACCTGTGGGACTGTACATTACTCCACACATAATGTATGAGCAGCCTTGCCCTACTGAGTTGAGATGTATGTCAGCCGATTATGGATTTTGCAATGATTTCTGAAGAATATTGATTGGGAAGAAGACACGCTTATGATGCTATTCAGGATGGGGTGGATTTATGCGATGGGCTCAGAGAAATAATGAAGATATTAACCCTTTGAACTTGACAGGATTGGAAAGACCTTTGAGACATGTGTAGTCCTTTAGACAGTAGTTGGTGACCTATTTATGAATATTGGAACGATAGCTGATCACCAAATATGGTGCTGTTGGCTCCACAATGATATTGGACAAATTAATGACCAGCAGGGGGAGCCGGAGTGCCCTGACTGCCTGAAAAAACTGTCAAAAGACACGGTTGTTTTCACATGGAGAGTGGGCCTGACTGGGGATCCAGCTTGGAACCTCAGAAGTGTCAGTCGTTTCAGTTTACACTGCACCACTCTGACATCTTAGCACTGAGTGCTACTGAGCGCAAAACGGATATTGCGCACAGCAGCAACGTTTGAAATCCAATAATCGCATTCTGGTGTTGGTGATTGCCTGCTGAAGAAACAATAACCGAAAGTTTGATGCAGTTGGCATCAGACTCTGTTGTTCTGATCGGAAATCATTGCGTCCCCAGGGGGCGCTATCCAATACCTTTCTCTCACAATCATTGTTATCGCATTAACAGCACATCCCAGAAGGGGTTATTGAATTTTAAGCGACCAAAGCGAGGCAAATTGGTCATGATCATAGGCAGCCATTACCCGAGAAATTGCAAACCCTTTTGCTGTATCCTGTAAGCTTATTTTGGTGAGGAAGATATTGAGCCTATTTTCAGCCGCATCCATCGCAGTTAAGGCCATTATGTTACAAGCGTTTTGATTGGTCCACCTCAGGTCAGGTGGGAAAACAGTTGAACCTCTCTAGGACCTGCGGGACTGATAGATGGCGTCCTGGCCTATATTAAAAGGTGTCTATACAAATACAAAGGTCAAAATGAAAGAAATGACCAAATCTGGATGGAAGTTTGGTGTCCTTAATGGACAGTGTCCTGAAAAGCAGAGGTTCTCCTGAGGCCAGTTCTACTGTGGAGTAATGAAGTGTTTTAGCACATAGTGGGTTAATTTTTGCACCTTGTCGCCACCATGAACCCAATGGTAGTTACAAAACACAACAACTCATAAAACATGTCTTTATGTATTTAATTGAAGTGCGCATTTAGCAATTTCTGCACATTTACATAGAATACCTGACTCCACATAAAATGCAATGAATTATTGCCTGATAATATATTCAGCCAATATAGATTTCAGCAGAACAACTGGCGAACCTGCCAATTTGGCGCTGGCAACCTGGGTATCAGTATTTCATTTCGGTTGTGCGATATTGCGATATTACGTGGTCTGTTTATGAAGTATTAGGCCCTGCCATAAATTGTTGTAACAGGTTTGTTTATATTGGTTGCAGGAATGGTGTCAGCAGGCATGTGCAAAGTTCTTGAAAATGCTGGAGTGATTTCCACCTCCGCTACCAGGCGGAGTGGCAGTGTGTTTATATTTGAAGCTGTCGTGCATTGAACTGAGAATCTAGTGCTTGATTCCCAGAGAATTTTTGGATCCCTGCTTATCAGCTGACTGGATTTATGAGGTAACGTCTGCTCTGTATTGGAATTTCAGTGTTATTGCTCGTCTGCACCGAAAGTTCGAATGAAGTCGCAGGCTGGCAACGTTTGCCTTGGAACACTTCAGAAACCTGGATTTCTCGAGTGGAATATCATTCAGTGAAGTGGATGGAGAGCATGATTGGTTTTGTTCGACCTTTTCCTGATTCTTGGAAGTAGGCTTTTCAGAAACGGTTTGTACATAGAGTAATCAGATGGTAATTATCCAGCTCTTGGTTTCGCTCTTGGTGTCCTTCAAATTCAGTCTCCTATGTTTGGCCTCCTCAACTCTCTGAAACTCAAACAGGCCTAATCCAACCATGGACCCTCAATGGTGGCAGTCAGCAGCATTTCCACTATGCCAACCTGACAGCTTGGATGGCACCACTCTCTTTCTAATCTCTTCCCTGAAGGTGCCGTGTGCTCCACACCAGTTTTTGTGCCAGTTGGCTGTTCATGGGCAATTCAACCATAGAACACTAAGGGCATTTTGTGCCATTGGTCTCAGTGGTGAATGGAGAATTGCCCAATTGGAGCCAAATCACACAAGAAAATCCACGTGGAATAGCGCCTTTTAGATCCCCATGTCGATTTCAGTCTAGACTCCTTGTTACCAACTCTTAAGTTGTCAATTACACAACCCTTGGAGAAGACAGAGAGAGGAAGTTGCTGCAGCAGTGCCTGATCCCTCACTGATGAAGATGGGCAGTGAGTTTTCATACCTTGAACCCGACCTGTCCATTTCAAGCGGAAATGCTCCCTCTCCTAATGGGCCCTGAAAAGTTAAAAGCAATTTCCATAAAATAGTTTCTTTGAAGAATCCATGGTGTCTTTGGTATTTGGAACTCTTGATCACCTTGGCAACTGATGCCTTTTCCAATAAACCGGGGGCTGTTTCAGGTTGTGGTCTTTAAGGGATGCTCATCGTACATCAAGAAAGGCACCTTTGATCCTCTGTTACTGTTGAAGATGATGTACAACCATGGTGTTTAAGATGCTTCCAAGGAAGGCCACCTCTTTAGCCAAGCCATTATGTCACTCTAAGGGAAGTCACCTTAGAGATCAGGAAACAAGAAACTGCGCCACTAACCTTAGTTGACAGGGCGGAAATATGAAGTTGGCGTGTTCCGTCCTGCAACTATTTCCCTTGTCAATGTTTGTCGTGATCGCTAATGGGGGATTGGGAATTGGTATGATGGGTTCGTGATCTACGATGTTTGCCTGTCAGATGTAGAGGAAGGTGATAGTTGGCGTGTTCCATCTGGGATGGGCTGCTGAGATCGAGTCGAATGATTTGGTTTTACTCTCACAAAGACTCAAGGAATCTTGGTTGTCTAGCAGCTCAGGTCTCTGGCTAGTGGTCATGAGGTCATAGGTTCGAATCCCACTGTTGGCGTCAGACTCTAGGCAGGCCTCTTTGCCTACCTTGCTTCACTTCACCGCTACATTAACCCAAACCCAAAGCAAAGGCAGTATGAGCAGCGCCACTTCACTGGAGATATCTTGTGAAAAAGTCCAATCTTCAGGAATCTTGTTCTTAAAGTGGTATTAAAATCAAATTTCCTCTCATCGGGGTACTTGATGGTAAATTTAAAAGTGGAATTGAAATCTTGATGGTTGCTGACTGCATTTGATGTTCTGTCATTTCCAATCACAGACTTAATGAAAACCTGAACCCGTCATTTGGTATTTCATATCGATCTTTAGGATTTCCTGATTGGATATTTGATTGACAGTTCTTGGTTTGAAATCAAAGCTGCTTTAAGTTTGACCTTTGTCTTCTGTTTGAGTGTATTCAAAGAAAAGGTCTTATTAGCTCACTGGGGTGAGCTATTACGATGGTGCAGCGTCCGTCGTCCGTCGTCGTCCGTCGTCGTCCGTCGTCCGTCGTTGTCCGTTAGCAGGGCACGTTTCGTAACCGCTGGAGCTATTGATCTGAAACTTGGTACATATATACCCCTAGGTCAGATGACCCACGACACCAAGTTTCGGTCCGATTCGACTCTCAGTTTGGCCACCAGGTGGCGGAAACCAAAAACACAAAAAGTGCAATAACTCCTGAACTAATGACTAGATCATCTCCAAATTTTTATCATAGGTGTAGCTAATAAGGATACATAACATATATAACGGGTTTTTGATTTGACCTACTTTTCAAGGTCACAGAGGTCAAAGTTCGACAAAAGTGACGAACCTGCCACAGTTTGTCATTATTTCACCGAGCGACTTCATATCTTGCATAAACATGCATTGGAGGGGTACCTTTAAAAATACCACGTTTCGGCCTGATCGGACATCCAATATGGCCGCCAGGTGTCGTAACCCGAAAATAATCAAAGTGCTGTAACTCAGGAACAATTTGGCCCAAAGCGCTCCAATGTGCTATGTGGCCCCCTGCAGATGACCTATATGTACATGTGAAGTTCCGGCCCGATCGGACATCCAATATGGCCACCAGGTGGCATAACCCAAAAATCATCAAAGTCCTACCTGGGAATGACTTGACCCAGATTCCTCGTAACTGATATGTACCTCCCTCTGTCATTAGACTATTATGTCCAACCCAGTGAGCACATGGTCCATGGACCATTTCATTTACTACAAGGAACTGACCTTCCAAGATCATATGATGTATATTTATGTTTTGCGTTGTTTCTAAATTGGTGCTTTTAATAACAAGTAACAAACAACACCCATCATCATTTGTGCAGTTATACTTCAAATGAAAGGCCAATGAAAATTGAAGCAGCATGCTTCAAAGATGATAAAAGGAAGCTGTCTTTGTTTTGTTTTCCGTTTAAGGTTGCCTATAGCAACATGTTGGCAAACAAAGTGCACGACCTTGAGATGATAAAAGAGATTGTAATCAAATTGTTAGTCCCTACAGTCATCAGGGATGGTTTGTAGTTCTTTGAGTCCCGATGACAACAATTTAACTCTGGCCCGTGTGTGTGCCCAAGCGTCTCAAGTGCTGCAGTTGGTTGACAAACAGTCCAACTATGGGCAAAACCTGTGTGTGCAGCAACATGGGAACTGGTGTAGTGGGTTGACCAACTGTCCAGCTGCGGACCAAGGCCTGTTGGTGCAGCAAGTGTTGGCACTGCTGTAGTGGGTAGACAATCAGTCCAACTACAACCAAGCCTGTGGGCAGCAAGTGTGGCAACTGCAGAAACCACAAGGCAAGTCTGGAAACCGCTTAAGCACTAATTTGATTGCTCAGTTCATCAAATCTTGACAGAAATGATCACTTGTTCAGACAGCAATTGTCTTCTAAATCCAGCATTAATTGGATTGAGTTACTTTCCTCTCAGGAGAGTTCAAATGATCACTGAGGGTTGGCTTGCAATTAATTTGAGTGGTTTGTCTTTGTCTTGGCTTGTGTGTGATGCCAGAGGGTTTGAGGGATAGGTCTATCATTGGTACCCAAAAATGAAGCCAATCCATGATCCAGTACCTAAATTCATCATCCAGATTCATTGCCCTTCAAGCCAAAGCTCCATATCCCTGGTTTTTGTTGCACAGTGAGGTGGGAGGTGGGAAGGACAAAGATTCTATATCAGGAAATATCTATGATCGTGTGTAGGAAACTATGTTGAGAAAGGGAGTGTAGTATTTTTGAAATTATTGGTATCAAAGGTCTTGTGCTCGGTGGGTGTTCACTGTCAGAAAATACAGACTCTGTGAATGACAACTCTAGGAACTGATGGATACTGTCCTTAATTGAGGGGTGTCTTGATAGCAGAGGTCAAAATGAATAGAAATGATGAAATTGTGCTGAATTTTGGTGGCCATGATAGAGAGATGTCTGCTAGGAGAGATTGGACTCTCTCACAGAAACGCAATATGACGAGAACGTTTCTGAAGTCTTGTTAAAACTAAATGCAACAAGTTTCCTGGTTTCTGATGAATCCTGACAAGCAGCAAATTGACATGAAGATTTTCCTGAGAGTTAAAATAGTGTTTTATTACCTGTCACAATAACATCAGTGGTAATTAATTCCCTTATCATTCCTTTTGAACTGTTTGTTGTTCATCTCAGGCTTCATTTATTTCCTGAAAAACTTCTTTGATGTTGTTTCTCATGCTGTTTTTGCTGCAGTAGCGAGATGTTATGGTGCGGAACTGATTTGAAAAAGTTTGCCAGAATAGTGTAGGTACGCTTAGCTTCATGGAAGGTAACTGATGGTTGATGTAGGCCTACCACTTATAAAAGAAGGTAACTGATGGTTGATGTAGGCCTACCACTTGTAAAAGAAGGTAACCAATGGTTGATGTAGGCCTACCACTTATAAAAGAAGGTAACTGATNNAAATCTTTGAAAAAGAGGTGAAGAACAGTTTTCTTTACCGATTCATTCAACTGTGATGATCTGTTGGTGTGAGGATTCCTTGTCCTCTGTAGGTCATTCACGTCCAGGCATTCAAAGGAACAGTTCGCCCTTGATAGGTGAACCAGCTGATTTGCAAACACCTGTTATGCCAAATTATTCCTTAGGTGCCTGGAATAAGAAATGATAGGCTTTTAGTTTGGCTCTAGGCCTATTTGTGTTGGCTTCATATAGATCAATGGTATTTATCTTTGTATAGTACCGGTACATGATGGGTGAAGTTAGGTGCTACTCCACTGGAGCGTTCCCATGCCGGTTGGCTCTAAACTCGCTGGTTGTTGATGTTCTGCTGTGGGACTTGTTTAAAAGACCAATGACTCGAACGAATGCCCGTGGAAGAAGAAACACCACTCTGATCCTTGCTATCTCAAGAAAAGAAGAATTATTGCTCGATCTCTAATAATGCTCACTCTGCTTACAGCAGTCTCTCAGTTTGATCTTGCTGTCATCTTTCTTCCCACTTTGTGTAACAGGTAGGCCCTTAAACACCTGAGATTTCTTGTACTTTTGCGGCACATTTACTTCTGTGGCTAACTTCATCATCTTCGGTATCAATGACTTCTTCAATCTACAAAAAATGAAATAGTTACAAAGCTTTTCTGAGCATCCGTTCCTGGTGAAAGTATCTCAGTCTGCTCTCTGGTGAAGACCTGGTTGTGAGGTATGGCAGGTAGTTGGTAACTTTTCAGTTTCTTCACCACTGTGATATTTATCCTCCAAACCATGGCAACGAACTTGTTGAACTCTTGCCATTCCTGTTTTTACCTGCTATAGAAATTCCTTGGCAAACTCTCCTGTTGTCTTTTTTTAGCACCATTGAAAGCTTCTCCAGGACGAGACCTTCTTCTTTCTCTTTCCTGTCTCCTTATTCATGTTGCTTTTAAGACGTTTTTTCGACCCACTGATGCACTTCATCGGATGGATATCCAGGGCCTGCGAACCATTATGTCCTGTGGATTCCATTGGAGACCTATTGTATACCTTGCCTTTGCTTCATTACTCCCGTTACTGATTTCTCTGAACAAAAGATGCTGCCATCCGCTGCAGCGAAAGGCTGATGAAGTCGATTGCTCCAAGAACAATTTTTGCCAAATAGAGAAGCTCTCTTCCCAAGTATTTTTGCTCAGTGTTCAGCGCTTGAATTCTGTCGCTGTGCTCATTTTTTGGCACATGTTCGCCCTTGGTGCTGCAGGCTCTAGATTCTAATTAGCAGCGATAACGATCGTACTAACACAACTAATACATCCCAAAATGGCATTTACGCTCCGCAGGAGAAACCAAAACTTTTCCTAATGACTGCTTTAACCAATTTGCTCCCGGGTCTCAGGAAGGGTCTCATTGCTAGCTCCCAGTGGGTTGACTTCTTTCTATGGCTTCTGGCATGTCTGGTAACCAAGGACATTCGTTAGAGGATGTTCTAATTGGTGTCTGATCGTCTCCGATAACAGCTTCCTTTCTCGCTTGTGAATTGTTCATTTGTTGTCTTGGGAAGCGAGTTCGTTTTCAGACAGCAACAATACTGATGGCAATGATAAGCAAGCTCATAATGAAGATAAACTTGAAACAGCAAGCTCATGTTGAAGACAAGCTTATGTTGAAGACCAAGTTGGGACAGCAAGCTCATGTTGAAGACAAACTTGAACACCAAGCTCATTGGAACACCAAGCTCATATTGAAGACAAATGTGAAACACCAAACTCATGTTGAAGACAAACATGGAGCACCAAATAGCTCATAAAAAGTTGAGGAACAACTTGAAACAATTGTTCTCCAGATTTCACTCAGGGTGTAGCCGAACTGTGGGTAACACCTTTCATGTCAGTAGAAAATGTCTTGAAACCAAATGTTGAGCAATGGTGTTAGGCCTACCTACTCTGGAGAGATGTAAAATGCAAGCTCATGTTCAAGATGAACTTGTAACACCTGTTCTGTTTATTCTTCCAACCATGATTGTATGTTCAGTGTAGCATATCTATGTGTAGGTAACACTACTAACCTTGCTAAGAACCGTCTTGGTTACTTCAAGGTGGTTTCTCCACTACGAAACAAACTGTGGTGAAATGACCTTCAAGTGTTTTGCAGTGGTTGCTCAAGATCTTCCATAGGTTATCACCCACCTTCAGGTCAAAATACACCAATACATCCTGCAATCTTCAGTGAAATGGAACTTTAATTACTCTCTCACTCTTCTGCTTCATCTACCTGAGAGCCAGGTAAAAACAAAGAACTCAATGGTTAAGCAAATTATTGCACTTTGTTCTCTGTAAAAAGGATTGTTTCAAGTTGAAGCTGCACAATGGTAAGCTTAATTTTAGTATGTTTTTTGCCATCTGACGATTCCTTGGAAGTCTGCTTTACAATAATCAGTTGATCATGATTTGAAAGCCTTTGCTTTATTTGCAAGAAGTCTTAAACCTGACTTTCTGATGAGAATAGTCATGATCAATCTTCATTTTTGGACACCGCGAAAAGGTCATTTAGCCTCTGTTTACCATCAATGCATCAGATAATTTTGCCGATGGATACCACTGTAAAAAATTCATAAGATTTACCTTTGTTGTTGCTTTTAAATTTACCGATGGCATTATGTTTGAAGCAGGGAACTGTGCAGGGTTCACTTTCCTTTCCGCTTCCTTCTGTATCGGTTTTCTCTTATGACCTTTTACCATTACAAGGTTTGTATCATCTTCTAAAGACCCCATTCAAATGTTCTACCCGGTCTGATTTTCCTGCTCTTTGTGGAGAACCAAGGAAGAAGTTATGTTAGTCCTTGCATGATGCAATAAAAGCATACTACGTGGGTGTTGCCAGGCTTCCAGACGGGCGCTTTTGATCCTGGTTGCTAAAGATGTCCAGGGGTTCTTTTCTTTGTTACAATGAGGTTTATATTAGTACAGCTTCCTTTCCGTGCATGCACAACACGATGACATCAACTTTAAGAGTTTTGTAGCATTTGCACGATCGCAGGTGTTGGTGATAATTATTGGTTGTGTACTACAAGGTAGTTCAAGTATCGAGGTACACAACTCGATGTTGTAAGGCCTGTTTCCACTACAGCTGTGCTCTGCAATTGCTGTCTGGTTTCCGCAGGACTTTGACCAGATTGCAATGTCTGATTGCTTTGAAAGGAAAAGGAACAAGAAAGAAGGATCAAGAATAAGGATCAAGAAAAAAGGACCGAGAATAAGGATCAAGAAAAAGGAACAAGAAAAAAAGGATCAAGAAAACAGGACAAGAAAAGGGTCAAGAAAGAAGGAATGAGAAAAAAGAAACAAGAATAAGAATCAAGAACGAAGGAACAAGAAAGAAAGTACAAGAAAGGAGGATCAAGAAAAAGGAACAATATCGATCAAGAAAGAAGGAACAAGAAAGAACACGAAAAAGGAACACCAGGTGTGCAAAAACCATGTGGGGTGTACTGGAATCCAACAGGCTGTAAAACTTCTGAGAGATGATGTCATCAGTGATTTAATTGATGTCAATCAAATTAATCAGGAAATCATGTCCTAATAGCTCTGCATGCTTTTGATGAAGTTGTCAAACTGTGTTGGAATCTTGGGCTGGCCAATCTGCGGAAACCCATTGCTTCTAGTTCAAATCCAGCAATTCCTCTTTGATGTTGCCTTCAGCTTACAGTATCTGGCTGCATCCTGCTTTCAACATGAGATGTTATTAGCGTACAGCATGTAGGATGCAATACCAACAGGTGGCGACAGAAAAAGGAAATAGAATTAGCTCCTCATCTGACGTAAAAAGAGGAACTTCTCGCTATCTGCTAATCACTTTGGAATGTTTTGTGGGAAAAACATGCACTCAAGCAGGAGAAAAGGGGAAGATGATACAAAAAACATTCAATTCCATTACGAAGCCAGTATGCAGAAAGTTCCAGGTTAAAAAAGTCGTGTGTGTTCGTGAGGATCTATCTTCTTGAAGTATATCAGCAGATTTATTGAAAGTGAAAGTGATTACGTGGAATCTGCAGACATTAACCCCTTGGCAGCAAATACCAACACCCATCTCAAGACACAGCATCAAGTTGGTCCAGCCTTATCATTTTGGGTGCAAATCAAGTCATGTCTAATTTTTCTTGGATGTATGACGTTTGTCTGAGGTCTGGCGACCAAGTAATTGCCGTTGTAGCTGCCACTGATTTGAGCGTAAGGCTCTGATTTGGAGCAGTACTCCAGATAATATGATTAAGAGCCAATCAGAGGCAGACAAACTGCCGAATCAGTGGTCATTAGCAGTCGTCAGGGGCCAATTACCCTGTGTGCCTTAGAGGCGTCTACGTCAAGGAAAGGAACAACTTGGCAATTTCCCTTGGTCTGGGTCGCATACACACCAACTATATTGGAAGTTTTCAGCGAGAAGGAATACTTGTTTGTATGAAATATGACATACAACCTGCTCCAGAAGGACCCATCAGATCTCTTGCCAACACAGCGTAGAAGCAAGCTTGTCCTACCACTACCAGCTTCTTATTCTTGTCAACACAGCACAGAAAGTTGCCTCATCACTTCCGACCCTTGCCAACATACCACAGAAGTTTTCCTTCCTAGCTTCGAGCTCTTGCCAGCACTGCACAGAAGTTCCCTTCCTAGCTTCTGGCTCGTCCAACACTGCACAGAACCTTGCTCTACCAGCTTCCATCTCTTCCAGCACTGCACTGAGCCTGCCTTATCAGCTTACCACTCTTTTTCTTTACCCTCTCCATGGATGGTAATTGACACTGGTCATTATTTCCTCGGTTATTTGCTCATCAGAGCTTGGACCATGTTAACACACTTCCTGGTTGCTGAGGTTGTTGGCGTGTCATCGGCTCAGTGGATGAGTGGGGAATCGTGAACGGGAAGAGAGATTTGCTCAAAGCTTGAATCCCTTGCCATATGGAGTGGCAGCTTTGCTCAAACAAGCTTGAATCTCTTGCCATATGGAATGGCAGCTTTGTGGAAAGCTTGAATCCCTTGCCATATGGAGTGGCAGCTTTGCTCAAACAAGCTTGAATCTCTTGCCATATGGAATGGCAGCTTTGTGGAAAGCTTGAATTCCTTGCCATATGGAGTGGCAGCTTTGCTCAAACAAGCTTGAATCTCTTGCCATATGGAATGGCAGCTTTGTGGAAAGCTTGAATCTCTTGCCATATGGAGTGGCAGCTTTGCTCAAAGATTGAATCTCTTGCCATATGGAATGGCAGCTTTGCTCAAAGCTTGAATCTCTTGATCTATGGAATGGCAGCTTTGCTCAAAGCTTGAATCTCTTGATCTATGGAATGGCAGCATTGCTGAAAAGCATGAATCCCTTGGCATGTGGAATGGTTGCTTGAAATTGCTGAGTCAGCTATTTTGAAGTGTATACTTTCCCATGCTCCTTTGAAATGCCGACCTCTGTGGCAGTAGATGATACACCAAGGTGCTGATGTACAGGAGGAAAATCTTTGGTGTTCTTTCAGGCTAATTTGTCGAAGTACATTATGTAGACGCAACAAGCAATCTTCACCTATCAAAGAAACTGCTGTTGTTCTGTGGCAAGAAGCCATTTGTTGTCAGTTTCACGAGGAATTCCTCAGAAAAACTACCTACAACTTGTTGAGGTAGAGTATTTTCTCAGAAGTACTTGTCAGCCTTTGTAATGGCTACCATCTTTTGCATCACTGCATTCCTAAGTTCATTGTTGCTGTGAGATTGGCTCTGCATCATTACCACGTTGCTGTTTTGGCAACTTTCGACAGCTAACTTTCATGTTTTCATCTGAAATCCAATCATGATCGAGTCATGATGTCCTCCACCAGCCTTGAAGGAATGCTTCCTGGATAAAGGCAGGATAGATATACCCTATACCACTTCATTTCCTCATCTTCCTGTCAATTACTTTACGGACACTTACGGAACTCCAAGCGATATTACGATGTGAGCCGTTTTGCCTCGGGTTTTGCCTCTAATGTTGTTGTAACATTCGAAAATGTTCGGTTACTGAATTGAAGAGTTCCATGTCGCTGAGTTGGTTTGCAGGATTCAACCAACCATGATAAACTTCAACATGATACGATTCCACTTATGTTGAACGTCTTGAGTGGTGTGATTGTCCCCGCTTCGTCCGTTATGGAAGCCTCAGCTGGTCAGACGTTATCCATTATTACTTTACCAATTTAATTTCCGTGGTAGTCTTCCCAATAAATGGCCCTAGCCCCAGCATCACTTTGTCCAATAATATGACACTCCCCGATGTCATCCACTCTTGTATTCTTTGTCCATGAAGCAATATCTGTCTACTTAATCACAGTGTAGATCATCTGCTGATAGTTTGGCCAGGTACAATGGTGACATGCTCCTTCAATGGTGTCAGTGTCCATAGGAAGACATACAAGTGTTACCTTGTGGTGTTGGCTTCAGATGGTAATCCTGCTGGAGATAATCCCCCAATAGATGGCTTCTCTGAAGTAGGAGGCAGCCATCTTGGATGTTTTGTTGATGGGGAGATAGGTTCTGTGGAGAAGCTGGCAGCCATCTTGAATGTTTGGTTGTTGGGATAGCTTCTGTGGAAGGCTGGCAGCCGTCATCTTGGATGTTTGGTTGCTGGAGAAGCTTCTGTGGAGAAAGTGGCAGCCATCTTGGATGTTTGGTTGCTGGGAGCTGGCAGCCATCTTGTCCGTTTTGGTGCTGGGATAACTTCTGTGGCAGCCATCTTGACTGTTTGTTGTTCACATCTGTTGTTACAAGTTGCTTGTACATGTATATCTGTCGTGGATATCTGTCTTATCTTTCATGAGCTGATGGCGGGGCAGTGGTTTCGTCAGCCACAGACCTTGTAAGTACATGTAATACCTGACCAACAGGTCCTCATGTCAAGTCCATATCAATGGCCATTATTCTAACCCGATTAGGTTGGGCGAGTCGTACCATGAATACACAGGGGATGCAATGACTTGCCTAATGTATCATGGCAGACAGATCTGGTCAAAATGTTGAGCCCCTATCAATCACTTGGTCTGCTTAATGTGATCCGAGGGATTACTGCGTCTTGTAATGTGACTAAAGGTCTAGATCATCTGATTGGGGACGTTACGCTACATGCCTTGGCATTTGGATGCTGGGCTGCCAAGTGCAGTTCCGAGGGGCTACTGGTGCAAGTCCAAGTTGGCAGCTAGTGTGGGTCCATGGTCGCTGCTTGTGGAAGGCCAAGAGGGTTGCTGATACAAATCCAAGATGGCTGCCAGTGCAAGTCCAAGATGGCTTCTGGTGCAAGTCCAAGATGGCTTCTGGTGCAAGTCCAAGATGGCTTCTGGTGCAAGTCCAAGATGGCTGCCGCAGCAAGTCCAAGATGGCTGCCGCAGCAAGTCCAAGATGGCTGCCGCAGCAAGTCCATGATGGCTGCCGCAGCAAGTTCAAAAGGTTGCTTTTGGATAGTCAAGATGACATCTTGGAATGTGACTTTGATGGTGAGCTCAGTAGCTCCTTATTCTCATGGATGCCAACATGGATTTTCTTATTTTTTGGTTCATTATCCGTTCGTTTTAACACAGCCGCCGTTTCGCCTCCTCGCTCTGAGATCCTGATTGAATCAGGACAAAGATGCTGATCCAGACCAGGATGGTCTTTGTGAGACTAATGCTGTTGTCAATGGCAACTTTGAACTTACTAAATTTTCATCTTTTCATCAACTGTGGCGGCTGATCCCCGGCTTCGACCTGTGCCAGAACCGAACCCACAGTGGCATACACCTGATCTATTATTTAACACCCCTGGCTTTGTGTAGTTTCACCTTGGGGCAACTCATTTCATTGCACGATACGCAATATCTGAAATAAGATGATGATTGATAGGTGGAGCTGAGGGATCAGACTTGCAATTCTTATTGCGATGATTGAATTTAATCTTGTTGGTTTAAAGTACGGAGATCGCGTGATGTGACCTATTCTTCGTCTGGGATCCATTGTGATATTGATTGCTGTCTGATCCAGTGATTGATTTTGTGATGATGTTAATAGTTTGATTCAGAAAATCTCGGTGTTTGCTGGTCTACGAGTTGACGAGGCAGATTTCACCTGGTTGTTGCCATCGTTTCACCTGCATGTTCCGTCAACTTTTAGAACGTGGTATCGCTGAAAGGATTTGCCTACATGTATCTGAGGACTCTCTGGTGTCTGGTCAGATTTGGCGGATCGGTTTGGAGCAATGTGTCAGCGAGGATTCGGTTCCTCTTTGAATGCCCCCGGGTCCTGCGTCAAACATTCAGATCACCAGTTCTCCGCTGGGCCAATGGGGGCGCTGCTGGCTTATTCAAACAGGCAAAATCTACTGCAATACCATTATGTTTCATTGACGTCACACTATCACTATCAGTTTTTAGTTGATCAACATCTGACAAGTCTGAGGCAAAATCCTGACTTTAGTTGATGCTGTGACGTAAAACATTGACAGGAATTCATCAACTGCCAATGAACTCTTCAATCCAATGCAGATTTGAAATTGCCTGAATTCTGAAGACGTTTTTGTGTGATATCGCTCATCTACGATCTATCACTTGAAGATTCAAGTATGTAAGAACTCCATACCAATGTTCTCATTCCTTGTGTCGGAAGTCATGAAGACAGCACACAAAAATGGCAACAAGACCCCAGAAAATAGGATCAATTACCGTGGGACTTGTAACTCTCAATTCCTTTATCTTGGAAAGTTCATTTCTATGAATAGCTCTCATTGTCAAAGAGAATATGACACTACATTGTTTTTGTTCTCCATCTACTACAGATAACTCTGTACTAGTGATTTCATATCAACTGGAAGCCTTTTCATCAACTTTTCTCAGTGGAATTTGAAGTTTCACTCTGATGCAAGAAGTTCGTTGACCTTGCTGTGTAGCAGCCCCTCATTCAAGTTCCCCACTGTAGCACTGCTAGGTCTTGTGCTAGGCCTTTCTGTGTAGCAGTCCCTCATTGAAGTTCCCGCAGTAGTGCTGCTAGGCCTTGCTGTGTAGCAGCCCCTTTCAAGTCCCTGCTGTAGCACTGCTAGTATTAAATTCAAGTCTCTATTACAGCACTGCTAGGCCTTGCTGTGTAGCAGCCCCTCAATCAAGGCTCAAGGTTTCTATCGCACCTACTACCGTTCCTGAAACTGCTGCCTCAGCATCTCAACGGATTTCGTTTGCCTCCATAGCTCAAAGGATATATGATATGATCGGTGACTACACATCATACATGTTTGTTAATTTCCTAAGTGACGTGCTCTTCCTAACCAGCGATCACATCACTGAACATGGTTTTTTGTTGACGACGCCCACATTACATCGGTGCCAGCTTTTAGAAGGGAGTGATAATGGATGTGAGAATTTGGCAGATAAGGCCTCGGTTTTTATATTTCTTGGTTTACGGATCTGTCAATGGAAAATATGAAGTAGGTGGTCGAAATAAAAATAAAAATAAAAATCCCTCTTCGTCTGGGATCCATTGTGATATTGATTGCTGTCTGATCCAGTGATTGATTTTGTGATGATGTTAATAGTTTGATTCAGAAAATCTCGGTCGTCGCTGGTCTACAAGTTGGCGAGGCAGATTTCACCTGCTTGTTGCCATCGTTTCACCTGCATGTTACCGTCAACTTTTAGAGCGTGGTATCGCTGAAAGGATTTGCCTGTCTGAGGACTCTCTAGTGTCTGGTCAGATTTGGCAGATCAGTTTGAAGCAATGTCTCAGCGAGGATTCGGTTCCTCTTTGAATACCCCCGGGTCCTGCGTCAAACATTCAGATCACCAGTTCTCCGCTGGGCCAATGGGGGCGCTGCTGGCTTATTCGAACAGGCAAAATCTACTGCATTACCATGTTTCATTGACGTCGCACTATCCAGTTTGTTAGTCAATCAACATCTGACAAGTCCTGACTTTAGTTGATGCTGTGGAATGAAACATTGACAGGAAGTCGTCAACTGCCAACGAACTCTTCAATCCAATGCAGATTTGAAATTGCCTGAATTCTGAAGACGTTTTTGTGTGATATCGCTCATCTACGATCTATCACTTGAAGATTCAAGTATGCAAGAACTCCATGCCAATGTTCTCATTCCTTGTGTCAGAAGTCATGAAGACAGCACACAAAAATGGCAACAAGACCCCAGAAAATCGGATCAATTACCGTGGGACTTGTAACTCTCAATTCCTTTATCTTGGAAAGTTCATTTCTATGAATAGCTCCTCATTGTCAAAGAGAATATGACACTACATTGTTTTTGTTCTCCATCTACTACAGATAACTCTGTACTAGTGATTTCATATCAACTGGAAGCCTTTTCATCAACTTTTCTCAGTGGAATTTGAAGTTCCACTCTGTTGCAAGAAGTTCATTGACCTTGCTGTGTAGCAGCCCCTCATTCAAGTTTCCCACTGTACCACTGCTAGGCCTTGCTGTGTACAGTCCCTCATTGAAATTCCCACTGTGCTGCTGCTAGGCCTTGCTGTGTAGCAGGCCCTCAATCAAGGCCTAGGTTTCTATCGCACCTACTACCGTTCCTGAAACTGCTGCCTCAGCATCTCAACGGATTTCGTTTGCCTCCATAGCTCAAAGGATATATGATATGATCGGTGACTACACATCATACATGTTTGTTAATTTCCTAAGTGACGTACTCTTCCTAACCAGCGATCACATCACTGAACATGGTTTTTTGTTGACGACGCCCACATTACATCGGTGCCAGCTTTTAGAAGGGAGTGATAATGGATGTGAGAATTTGGCAGATAAGGGCTCTTCAGAGACACGGTTTTGACGTGATATCCATGTCCCTGTGTGTACTTTATTGGTGAAAGGATCAAGTTGTGATCAGAGAGAATATGGTTGAATGATGTAATGGCTCACTCCATACTACCAGGTGCATTGTAGTGTGGAGTATAGCTCTTCCTTCAATCAGTTGTGCTCCCACTGATCCTTACTGGAGGCGCTGCCTTCTCCATTAGAGAGCAGACTTGGGTCCAGTGTTTTTAGAGCTGTCGAACTTGCAACCTGTTGGAACACCAGAATTTTGTTCTGAGTTTCGATTCACTTGGACAGCTTTCATCAAAAGTACAACTTTCTTTCATGTTCCAGGCAGTTTATTATATTCTCGGGGTGGTTAAACATCGATAACGACACCACAATGTGCGTTATCTCTGAGCTTGGGTACATTCGATGGTGTCCTTTGAATCCAAACTTGATGAGGCCTGAGTCCCTGGTTTCCTGAGCATGGCCAAGGTAACACGCCTATCTGATATCCCAGTTGATTCTGCCAGCGATCAGAATTTCCACAAGATATGACATTTCTCGAAATGTTGGCAACCTCATTCAGCATTGCAAAAGAAGATTCACTGAAAAACACATTCAGCGAATGCGGAATGCGTATTTGCATGAATATCGCGCCAGTTATCTGATTTCATTAAATGCCAACAGAGCAGGCGATATCAATTTCTGGTTTATATTTGGCTTCGAGCGACTTCGGCATCGACACCACTGACGCTATCGGCTGATAATCCCAAATTTAATCTTTCTTTCATCCGTTTGACTGATGTGCAGAGGTTTTTCGTGGCCCTCGTTATCTGTCAGGCAGAAATAATGAGTTTTCCCCACCTGTCGCACATCTTACTGAAGCAGAAAATATTCCCAACTCGCCTTAGAGCGACTCGCCTGTCTCTCTCATGTGTTTCTAATTGAGGCAGTTTTTCTTCATTTGCCGAGTTCGGATTGTGACGGTATTCTCCGTGCAAATTTTGTGCTCGGATCGGTGGAAAATGTGAGATGTTCGGAGGGGGAGCTGTTCAACTATAGCAAGTGCCCTCGCAGAGAGTCCCTGCATGGTAGGAGGATATTCAGAGGTAGGATTAATATTTGGAGACCAAGGATGCACAGCAATAGTTTCCGTGTCAAAACAGCAATTCAGGGATTGTTTCACATATGCTTTCCTAGTTGGTGTATTTGGAAGTAGGTATAATTGGTGTAAACGAAATGGCAAGGAGGCAAAACGGGTGGGTGTAGGTTAAATTGGAGTAGGCAAAATGGCAAGTAGGCAAAATGGCCAGTAGGCAAAATTGACAAGTAGGCAAAAAAATGACAAGTAGGCAAAAAAATGACAAGTAGGCAAAAAAATGACAAGTAGGCAAAAAACGACAAGTAGGCAAAATGGAAGTAGGCAAAATTGGAAGTAGGCATAATGAGAAAAAGGCAAAATGAGACCAGGCAAAATGGGAACACACCTACCAAATCATCACCATTGATTTCCATACTCCTATGTTATAAAATACGATTATCATAATGAATGATTATGGAGGCATTCTTCACACCAAAGAAGCACCTACCTCATTGATATCTCGATTAACATCTTTGTGAGTACTTTACCAATTACATACAGACACGGCCATAAATTGATTTCCCAGCTCTATAATGTTCTCGTGCCAATGTGGCTATTGATTTTTGACAGGATATCTCAGGGGGTGGAACGTTACTCGCAGTAACACAGAGATATTGCGTGACAGTTGTACTGCCAAGGATGCCACGGCAGTTCCAGGATGCACCGATTAATTCACTGACCTTACAAGGACGTGACCTTGAGGGTTTGTCCCGTATTCACGATGCTTTCAACGGGTGCTCATCTGTGACTGATATTGCTCCTGAACCATTGGCCGTTTGTTGATATTCATCATGATGGATGTTGTCATTTTCAACCTGTTCAATCGATGGTAATGTATCACCTATTTCCGGAATGATATGGCCGTTTGCATTTGTCGTAGTGGATATACAGAAACAGATGTTCCCATGGTGTTATTCATTTGTTTTGTGGATTTTCAAGGTTTTCAAATCGAGTTATATTTGTAGGAATGAACAAGGTTTCCACCTGTTCCTATTTGTGATTCTGTTAGTGATGAAGGATTTCAGCCAGTCAGGAGTCCTCTGTGTGGTTCTGTCAAGGATTCTATAGCTGTTCATCTACATGATTCTAGTCAGCACCTAGCATTCCATGTACTCCATCTGTTTACCCTCGCAGAGGGGGAAAGACAATGGGCTCAATGATGAGCCAGAATGATTGCCACAGTAAATGCAATCAGCCTGCTATCACTCCCTCTTAGCACTATAGTAGCTCGTCTCCCATCTGATGCAAGTGTTAGGGCCACTAATTGCAAATCAGTACGGCTTCCTTCTTATGCAATTTCCATTTGTGTGGCATCTAATTGACTCATTCTGGCACAGACTCTTTCTCACGGATGTTTCAGCTCACTGGATGAACAATGCTACAGCCGTTCTGCCGTGAACTAGTTGCTTTTAGTACACCAACCTTTGGCATTTCCTCGGACTCCCATAAAACTCCTCTGGTATTTCGTAGCGATGTATGCGTTGCCTACGAATGCCAGTTTAGAGATTGCCTCCTTCGACCGATGCCAGTCAGGGCTTCTCTCCATGTGGATGCTTCTGTCAGTAGTGGTTGTCATATTGATTCCATTGATCTGTGAAGATGGTTGTTATGGATTTAGGCTAACAGTGTTTGAATTGTTCGCTGCTTATCCTTCGTGTGTTTGTAGAAACTGGGGTGGAGTCGGTTGAGTTTTGAGTCTTGATTTACAAGGCAGTATCAATCACTTATTCATTTTCGGTGTCTGTGTCTTTCTTTGAAGGAATTCTTTTGATTGAAGATTGCAGGGGAAAACTGACTGTCAAACTTGAGTTGCCTATTGTTGCCAGGCTTGCTGTGTAGCAGGCTAGGCCTCATTCTATCACCAATCAAAGCCGGGCCTTGCCGTATACCAGTGGCAGGCTAGCCCCTCAATAAAGTTGCCCATATGGCTGTCAGGCCTTGCTCTGTAGCAGCCCCTTATTCAAATTCACCGCTATAGTACTGCTAGGCCATGCTGTATAGCAGCCTTACATTCAAGTTCCCCATTATACCACTACTGGGCCTTGCTGTACAGCTGCCCCCATTCAAGCCCTGATATTGGGCTCAAAGAGAAGTCTCAGAGGTTGTTGCCAATGTACAGAAGTCAACCCCATACCTTCAGACCTCGTGGACGCACAGATGTGTCAGCTGTGCCCCTCTGACAGCCATAACATGACTTGATTGGCAAGAAGGAGTAAGCGCGATTTCACATCATCCTGGCTTTGTCTATTCAGTCAGGTCAGCAAACATTTTATGCAGATTTATGATGAAGAATGATAATAATCCGTTCCAAATTGAGCTATTTTCAAAGCTGCCCTGGAGTCGTGAGTAAATCATCTGTCTTTATATCCTACTGCATTGTGTATTTGAATTGAAATGGAAAAATGCCAACAACAAATCTGCCATTAATGTGAGATTTATGCTCATACAGTGAAACCACCCATTGCCAGGTGGACACCTCTCTAAGAAGGACACCAAAGTTCACTCCAGATATAACAGTTTTCCTGTAGTCTGACCTACCTCCCAAATAAAGGACACCATTTCCCAGTCCATAGTCCTTGATAGAGAGATACATTGTTAACAACATCTGAATGTCGCCACAGTGGCACAGTGGAAACATGGACACCTGTTACCTGTGAGGTTGTGTTATGGATTTCTGGTCATATCCCATTCTTCCTGTAATAGATAAAGAACTTCAGCACGGTTAATGGGTGGTTGGTAGGCTAGTTTAGTAGCTGAAGCATTTCAAAATGCCGTAATTAATCATAACTCCTATTGGTAGTCCCTAACTTTGCATTTGGGAATATTCCAATTAGATATATTGACAGCTGAAACGCGCTAGAGCAAAATATATTGATACGAAATGCATTATTTAGAGATGATTCATTTTTGCGTCGTTAGGCACGGTGTAATGGATGGTTTCCACACTGTTGGTTGTGCTAAAGAGTGTTCTGGCACAGTGCCTTGTTTTATAGATGGATCATCCCATTCGTAACTTCATACCAAGGTGTCTCAAAGATGATTTTGGCTAAGCCACACTTGCCTTATGAGGTGAAAACACTCAGTTTCTAATGTCGGCAAATTGTGAGTACCGGGTAGTTTCCATATGTGGAATGTACAAACCCAGTTTGAGATGGGTGTTCTAAGTGCCATCTAAACCCCAAATTGTAACCTAACCGATGGTAACTCTCAGTTTGCAGATTATCAACAGAACACCAATTTGGAGAACTCTCAGAATGCTCTTACTGGTCAATGAGTACAGCATTATTGCTGTTCCCAAAGCGAGTTCAGAATCACCCTGTCTCCATCAGCACTTTCCTACAGTTGCTTCAGTGTTTCTCTTTGCCTGTTGGAACCATTGGGTGAAGATCAATACCTCTGCTTTGTTTATAAACATTGAGGTGTAGCGTGCAATGTGGATGTAGCGGTATCTATCACATCTGTACACTGGATAGATCTTACAGGTGGTTGTTTTGGAATGGTGAACTTTCCTGCAGTGTTGAAAGATAGTTCTTGTCAGGAAGACATCATCCTTGTTGCCATTCATGTAATTAGACTGCATCGTAAGCTGAAGTGATTGCTGATGACATATCGCCTTCTTTCTTCATGTCCTTCATTTCTGCCTTGGCTGCTGTAAGGTACTATTGGCTGCTGTAAGGTACTATAGGCCAACTACTTGCTGCCAAGGTAGGCCAGGTTGCTCCTGTAAAGTACCGTAGGTACAGTGCAGTAAAATCGGTCGGCATACAGTTAGCAGGTGCTACGTGTGTTGTCAGCTTCTTGCTGCCACTACTTCAGCCTACTTCTTGCTGCCATAAGGTGCTGCCATGAGGCACTGTACAGCTGCTTCTTGCTGCCAAGTTACTGTAGGCCTGCTTCTTGCTGCCAAGGTACTGTAGGCCTACTTCTTGCTGCCATTATAAGGCACTGTAAATACAGCTGCTTCTTGTTGCCAAAGTACAGTAGGCCTACTTCTTGCTGCCTTAAGGCACTGTAGGCCAAATTGTCCAATCTGGGCTAAGAGCCATCCACATGGTCTTTTCTGATCACCACCACAAGTCATTGTTTATCACTTGGTGCTCAAAGGTGGAGAGGGCCTCTTCAGGACAATATTTCCACATTTGGTATTCCATTGTGCAATAGCTTTGACCTTCATAGGCACTAAGGTCAAAGTATTTAGGTGACAGAAGTTGATATGGAAGTCAACAACCTCATATAATGATACCAATACAGTTTTTGGCCCACTTTGTGAGTAGGCTACACCCACAAATGCTTCAAAGGCATGGAGCGTTGCCAAGTCAGAAGACAGGACCTGACAGAGAAAAGCCTCTCTTTGAGGTCCTTGGTGTAAGCTTTGTAGGCCAAGATGTTTTGGGGCTTATGGTTCATTTGAAACAAGTTGTCTAGGGTGAGCAGAGGTGTATCTGTATCTCCAGATGGCTGATTCAATGGTGAAGTTGCTACAAGCCATAAACCATTGCATTGGATCGCCATCTTGATTCGACCCTCAAACAGAGATAGCCTACAAGCCGCCAGCAGCTTCTGCACAAAAAATCCCTAAGATCTTTCCACAGAAGATTCTACCCGGTTTCCCGTGTTCAAAAATACACTGCACTCAATGGTGGCCCGTGGTGAATGCATGTCATTGACCAGAGCTGACATTTGCCAAGCCACACAGCAGTCAATCGGCTGTCTCAGTCACTTCTCTTGAGGTGATTGGTTTACCATGTTCCAATTAGTGACAAGTCTGTACAAGGACCTGACTATATTGATCCACGTTTTGGAGAGTAATGGACAAACTGAGTATGTTCATTGACAAATAGTTTTGACACATTTCTGTCAAATATAACAAGAATGGAATGGAAAGCTGAGAGCAAAATAAAGTGTTACTTTGCCCATTTGGTGGTAAAGTGATTGCTTGATACTTGCTCCATATTGAGAGGAGCAGAATGTTAGCAGATGCTCTATCCTTGCTTCATATTCAGGAGTTGATCCTTAGCATATGCTCTATCACTGCTCCATCCTTGCTCTTTATTCAGGAGTACAGTATCAGCATATGCTCTATCACTGCTTCATCCTTGCTCTTTACTTGGGAATACAGTGTCAGCATATGCTCTATCACTACTCCATAAAGCATACGCTCTATCAATGCTCCTTCTTCTGCCTTATTTGGGAGTCCAGTATCAGCATATGCTCTATCACTGCTCTATCCTTGCTCCATGTTGAGAGGAGCAGAATGTTAGCATATACTCAATCACTGCACCTCATTTTATACAGCAGGTCGTCTTC
This sequence comes from Notospermus geniculatus, assembly GCA_002633025.1. NCBI lineage: Eukaryota > Metazoa > Nemertea > Pilidiophora > Heteronemertea > Lineidae > Notospermus > Notospermus geniculatus. Next base: position 154,345 of record NMRB01000308.1, on the reverse strand, counting down.
ATCAGGTATGCTTCAACAGTGCTGAATAGAAACAATAGGTGTGGTGGTAAGTGACGATTAGTGCATTGTGATGATGAGTGGAAATCGATTGTATGAAACCTGGCAACGTCATCCAACACCTAAGGAAAAGTGATATACAAATCACGCAACTTCTTTATTATATGAATCTGGACGAGCTCTATCAATAATAGATCTGCTTGTTATTGCTTTCATAACTAATAGCCAATCTTTGTGATTACGTCTAAGCCAGATGAAATATTGATAGGTTCATCAAACTTGGTGCATAGGTTGAGCTTTCACCATCGTACATGTATCATCATTCTGGACATTGTCAATTCTGATTTAGGCTTGGGGGCTTGAAGGGATTTTGTCTCTCGTTGTGGTTGAGTCTTGCTGATACCCTTATCTCGGCCAAGGTCATTGCTTTGTTGTGAAAGAGGTTTTCTTGCGTTCCCTGTCCATGGAGCTTTCATTCACATGACGGTCTTGGAGGCTTCTTGAAGTCCAACAGGAAATGAAGTTTGATTTCTGGTCTTGGAAGTTGAATCAACTCTCTGGTTCTGTTCATCTGTCTGCTTCACCAAGTTGGTCTCCTGTATACATTTGGAGGTTTCAAAGTTGGTTGGGGTGTGCCCTTGGGGTGGAATAGAGAGGTCATTGGACTCCTATGCAAGATGCTGTGTGTTCGATTCCAACTTGGAACTTGTCTGAAAGGATCAAGTGATGGCTTGAACGATCTGAATGAGTTCGTGACAAACATTTCTGGAGAGACTGTGGTAATGATGTGAGGCAGCTCTTACCCTGCACTGCAGGCGCTGGATAAAAGCCTCACATTATTACCGTTGCCGACATCTACTTTGAAATCACCGATTTTAGCAACTGGAAGCAGTACCGTGATGCTGGAGTTACAGACTTTCATAATACCATTGTGATTGGACATAGCCCTATGCATCTGGACTGAGAGCCCATGGAACAAACTGAAGATCATCATTGCTTCTGGCAAAACATACTTACAGAACTGAAACTTCTTTAAAGAACTATTTTAACGGAAAAGTTCCTCAAAGATTTTTTCGCATTATACCATCGATGGATTACACTATGTAAAGGATGCGTTTCCTTTGATTGATTTAATTGACAAAGTTGGAGATCAAAAGCTGTTTGCCTCCTACGAACTCTCAAACAATTTCATGAATGGTTGACTTGAACATTCTTCTAAAGTAACGATATATTCGAATCCACGTCACCAAGGTTCGCTCATAGATCTCTTGTATGAGAAGATTATACTCCAGAGCATTTGGACAAAGTCTTTTGCAAGTGCGTATTCCTTACGTACACCGGCTTGTGCACTAAATAACAGGATATTGCATACACCAACTGGATACTTCACCGTGTGATGTATGTGGCCGTAATTCATCTGAAGAACACTTTCTGTATACCAGCTGATGGAGGAAATCATTTGGCAATAAGGACTCTATATTAGATGTGGACAACTGCTCCTGAAGCAGATTCAGCCGAGTGTAGATTATGAACTTTTCATCTGTGAAGGAATTGCTTTCATATCATATTGCAGTTCGAATGATCACTGACTGTACCGAATAAAATCACGGAATACGCTAGCTACAATCATCTACATTACTTATGGATGTTAGCGGTTTGTGATATTTTGGGATTTGGATCGATGATACTTGTTAGATAGTTTGGTATTCAAAGAACATTGCTTTTGGCATTATCTGATAAACACATATATATTTCAAGTGATAAATACAAGGTACGCTGCTTTATGAAAATCAATTGACTCTTATGGGAAAGGTGATCAAAGATATTGGTTGTTCACGGAAGCATTCGGTGTAAAAGAACTGAGGCCTGTATATCAACAATTGTACAGTTCATGCAGTTGATCTTTCACAATACATCACAATATTTATAGCCACATTTCGATGCAGTATTTAGCACAAGTTCCTGACTGTGATCAAAGGATATCGCTGGTGCGTATATGACTGTGCTTTCTGTGCTTTTGTCGAGATAGTCATCGAGCCGTGGAGGTGTGTTACTTGCGACATTTGGCAAACCTGCAACAAGTGCTCTTCTGAAGGATTGGAACTTTGATTTTCTGCTGGATTTCTATGATCTGTTGCTGTGAGGATTGAACTCTGGTAAACGGTTGCTGTTCAACTTACTGAATGTTGAAGTTGAAGACAAGTTGGAATTGAAGTGGGAGTTAGAGGTGGGCTTATGTGATTTGATGGTCATGTTCTAACTGAACTCTGAATTATTCAACCTTCTTTTAGTTTTAGAAAATATTGTGGAAGTGTTTGGAATGTTGATGAAGAGGAACGCATACAGATGTTGAAAGTTCGGAGAATCTGATGTTACATTTGAAAGACGTGTGTATGTTTGTTGTTGTTATTGGATGGTGATATTTTCTTCCTGTTTTCCTGAAGATATTTCTAGATTCGATATTCGTTGTTAGTCAAATCAAGACTGTGATAGTTATCTCTCTGGTGCTGATTCGGGAGATTTTGTTCGTTGCTTCTAAGAAGCTGTATGTTTATGGAAATCAATCGTGCCAAGACAGTATAGACATGTTGTGATACGACAAGCAAGGATTGAAACCGACATATCATTTGACTTTGGATTATGAAGGACTTGTGCTATAAACTTTGAGGAAGTGTTAGGCATTGTATTTTGTGGACAACTTTGGTGCATTTCTTGACATTGCTTGAAATTCTGACAAAATGTTTCATCTTCCGCACTTTCACCGTCATCACAAAGATAAGGACAATCATAAGGACAAAGACAAGGACAAGAAAAATGGCGACCACCAGGCGGACTCGGCGCACAGGTCGCTGTCAGCCCCTGACGCTGGCAGCTTCGCACATCATGGCACTGGTGGCGTACAATCAAACTCGAGCCCACGTATCGGCCATGTACATTTCAACCTGAACCAGGAGGCGGCGGAAAAGAGGGGGTGCCCATCACCAAACGTCAACAATACCAGCAGTCAAGATGGTATGGTACGAAATACAAGTGGTGGTGCTTTCAAGCCGTGTCTGCGAACCACTGCGGTGACCCGGCCCTCTCGGCGTCGCCTCAGCCTCAGTAAGCAGTCATCCCTCAGCGGGGCGTATCCCTTTGACAACATCAATGTTGGCCGTCGAAGGATCAGCTGTGCTTCAACAACTTCAACAAAAAGTGCAAGTTCTGAGGCTGGATCAGATGATGGTAAGTTGTGTTATTGTATTGTTCCTATGGTTTTCAGGGTTAGGACATCCATTCTGCCAACGTGTGTTGGCTGACGGAATCCCCTGAGTGGGAACAGAAGGTCAAAATCAATGGCGTAGTCAGTCGTTGCTCTTCTGTGGAAAGATTTTCGGGAGAGATCTTGCCCCTGAAGGAACAGCTCGTCGCTGGAAATTGTCCATCACACTAATGGCTGGTAGAAATGACTTTAAGTCTCGCCATCAAGAATCTATCAGCTGTAATAGACATTTTAGAGGGTGATAGGATCCCATCAGAGTAGAGTACACCAGACTGATGCATCCGTTTGGCAGATTGCCTCCTGGTGGATGTTGTTGTAATGGTCAATATTGCTTGTAAATCGGTATTTGATGAATGAATTGATGGGAAAGTTAGTGGTGATTGTTGAAATTATGATAGAATTTTGACACAGCGCATGTTTAATTGTTGACTGGAAGGAAATCCACCCTCATAGCCAGTGTTTTCCAGAACTATCATGGAAGGACGCAGAACGGAGCTTGACCGGTAATTCTTCATTGTTGGAGTGAATAAGTTGTGAATTATTCATGCTGCCATCATTCACTCATTTTAAACTCTTCTTCCATGCAAACCTGAATCTCTGATCTCCATCAGCTAAGTTTGATCACCCAGTGCAACGACACACAAGACGTTTCCCATTTGTCTTGTCATCAAAAACTCTTTGCCCTGGTTTCCACTGCTATTCTGCGATTTCGTTGCTAATTTCAGCCGCCCCGAGATCGTTTAAATCATCCATTACACAAGAAAGGAAACTCATCATCACAATTGCCGAGTAGATGAATAATTTAGACAATTCTCGTTCTTGAGTCGCTGTCGACCTGTTTGAACGGGACCCCTGTGTCTACTCACCGTGCCATCAGTGATGTGCGTCTTGTGAACAGAATCAATTGTGCACTCTTACGACAAGATACTGACGTGGGCATTTATGAGAACATACCAATACTGTCAGCGTTGGTCAAATTTGGAGTATGTTTCCATGGAAACGTGTCAGTTAACTCGGTGAATTCACAAAAAATGATCTCCCACTTCAATCTTGAAGGTGTTCATTTAGGTCCGACCCTCATTGACAGGTCAACCCTTTCACACCAGGTCGAAAGTGAAAATGTGAACTGCAAAAAAGCTTAAAAGGCTCCTGAAACATTTACTGGAAAGCTCTCAATGAGAACTTACCATGATTACACCAATGGGGTTTCTGTGAGAGTTCAGAATTTGGCAGGTTAACTATTTTTGACGAAAATATCAATGGTAGTGAAAGGGTTAAAGTCAAATTTTCTGTGTTCTTTTGGATAATTTGTCACATTTCGAGTTGGTTTCCATATATAACTGGTCTCAATAAAGGGGCATCGGTCAAGTTGGTGTTGTAGTGTATTATAAAGTGTATCTTGTATTCGTTTGTTGTTGGGATCTTCAATGTGTCCTTTTGGCAGGCTTCACTGACGATAGGTTAAAGCCTACAGGTATGTTTCCCTGTTCCACTCAATGAACAAACATTTGGACATGCATAACTTCCTGTGCATGAAGTGTTAGAAGGTCACCTTCAAGTCTATTTGTAAACATAGCATATTGGCAGATGTACGTTTGTTTTGTTGCAACTACTACCACCTGTTGGTGATGGAATGTACTAGATGTACAGTATTGCCATCTATTGTATGGAATCAATACTTCTGGCTGACTCGTTGAGTTTGATGGGCCTTCACTCATATTGTAGTTCTTTCAGAGTCCTCCAGGTGGCAGCTCTTGTCCAATCGTGACAAATAATGGATTCTTTTACCCCTTCCCATTCAAGCCAAACCTGCCTCGGGGTATCGTCAAATGGGGCAACCTGGGGACAATAATTGGCAGATTGTGTACCTGCTACAGTGGGAACCTCTTTGCTGGGGACACCTGTTGGTGCTGTCAATGCTTTATGACTGGATGTCCTGATTGAAGAGGGCTTGCTGAATGGGTTACTGAGGACTGAACTTTGGTGTCCTTAATGGGGAGGTGTCCTCCTGGCAGAGGTTTGGGGAGGGTATATAGATATATAGATTCAGTCTGCCCTGTGTAATTAGGGCATCTGCTTGGTTGATGTATCCCAAGGTCTCTGAACAGAAACCTACAATCATATAATGGTGGAGTCCATTCTTAAGGCTAGGTGCACGTGGACGGTAAATCTCAATGCGGTAGGGGTGTTTTTAAAGTTGACTGACCTGGCTGAATGGCGAGTAGAAAGCTGCGTTGGGTCAGTAAACTTAAAATCCTCCCTACCGTATTGAGATTAGCCGTCCATGTGCGCCCAGCCTAAGTCTACCATAATGATCTGCTCTCGTTCAGACGTCCTTATCTTCTGGTTCCCCGAGTTGTTATTATTGGCCGTTTCCTGCGATCTCTGGTCTCTATGCCTTCGTATCATATGTAAGTCTTTCCTATTCTAATGCAAGTATCGGCCATGCCACTTCAACAATCACTCAAAGTATCTCCACGTTTGAATGTTCATAAAGTGACCTAAACAGAGGTCAATGAAGCAATTATTCTTGTTGATTGTGTGTATTCCATTCATTGGCATCTTCATATCACTCGAGTGCTGCCCCCTATTAGAAATATCCTCCAGTGCAGGTCCCCTTTATGTGGTCTATTATTTAGTGCCCTTCCATTTGATTACCATTTATCCATGCACCAGCGCCTTTTCTCTAACACCCAACTGATAATCTGTGTCCGTAAACTGGTACACAAAAGAGCGGATCGCCCGCATTTACAGTGCTAAAGGTGACCTAATATTCCAATCAATCCACACTACCTTCACCTTCCCCGTGTAGATTGTGGTATCCCTTTATGAGCCCCGTATTTGGGTTGCATGAGATGAGTGGCGGCCATATTTTCACTGTCTGCTCGCTGTAGACACTACTACTGTACATGAGATAGTGCTGTAAGTGATTCGAGCTGGATATACCGGCACCAGTCTGTGTGCCTGATATGGTGTTAGTACTGCTCTAAAATTTTCGTGGTTGGTGCGTATGGTCAGTCTGACTATCAAGAACAATGAATGACATCGGGAGAGATGCCCAGCACGCCGACCATGCTCGCTGGTCCAGGGAGTTGGTGTCGGAGACGGATTATCTTCCAGAAGGGTACCTGTCTTCAAAACGTAGCACAGCAAGTATGTCCAGTATTTTTTCTGCTTTTCCAATGTTTTTCTCCACATAATGTACTCTAATCATGTACATAATAATGTTTTTGTAGCCACATTACATACTTGATATCGTATTCAGGATATTAATGTTGCCGGCTTGTACAATCATGAGCTGATCAGCTGACTTGCTATTTTGGATTTCTTGGAATCCACATATTGATGTGGCATGGCGTGCATTGTATTATAATGTACATGCGGAGTGTGACTAATAGCACATCTGCGTGTACGGAGGTGTGTATTGTGCATTGCCTTTGGGGGTTCACGTCTGCTTTTTCCACAGTGTGCAGAGATCGATATTTCGATGAATAATTCGAGATTTATGTCAACAAAGTGGACGGTTTTTGTGTGGTTTTCTCAAGACATGCTGACACTTGTTCTTGAGTTTCGGTTTTCCATATTGCTGGCGGGAACACTTTCAACAGGTTGATTGACACCGGTTAATGTCAGCAATAGAATGCACTTTTGTCATCACCCCTCTTATTAACAAGGGTATTACATCACCGTTATAAGGGGTCACTCACTCAACCGCGACGTCTGTCATGCCAGTTATTGTTTGCAAACAAACCAAATACTGGCCTCTTTTAGAATCTGTACTCAATTTGTATAAAAAGTTGTTGATTATACAAACTATCATGAAAAATAAGTATTGTTCTGTAGGATATCGATTCAGGGTCATCTCCAAATTATCATAATCAGTTGATAATGATGTAGAATTGAGGCATGTTGGCGGACACGTGGCATAGATGTGTAAAAAGATCTGGCTGTGAATGAGATCATACAAATTAAGTTTATGTGTTGCATGTAATATAAAATGCATCTGTGGCGTCATGTTCATATTGTTCTGTTTGGATTATTATCTAACACATTACTGGTTTAGATCTGAACAAGATTATACTGAATATACATGTACATCAGTATATGTGACCCGTCTTAGTTGCACAAGATATGAACCAGGATAAACCAAAATAAATCCAGGAGATAAGGAAGAAATGTAATCACTCAGATTGGTCTCAACCTGCTTACTTCAGAGCGTCTTAGCACTGGTTTGGTGGCGGCGATCATATCAGACCAGTGGGAAATTTTATTGACAAACACCTGGACAGTGGAACTGCTGCCAATCACCGGCCAAAATCAGCTGCAGAGAATGTATGAGATGACCTCCTTAGGTCACTGCATCGAAGTGGCTAGGTCACCGAAAGGTCATAGTGTTGAAGGTCAATTAATCAGACAAGGTCACTGGATCAAACCTCTCTGAGGTCTTGGCCAAGGTCACCTTTTCAGGAACAATGGAAGCTCGTTGGTTCACTTGCTTTTCCTTCGAAAGGGGTCAAAAATGTCCACCTAAAGTAGGTTACCTGATACAACTCGAACCTGTTTTGTAATGACCTTATTGAATTACACACAGTTAGTTGGTTTATAGGGCGAACAAAATGGTAAGGAATTGGCATTAAAAGTGTTCTCCTGACCTAGCTAGATGGTTTGACAGTTCAGATCGATATCAATCAGAATCAAATGATCAATTTGTCCATAATGCATCAGGCTGACCAATACGACTTTAGGAGCTTGCTGTTGTCCCATATATTCTAAAGAGGTAACGTGTGTTTGGCACAATCTTGCATGAATACGAATACATGTAGTCCTACATGAAGAAAAATCTTCCTGCTTGGCATAATACACTTGACATGTCTTCATAAGATTATGCACTCAAGCTAAGGTCAAGCACTTTGTTGGCAATGCGTAACTCTTGATATAGTTCTAGCCCAGTCATGACACAAGGAGTGCTACTATCTTGTGATGTGAGCACCCACTTTGCATAAAGGGCATAATATTTTTGCATGATATTGTACGATAGTGGAATATCATGAAATTGCTAGGCATCCAAACAATGACTCAGTCAATCATTCAAACAATACAAAAACGCACCACCATGGAAATGTCAACACATTCCAAACCATTGAACCCATTCATCGCTGTATTTCTTTTAGGGGTTGATTTGAGAATAGGCCCGTTCATGCCTGGCGAACACGTTGAAAGGAGTTGACAATAACACCAGCTGATTCTGTGTTCAGGCCATAGAAATCATAATGGCTTAGATTATAACTGGGTGTGTTAATATATGTATGTGATCGAGATTTATGCCCTATGTGTATTGTGACCAGGATTTGCTGGCTATATTCTCTGAAGTCTGACTGAGGTAGAAATCATGACTTGAACTTGGTGCATAATAGTTGCACTTTTCTGATGAGGACTTGTGAGGTTTCTGAGGACAAGGATAATTCTGATTACGATGCTGCATTTCTTCCACCTGATGTCCTGTTGTGAGGTGATATGTCCCGTAACCGGAAGATCAGCGTTGGTGTGACAGCACGGCCAGCGATACAACATCTGACACATCGTGTAGGATCAGTAATGGTTCATGCCAAACCTCGTTCTAGTGGCCGTGGTTCCTTCTCAACTGATGATAGCCATGACAGTGGTAAGTCTAGTACAGGGAGGGGTACAGGAAAGTTCTGCCGTGATATGAACCCTACTTGACTCTTAATCCTGGTGTCTTTGGCTCGAGCACCTCACCTATGAACCCAGCCTATTCAGATGCAAGTCCCCCAAGTACTGGTGGGCCAACGTACTCAATAGCTGATTATGATGTCCCTTGCCCTGTGACAGTGTCAGAAAAACCCTACTGGTAAGATCCAGTAGGGATATATGAGCTGTCATCAAGGTAATCGAATCAACCTTTCTGTCCTTGACTGATATGACTGATCACTGGAAGACATGTAGGCCTACTCTAGATCCTTGCTGATTTTGATAGGAAAGTTAAAAGACCTGTCGCTCTCCAGTTTGACAAATTGTCGGGATTCATACTTCGGGCCTGATTCTCATTCAAATTCCGCATCTGCTCAAGTCTTGACTGGCCATTGATCCATCTGGTAAATCATTCTAGTTAAAAAATCCTTGTTCAATTTCCTGTGGTCATTATGTGTTCAGGAGATTCCACTTCCATCTTGTCATGACATGTCTCCTGTGTATTTCCCACAGTTTTCCTACCGTGTTCCATGTCTACCTAGCCTGCACTTTAGCCTACCGGTTCAATGATGATAACCAACCAGGATGCAATGTACATGATACCCGTCAGGATTCTCAGAAAACGCGGCAGTAGAAATAGCACTGAGACCTCTGAGCTGAGCTAATGGCTTTAGCCAGGCTTTGTTATTATTCCCCGTCAGATCAACGACAATGGCGGCTTGGCGATATTTGCCTGAAGGGTCTTCCTCGCCGCTTCCCAACCTGTCGACGACATTGCGGTCTCAGATGTTGAAATAGGATGTGAGTCAGGTTCATGACAGAATATTGGTTTTATCCGCATGGTTTGGTTATTCTCAGTAATCATGCCATCGGGAACATCGCAGGTTTTTCCATCGCAACATGATGTTGGTACAAATTAGCACTTCGCTAATGGCGGTGGAGTGGTGTATTTGGGATACAGAAATAGGCAAAGTCATGATCTATGTTTCCTCTGGGAAATCCCTCAGTTTCAACCATTATCGTTATGGAACTTTGGGACAAGTTATGTACTGTTCTGCATTTCCTGTGATTGAAGGCTTTGTGTAAATGGTACCGATGAGAGACTTTCCCGCCGTTAGATGCTGCCTGTTAGCGGTCCAAGAACGTCACAAAATTTGACGTAAATGCGTGAGCGACGACGTCCACGTCATTATGGACGACGTTGTGGCATGCATTTCTGCCCTGTGACGTCAAATTTCATGACGTTCTTGGACCGCTAACTCGTAGCGGCCTCTGACGGCAGGAAAGTTCCCGCCATTGGTTGCTCAACAAACTTGGCTTCTCTTGAAAAACAGTATACTAGAGGGTTGGCACAAAATTGGCAGCCTACACCCTTCTTGCATACTCAGGAATTCTCCCTGGTTTACAGCTTCTGATGGTTAGGAGGTCTTCAGTGTGATTCTAGTTTGTTTGGCCATGATGCTAGTGCGAAGACTACTGACAGTGCCAGTTTCTTCATTTGTATCCTTCCGGGAAGAGCTGTTTGGCCATGCCCTTGGCTCAGTCCAACAAGCCGAATGTGTCTGGTTCTTCACGTACAGACCTTAAAGAAGTTGTAGGCGTGTCTGCCATAGGACCCCAAAGCTTCTGTCATATCAGTCCAATGCTCTTTAGGTTTACAATATCATATGAAAATGCCATCACCTGGGGCTGGGCAGCAAAACAACTTGCAAGAAGAAGTTGGCTTTTGTTTATGATAAATAGAGTTTGTTTGACATCATGTGGTACCCAGCGGTGGTTCTTTGACGTCTTCGTGTGTGTGGGAGGATGAACGTGAGGACGCTTAGGTACAGTCGATGATCTTGGTGCGTCCGTCATTGACGTTGGATGTCATGGTAACACTTCGTGTGAAAAATATGTGTTAATGTCTTTGACATCTTCAAATTATCCATCATTCGCAGTAATACCCTCTTGGTTCAGAAAAGCATCGGCCATCCTGCAGGAATGATGTTCCGCCGCAGTAGTAACGAATGGCCAGAGACCAGCTGGTCTGCATTGACCAATGAAGTAGCGAATGGCATCTACCAAAAAAAGTATGGGATATTGAAACGCAGGAGGAGTGTTCCTAACATGGGTTATCAGTATCAGCTCAACTATGACTTTGATATTTGTTCTCTTCTATCAGGTAATCTTTCCTTGTCCACTTCGTACCCTCATCAGTCGGTAGGAAGATGTCCAATGGAGTTACTAGATTATGAGGTTTCTTCTACAGAATTTGCTTTCCCTTTGACTGCAATGTTTGTAACCCCAAGACTTCTCTGAAAGCTGTCTCAGCGGTGCCTGTTGCATCCTGCCGTCTCAGCTTTCAGATCCTAAAGAGGCAATCTGAGATCCTCTTTTGATGAGCTGTATGGATCCCAGCCTTGCGGGGTGTCAGGATTTCATTCTTGTCCAGAAGACCCCTGACTTCGTTCCTCTCCAGAAGACCCCTGACTTCGTTCCTCTCCAGAAGACCCCTGATCACTTTTGCCCAAATGACTATCACGATGTGGCTTCTTATGTTGTGTCCACTTCCTATCTTTTCAGCATCATATACGGGGAGCTCATCAGATGAAGACGACGTAAATCCACGGGAAAAGGTCCAGGTAGGTAGTTCACCATGAATTCTATTCCATGATCATTCCTCAATTCTATTCCATGACTGATCGTTGAAGCTCTGACGAAGGTTGGTGTCATTTGGAAGTCCGTTGTCACTGCTTCCGTAACAAACTGCTAAATATCTTTGGACGTAGTCACAAGCGTGAATGGCCAACTAGACTCTTTTGGGGATGTTGATCATGCCCTTGGGTCGGGCAGATAAGTCAGCCATGTTCTTTCACCTTTTTCCCTGGAGATGGGAAGGCCTTCTTTCATTCTTCTTTCTCTCCCGTCCTAGATATTCGAGGAATGCATCTATGCCTGTCTTCGGGACGGCTTGCTGGAAACCCATTTGATGGACTATGTTCTCCATCGCCAAGTAAATCCTGTTGCTAATGGCTAGTTCATCTGTTGATCACTCAGACTGTCTCCTCCAATCGGCGGTTGTGAAATAGGGCAGGTACTTTGTGTACGGCTGTGAAAACGGCGGGTACCTTGTGTTGCGTTGGCGAGTACTTAGGGTAGCTCAGCTGAAAATCCATGTGGAGTTTGCAGATGGGAATAGAATCAGAATCTTAAGGCCTTGAGATTAAAGCGTCAATGATACTTTCAACGCCATCATCCCGTTGGATTTGAAAATCGCAGAATGGCCTCATTAAATGTGATCTGTCATTGGCGAAGCCCCATGGGGGGATGATATTGGAGGGGACATGAAATGTTAGCGATTAGACGAGGCTGCGTATCCTCCGATGTTGTGACTGGCTTTCCTTGTCAATGTGTCAAAAGCTTTTAGTGTTCAGGCATGTGAAGTGAGAGAAGCACCTTTATGGCTAATGCACAACACGACACATGCATGGACACGTGGCCTTAAGAGGGAGGGTGACACTTGCATGGAAGTGCTGGCACTTGGAAGATGTTCCTCCGTGTTCGAGCACAATTCGGAGCAGCCATAATTGTCGAGGGGAAATGACTTTGACGTCTGCTATTGGCAGAAGCAAAGCCGTGTTGACGGAAACCTGTAGAACGACTGATTATCATATCGAGATAGACTGGATATCGGCAGTCTGGAGATTGAAGATTCTTCCTGTCGATGTTTGATGAACATGATGGAGACAGACATCTTGTTGATTACATCAGTGTGCAACAACTCATGTGACTTCTTCACTCTTAATGCATGATGGTGTTAGTTGAAGTTCCAAGTTGCAAAAAGTTTAATGGCATGTCACCCTTCAGAATCCGCATCAATTTGTAATTACAACTCTTATCCTGATTTATCCGGATGTAATTGCACTCAATTCAGATGCAGTGAGATGGGATGCATGCGTCTATCGATCAGTTTGTCCATGTGGTTTAGTTTCACACGTCAGAGTCTTAACTAAATGTCCTTAGGCTGAAGCAAGCTGGCAGATGACACCAAGAGGATGCTCAATACAGTATTTGAGTTGGGTTGGTGCAATGGCAACAACCAAGGCTACCACCAAGGAGGTCGTGGGTTGTATCCCTGGTCACGCCAGTTGTCCTTCGTGGTAAAGAGGAGGATCACGCTGTGGCATCACATTTTCTCCATGGCTCCAGTTTTCTACCTTCAGTGGACTTCCAAACTTTGCGTGGGCACATACATACTGCTGCTGAGCTGGGTAGTCGCCTCTTTAACTCATCTGCCCCCAGAGTCCAGCAGACGGTATCTTCTGTTCAAGTTCTCTCACATCCTATGGTATTGATTGAAACATATTTGGAGAAAGGTTGTTCCTGTGAACCATCTGAAGAAGGTTTCTTCAAATTTTTTCTAATTTATTTCTGAGGATTTTAGAAAACTTCAACAGAAGATACCGTCTGCTCAAATTTGGGAGCAGATGAGTTAACATGAAGTTGAAGTGAGTCAGCAAGATGCTCTTTTCGAGTTTCAGTGCACATGGTGTGTAATACATCTTGTTGATCCAACATGATCTAAGGTGTAAAGTCAATGTAATGCTGGATGATCCTCTATGATTTATCTGTCAATCAATACTGCCCACCCGTTGGATCGAATTTGAATCAATATGGGCCACCTTGATGATCTGGAGTTCTTAGTTCGATTTATGTCCATACCTTTGGCGGTTCCCTCTGGGGAAGAGGAAAACAGTAGTTAGAGGTCGAGAGAAAAACAGTAGTTAGAGGTCGAGAGGAAAACAGTAGTTAGAGATGGAGAGGAAAACAGTAGTTAACTTAAAGATGCATATGTCTCAGGTGTTGGAATCCTTCTAGATTACAAAAAGTGTTCCACATCAGCAAATGATATCTCTGTAGCTGCTGTGGTAATGTGCTGTTCTGAGGTTTTGGATGTGGATAATGAGACAGCCGTAGATGTCATGTCTCTTGTTTCCATTATCTGCAGCAATTTGGCAGATGATTGACAAATTGCTACAGAATTCAGCTTAATTAACTTTGAAGCCTGCAGCATATGTGGAGCTGAGCGGAGTGCGCAGCCCGGTATCGCCGGATATGTCTGCCCGTTCTCATCCATTGAGGTGGGGCAACAAGTGGTCACAGCTTCCTCTAGACCCCTCCCCTCCCTTGGGGTATGAGCTAAAGTGATGCAAGACAATTTGTTTTCAGCTGTATCAGCTCTTAAGAGGCATTATACCTGCAGCATTTTCAACCATCCCTGAACTTCAGTTCGATAGGTTTCAAATTTCGCTCCCCACACCAGCATACATCACAGCATTGTGGAGCCCTTAACTTGAGACCATATCGGTGGCGAGATCCTTGTTAGCCGTGTTGGATGTCAGCGCCCAGGGCTAGCGGCACATTAATAAATCAATAGGCACATAACCTGTGTTTGTCCCTGATCAATAGAGTGTCATAACCAGGGAGCCTGTCTCGTTAACCCTCGTGGGAAACGGCCAAGAAATTGATGGGAACCTTCTTTTGTGAAGTAGATCGACCAATCAGCATACCTAAAGCAGGCAGCACACCAGGCAAGGCAAAGCGATACTGCAAGTGGCGTAATAGCAACTGCTTTACTCGTAAAGCTTGCAAGAATTCAGGTCTTTGTTTTGCTGTTAGTGTTACGACATGACTATAGGTATCCCCTGTTTAACTTGTTTCTCGTGTCTTGTCATCTAAGACCTGTTATCTTTTCTCTTTCCAGAGAAATTCAAAAGGTTTTGCAGATTTCTGTGTGAAAAATATCGAACAACATGCATATGGACGACGAGAAATTGAAATTGCTGAGCAAGGTGGGTATAGGTTGTGTGCATACTGAGCAAGGTGGGGATGGGTGGTGTGCGTGTTGGTGCATACTGAGCAAGGTGGGGATAGGTGGTGTGCGTGTTGGTGCATACTGAGCAAGGTGGGGATAGGTGGTGTGCATGTGTCTGTGAATTCTGATCTTTGATGTTGTGACCTCTGTATAGCAGCCGGGACATGGTCAGTGGGAGACTTAACTGCCATTAGAGGCCACCACTAGTTCGTAGTCCTGGAACGTCACAAAATTTGACGTCACAGTGGAGAAATGCACGCCACAACGTCATTCATAATGACGTTGAGTCATGGCTTACATCCACGACGTCAACTTTTGTGATGTTCTAGGACCACCAACAGGCGGCCTGTAATGGCAGTAAAACCTCCCATTGGAGACTTAGTAATAACTGTATTTTGTAAAATTCCAAGTACATTCTAATGCAGAGTATAGCTATAGAGCTCGAGCCGATGACGTCATCACCAAAAAATCCGCCATCTTGCCGGTCAAACTGACGTCAAATGACGTCGGCGACCCACGTGGTGCAGTTTGTTGTCAGCACAAGTGGAGTGTTGCGTCTTCAACCATGACGCGATTTGCACGTGGCGCACTTTGTCGTTGACCGGCAGCATGGCGGACTGCAGGTCAAATGTGACGTCATAATGAGCCGCGGCTCAAGCTCTATAGCTAATGCAGAGTATAGCTCTCGTCCTCGTTGTCTATATTATTTAGATAATAAACTATATACCGGTATACGTAAAAGAGTATAGCTACTACTTGTACTTTAATCAACCATGTTCCAACGGATGCTGTCTTTATCATTGGAGGGAGAGATTTTTGCTTTTAGCATATCACTGAGAGAACCAACGTCGGTACTCCATCGAGGCAAGCATGATGCCGTATCTTAAGCAGTAATCCAGACCGTCTGTTTCTAGCATGAAATCTTATTGGCGGCCATTGACGTGCCTGAGTGTGTTCTGGAGTGTCTGAGTGTGTTTGGAGTCGACTATTGATTCTCTTGTGGCTGCCTGATTGTGTCGGCTGATGTCATTTCCATGAAATTTCCTGAATAATAGATCAGAGTTGGCGATGCCAATATGTTTGGAATCTCGAGTTGATGAGTGGGGATTGGATGATGTTGTTTGAATCAGATGAGGATGGGAAGGCTGCAGTGGCGGGTATGAGGTGGAGGTGACTCTAATTGCATCCTCCTTAGTGGACACCTCTGCCAGGAGGACACCTCTCTACTATGGACACCAAAGTACACTCCTGATTTGGCCATTTTCATTCGAGTCGGATGAAGATGAGAATGCTGCACTGTCGGGATTCTGAGGTCCAGGGGACTCATGGAGAACTGCCTTTACTAGACACCTCTGCCAGCAGGACACCTTTGTAATTAGGACAACATTGCAGGCCTTGCCGTTTGACGGGCGCGATTTTACATGCTCCTCGCAAACAATAGAAATTCTATTGTTTGCCAGGCGCATGCAAAATCGCGCCCGTCAAACGGCAAGGCCTGACATTGGCCAGTCTCAGAGGTGTCCTTGATAACGAAGGTCCGCCGTAGCTATTCTGCCTGGCTGCTGTAGCTGAGCAGTTGGTCTCTCTTCAATCCTGAACTTCACTCCTGACATGACTAAGAAAAAGTGGTATTTCCTGAATATGCTGTAGCATACCATATGCCAAAGCCTGAGGCTGTACTCGGATATACTAGCAAAAAAACAATCCATTTTGTAAGGTGTGCGTCAGTGATAGCTTTGGTTATTATTCTAAGAAGCGGTCTTTCATTACGTGCCAATGTCATGGTCCTTGATAGCACAGACCTAGATTCATAACAGAATGGCTGATATGAAGGAATCGAGGATTGTGTGATCTCAACTCTCAAGAACTCTGTTTCTACATGGAGACCATACAATGGTCTTGAGGTCTGTGATGCACTGATCAAAATTCAGCACTGATACCGATTTACTGAAAAACAACAGCTCCCGGTGACCCCTTGATCTGTACATAGATCTTTAATCGCATCAGAAGCTAAAATTACTTCCCGACACAAACACGACGATAGTTGTGTAAAGCTTTGATTGCCTTGTGGGTACATCTTCTCAAAGGACTCACTAATTAAGGGAACTGACATGGTTTCTATTCCAATCTACTCCCTGGCAAAGTCACAAGATTTCTTTCTGTTGTTTTCGCATTGCCATCGAATGCAGCACGACACAGTTTTTATGATTGGCTAATTCCGAATTCATTCGGTCTGAGATTTTCTTGCTCTGGAGTGGTAAGAGTTCGTGAATTGCAGCTTAATGGACACTCTGTTTTAGATGTTGACATGACGACATTTTGATATACGACATTTCCATGATGAGAGACTGAGAGTTGCTGCTACATAGATTGAATGGTTTAGCATGATAAGAATTTGCGTATAGCAGGTCTTTGACATGAGATCTCTGGTAATGTGAACCCTACTCTGACTTCAGGGACTTCAGCTCGCGCCACTGAGCCATTCCACTCGAACCTCTGGTTAACAGTCTTCACACTGTTCGCACCAACCCATGGCCTTCTTGCTTCATTTGGTGACAGCACGTTGTTTTACCTCGTTTCTTTCCAGAAATGCCCGGGCTCATGGCGTTGCGGAAGCGAGCACAGGGCGACAAACCACTACAGGGTGCAAAGATCATCGGTTGTACACACATCACGGCTCAAACCGCTGTAAGTAAATCATGTCGATTGGGAGATATCACGCTCACAGCTAAATGAAGTAGGCCTAGCCCCCCCCCCCCCACTACTTCTTGAAGTTGTGGTACCCAACTTTCTCCATGCTGTGCATGGCCCACTCAAGGCCTACTCATGTAGGCCTACGTAATTTGAGAATGGTACTGTGTTGTTACTTGGTGAGATCCATTTCATTCATATTCCTGTCTTCTCATGCTTCTTGCCAGACAAACATAGTCGGCATTCTTCCCCAGGCGTAAGACCTCCTAGACATGCATAGCAGGTAACCCCGGGGGTAGGTGAAGAGAGATTCAGGTTTCTTGTGTCGCCTGCAAGGGACTGTAGGTGTCGTTAATGTGGCTCTCTATGGGTAACTCAAACATAGAAAGCAATGGGCAGTCGATTGTGTCATTGGTCCCAGCGCAAGTCGTAGGAAATAAGCAATGGTGAATTGCCCATCGAGAGCCGACTTCCATGGGAAAAGTTGTGTGGAACAACCCGTTTTCTGTAGCGAGGACATATCTCGGATGTGATGGAAGCCAAAATATCTACCCTGCCATGCTCCAAGTCCATCAGGGCCTCGCCAAGTCTGAGTAAATCTTATTCCTTAGATTGGGGAAAAGGCTTATCGAGATCCTGCTTCATTCATGCCCAATCAGTGACTGTCGAGCACCCCGTAATTGCTAATGCGTCTTGCTTTGTCGAAGTAAGTGGCTCTCTGACAAGCTGTCAGGAGTGGCAGGCAATGTTGAAATATCACTTGCTGTATATTGGCTCGTAGAAGGAAATTGGATTGTATCAACTCTTAAGTGGGGTTGGGGCGATGGTGAGTATAATAATTCTGGTTTTATGTTCCTCTGTTGGAATGTTCAACCATTTTCTTATGCATCCCTTGTTTTCTCATTGTAGGTCCTGATTGAGACGCTGGTGGCTCTCGGCACCGAAGTCCGCTGGGCTGCGTGTAATATCTATTCAACACAGGTAAGTCAGGCTGTCAGATTAGCAAAGTGCAGATAATCGGTGCCTGTCACCGCTGTGGTTCTGAGTTCGATCCACAGTCAGACCCATTCTTCAAGTGATAGAGAGGGTGCTTTCTTTGGCAGTGCAGGTTCTCCGGCCACTCTGGTTTCCTCCTGCTGTATATTTAACGTCCATTCATTATTTCTAATGAATGGCGACCACTTCCCTACTTAGATAACATTTACCGGCACAAAACGGGACACGGCCATCCCACAGCCCATCCCTCCTCTCTAATTAAGCCCCGAGCTGTCGTAAGCTACTTTGAAACATGAGCAAAATCTTTCTAAAAAGCTATTTCCTGTAATTAATTGTCTTTGAAACGCAGTACTTTTGAAGCAACACACTGATTACCATGGTAACTCAGACTTTAGGTGTAAGATAAGATGAATAATTGAGTGAAATATGATGGCGTAATTTTTTGGTCTGTTACTTCGATTTTCCTGAGAAAACCACTTTCTGCCGGTTGGTTAGTCGTGAGGGATTAGACAGTTGTCTCATTATTTTGACTCCGGTTACTTTGGTGCACATCAGAAAATGCGTCTTGCTGCGCTTTCGGTTACAGGTGGCTACTAAACAACATGGAAGCTGTTTTAACCGGTAGTCTAACTTTTTCTTCTCTCAACCTCTGTCATTGTAGAATGAAGTTGCTGCTGCATTGGCCGAGGCGAACATCGCGATGTACGCCTGGAAAGGTGAATCTGAAGATGACTTCTGGTGGTGCATTGACAAGTGTATCAACTGTGAATCGTGGCAGCCTAACATGGTAAGAAACCTCTGTCCTCTGATGTTGAAAGACGCTGATTCCGTCGACCAAAATGGCCACCTTGGCGTTGACATCTTACACCACGCCTCCAGGTTCGATACCAGAATGTAGTTCTCACGAACACACGCCCTCACTTTGTCAATGCCACAAACACCCCTCTTGATGGCTCACGTATCTTGTGAAAACATCAAAACTCTTTGACCCTCCCTTGCAGATCCTCGATGACGGTGGTGACGCTACCCACCTGATGCTCAAGAAGTACCCAGCCATGTTTAGTATGATTAAGGGAATCGTGGAGGAGAGTGTGACCGGTGTTCACAGGTTGTATCAACTCTCCAAGGCTGGCAAGCTGACTGTTGCCGCCATGAATGTCAATGACTCCGTAACCAAGGTAAGCATAATCTGCGGACCATGTGTTGTGTGGGGATGAAAGGTCTGGGCCAAAGAGGCTGGGGATGAAATGTCCGGGGACAAAATATCCATGGACAAATGTCTCACGGGACGAAGTCAGAGCTGAAATGTCCGGGAATGACATGTTCGGTGATGATATGTTGCAGGAGATAGAAGTTTTGGTTCCATACTGTTCAACATTCATAGCCAATCAAGTTTCTTGCTTTTCCGTCACCTTCACAGCTCACATTGGCTCCGTTCTGTTTCAGACGAAATTTGACAATTTGTACAGTTGCCGGGAAAGCATATTGGATGCGTAAGTATGAATTTTCCATCTTTGGGCAGAGGAGAAATATGACCAGTTTGATTGTGGGTGATGGGGCTCCAGTTGATGACAACATCTCTTTCTTTCAGCCTGAAACGGACAACAGACGTCATGTTCGGTGGCAAGACGGTAGTAATATGCGGCTATGGTGAGGTCGGCAAAGGCTGTGCTCAAGCATTGAAGGGCCTAGGAGCAATCGTCATGGTGACAGAGATTGATCCAATCTGTGCACTGCAGGCATGGTATGTGAGACCATCTTCATAAAAATCACATTAGTTATCTTCAAGAATCTGTCTTTCCTTCATCTGAGTGAATGGTGGCGAAAAGTTCCCAAGTTGTATTGAGATTTTACCCATACTCTGGCACAAAGCCTCAGAAAGTTAAACTGGAAAGTCTTTCTTTTCAGTATGGATGGGTNCAAACATAGAAAGCAATGGGCAGTCGATTGTGTCATTGGTCCCAGCGCAAGTCGTAGGAAATAAGCAATGGTGAATTGCCCATCGAGAGCCGACTTCCATGGGAAAAGTTGTGTGGAACAACCCGTTTTCTGTAGCGAGGACATATCTCGGATGTGATGGAAGCCAAAATATCTACCCTGCCATGCTCCAAGTCCATCAGGGCCTCGCCAAGTCTGAGTAAATCTTATTCCTTAGATTGGGGAAAAGGCTTATCGAGATCCTGCTTCATTCATGCCCAATCAGTGACTGTCGAGCACCCCGTAATTGCTAATGCGTCTTGCTTTGTCGAAGTAAGTGGCTCTCTGACAAGCTGTCAGGAGTGGCAGGCAATGTTGAAATATCACTTGCTGTATATTGGCTCGTAGAAGGAAATTGGATTGTATCCACTCTTAAGTGGGGTTGGGGCGATGGTGAGTATAATAATTCTGGTTTTATGTTCCTCTGTTGGAATGTTCAACCATTTACTTATGCAACCCTTGTTTTCTCATTGTAGGTCCTGATTGAGACGCTGGTGGCTCTCGGCACCGAAGTCCGCTGGGCTGCGTGTAATATCTATTCAACACAGGTAAGTCAGGCTGTCAGAGTAGCAAAGTGCAGATAATCGGTGCCTGTCACCGCTGTGGTTCTGAGTTCGATCCACAGTCAGACCCATTCTTCAAGTGATAGAGAGGGTGCTTTCTTTGGCAGTGCAGGTTCTCCGGCCACTCTGGTTTCCTCCTGCTGTATATTTAACGTCCATTCATTATTTCTAATGAATGGCGACCACTTCCCTACTTAGATAACATTTACCGGCACAAAACGGGACACGGCCATCCCACAGCCCATCCCTCCTCTCTAATTAAGCCCCGAGCTGTCGTAAGCTACTTTGAAACATGAGCAAAATCTTTCTAAAAAGCTATTTCCTGTAATTAATTGTCTTTGAAACGCAGTATTTTTGAAGCAACACACTGATTACCATGGTAACTCAGACTTTAGGTGTAAGATAAGATGAATAATTGAGTGAAATATGATGGCGTAATTTTTTGGTCTGTTACTTCGATTTTCCTGAGAAAACCACTTTCTGCCGGTTGGTTAGTCATGAGGGATTAGACAGTTGTCTCATTATTTTGACTCCGGTTACTTTGGTGCACATCAGAAAATCTGTCTTGCTGCGCTTTCGGTTACAGATAGCTACTAAACAAGATGGAAGTTGTTATAACCGGTAGTCTAACTATTTCTTCTCTCAACCTCTGTCATTGTAGAATGAAGTTGCTGCTGCACTGGCCGAGGCGAACATCGCGATGTACGCCTGGAAAGGTGAATCTGAAGATGACTTCTGGTGGTGCATTGACAAGTGTATCAACTGTGAATCGTGGCAGCCTAACATGGTAAGAAACCTCTGTCCTCTGATGTTGAAAGACGCTGATTCTGTCGACCAAATGGCCGCCTCGCCTTTGACATCTTACACCACGCCTCCAGGTTCGATACCAGAATGTAGTTCTCACGAACACAAGCCCTCACTTTGTCATTGCCACAAACACCCTTCTTGATCTCTCACATATCTTGTGAAAACATCAAAACTCTTTGACCCTCCCTTGCAGATCCTCGATGACGGTGGTGACGCTACCCACCTGATGCTCAAGAAGTACCCAGCCATGTTTAGTATGATTAAGGGAATCGTGGAGGAGAGTGTGACCGGTGTGCACAGGTTGTATCAACTCTCCAAGGCTGGCAAGCTGACTGTTGCCGCCATGAATGTCAATGACTCCGTAACCAAGGTAAGCATAATCTGCGGACGAAAGGTCTGGGCCAAAGAGGCTGGGAATGAAATGTATGGGAACAAAATATCCATGGACAAATCTGCCCAACTTTGGCAAAAGGAAGTAAGTGGCATTTTCAACTTTTTGAGAAAATGAGCAAAAAGTGTAATTTCATCATCCTGGGCAAAAAAATGCTAGGGCCTTGTCCTACTGTGAGTTACATACCGTCTAATTCAGGATTTTCGTGGGTTCGAAGCATTATCTTACCATATTCGGCCAATTTTTACAATGTCACTTACTTCCTTTTGTCCCACTCTATTTTGCATTTGGTGACGTAAAACCGGTTGATTTTACAGACAAATAATATGGCAAAATGACGTAATTGGAGCACTTACTTCCTTTTGCCATATTAATTTGTTTTTTTGATGTGACTTACTTCCTTTGGCCAAACCTGTAATTGTCTGTATCTTCCTAACTGATAAGAATCTGATATAGCTATTATATTAAAACATGTAACGTACCTCCCTGACACCCTCTATGGGGTTAACTCATTTTTCGACAAAATGTGACTTACTTCCTTTTGCCAAAGTTGGGCAGAAATGTCTCACGGGACGAAGTCGGAGCTGAAATGTCCGGAAATGAAATGTTCGGTGATGATATGTTGCAGGAGATAGAAGTTTTGGTTCCATACCGTTCAACATTCATAGCCAATCAAGTTTCTTGCTTTTCCGTCACCTTCACAGCTCACATTGGCTCCGTTCTGTTTCAGACGAAATTTGACAATTTGTACAGTTGCCGGGAAAGCATATTGGATGCGTAAGTATGAAGTTTCCATCTTTGGGCAGAGGAGAAATATGACCAGTTTGATGGTGGGTGATGGGGCTCCAGTTGATGACAACATCTCTCTTTCAGCCTGAAACGAACGACAGACGTCATGTTCGGTGGCAAGACGGTAGTAATATGCGGCTATGGTGAGGTCGGCAAAGGCTGTGCTCAAGCATTGAAGGGCCTAGGAGCAATCGTCATGGTCACAGAGATTGATCCAATCTGTGCACTGCAGGCATGGTATGTGAGACCATCTTCATAAAAATCGCATTAGTTGTCTACAAGAATTAGTCTTCCTTCATCTGAGTTCTTTTTGACATGAATGGTGGCGAAAAGTTCCCAAGTTGTATTTTGAGATTTGACCCATACTTTGGCACAAAGCCTCAGAAAGCTAAACTGGAAAGTCTTTCTTTTCAGTATGGATGGGTTAAAAGTTGTGAAATTGAATGAAGTTGTCCGCCAAGCTGATATTCTAATAACATGTACAGGTAAGATGTAAATGATAATGTAATAAGCACTGGTTTCGGTGTCTGTCCCCAGTTTCCAACCCCAGGTCCTTGGCTTCATGGTGCCACAGAATCTTACCTTTTTCTTCACTCATTGCAGGAAACAAAAATGTAGTGACACGTGAGCATTTAGATCGGCTAAAAAATGGTTGTATTGTGTGTAACATGGGCCACTCCAACACCGAGATAGATGTGGTAGGTACCAGATATGTCTGTCAATCTGCATCATTTGTGGATCACAGATATGTCGGTTTCCTCTCTCTCTCCTCTGCAATTGGCAATTTTGTACCCGGAGCCACAGGTGACCTTGGCAGATGACCTTAACTATGGTTGACCTTCGTTGATGGCCTTGACATTGATACATCGGATGACTTTGGCAGGTAAACTTGGCATCGACCACTCATGCTTTCAATATGTAAGGCAGGCCCTAAAACAATGCCTCTTTCACTTACAGAATAGCCTACGGACGCCTGAACTAACATGGGAAAGAGTGCGTTCTCAAGTCGACCATATCATCTGGCCGGATTCCAAGAGAATCATTCTCCTCGCGGAGGGCCGCCTCGTCAACCTCAGCTGCTCTAGTGTTCCATCGTTTGTCGTGTCCATTACGGCTGCTACTCAGGCTCTTGCATTGATAGAATTATATAATGCCCCTCCTGGCAGATATAAACAAGATGTCTACCTCCTTCCAAAGAAGATGGGTAAGTCGGCAATCAATCATAAGGTGGCGAAAGAGCCAAGGAAAGGGTTAAATGATGAATATGGTAACTTAACCCTTTTCACCGCATAACTAATTGGTCTGTCCAGGAAATCCATCAGTGACCTTTTCCAGACCATTCAGTGAAAGATAAAGGTGTATTGTGCTGTTCATGTCATTGTTGCAGATGAGTATGTTGCCAGCCTCCATCTGCCTACGTTTGATGCACATCTAACGGAACTAACTGATGAACAGGCCAAGTACTTAGGATTAAGTAAAGCTGGGCCATTCAAGCCGAATTACTACCGGTAAGTAAGATTTGGAGAGGCCAGTTTGGAAAGAGATTGCTGTGTTGAAAATGTTACGTGTTCAAGACAACAAAGTCGCCATCTGTAGAGTGGGTGAAGAACTGAAATCTGGTAGGTGGGAGATTCTAGTTTGTGTAGCTACGAGACGGTCTGCCAATTGCAGTGATAATCCGTTACAAGTCAAGTGAGCGCTCTCAACCTTGAGATGACTTATGACGAGATCAGTGCTGTCATGTAATACTTTCTGTCTAGGGCTCGTTTATGGTTCGAGACGTTGTGTTGAATATTGTTTAACTTTGTTTCTTTTGTTTCAGATATTGAGTACAGCTCACCTTAGGCAATCAAAATATGCAACAAGATCCATATGAACTGCTTCAAGAAGAACTAAAGGCCAAGAAAGTCCATGATTCCAATCAACTTAATCAGACCAGACAGATAATTAATGAATTCAGGGAAGATGGCGTGCAACCAGACTTGGTGCTGATTACATGGTTGTGTTCCAACTCATGACATGATGAAACAGTGATTGTGCCGCACACTCCTAATCCTGGTGTCGTGATGTGACACACATTCTTATGCCTGTTGTACATGGTCAAATGTTTCATCAAATTTTTGAATACAGTCCAGTACAAAACTTCCAGATCCACCTATTGTCCAGGATCAGAGATTGTGCTGAGGTAGGAGATACGTATTGACCAGAACCAGCAGTTAGTATTAGCTGGGGAGGTTTTGTACTGGTCTGAATATGCTCAAATGTACATGTGGATACTTACATTCAAGCCCAATAGGCCCGGAATTTGAATTTCCATACAATCATGTGAAAAATTTGACCATGTACAGTGTGCATTAGTAGTGGGGTCTGACAATATCTTTGGCATATTGTGTCCTACATATGACGCTGTAATGGAAATTTTGGCATGCATTCCTACTCATGACATGGTAATAAACTAATTGTGAACCACCTCCATGCATGTGAACTTTGTGAGCATTTCTGAATGCAAAGCTGTGGGTTTGAATGAAACTACAAGCAGTGCCATCTGCAGTGTGAAGTAGAAACTAACATTGAAGATTTCAGAAATGGTGGGTAAATAGATGCATTATGTGACAATGAGTTAGCGCGCATCTAGGCCAATGTTAGAATTTGTTGATGAAAGTTGTGATTTTCGCTTATATTGCTGCTTCTAGTGCGTGATAATAAGATGACTCCATTTCTTGGGCATTTTTGAGTCGTACCTCGCACGGATTGGCGACTTGAAGAGACATGGCGTAACTTCATGAATATGAAGAAATTCGATTTGAAAGAAGCACAAATCATTTCATTCTTGAAGAAAGGGTGTCAGCAGCTCTTGATTTGTCTCTGCATGCTCACCTATTTCAAGATCCTATGCAGCGTGTTGCTGTGTAAATACACAAGCGAGCTTGTTATAGTAAGGATGAATCCCATGTCTTAAACCTCGAAACCAGTATGTTAGCTGGTGTACAAACAGTGTGTTATCAGTATGACAGTTATTCCTGGATATGAGGTAACTTACAAAGTCTGACTGCTTGCTATGTCATTGTGTGAAATTGACAAGTCTCTAACATTAGGTTTTGACCTGACATTGTCCTCGAGTCTTAACGTGACTGTTGCATAGAACTAATTCAGTGATGTCTTGTGTTAAATAATGAGGAACCCGTGTGCCGTTTATCCCGACAGGTCGGCGGTGCGACTGAACCGACGTCATTGACGTCGTTTTAAGTGTTGATGCAATGTCATGAAAAATCAACAGCACATTTTTCTACAGGAATAATGAGATAAAGACATTGCCATTATCACTATTTTAATAGTGATAATGCCAGGCGACCGAAACAAAAGGGTTGTTTTCACGCCAGAAATAAATAGAAATAACGTTAGAAAAAAGAAATTCCGGTCGCACCGCTCACACCGCTGCGTCGTGACGTTAGTTCCTCCGGTTCCCCATTGCATTTGAGATGATGCACAGTAGATTTGTGAAGTCAAACGACAAGGAATTCCTGCATTGTCAAATATTTATGCAAAATTTGTCATCCTTTTCAGCATTGTTTCCCATTCATTGACTGGTGGTGATTTGCTGTGAGCCGATCAACATGAAATTTAAAAGAGTGATTTCAGATAGTTTGTGACATGACAAGTCTTTCCATAAAGAATGTTAAGAGCCACAAAAACTACAGTAATCAATTTGAGGAATCATGGTTCTAAGATCCTGAGGTAGTGTCGTTTGTTTTCTTGTTTTGTGTCTTCATTATTTGTGACTTGCATGTGTGATATAATGAATCAGAACTGAAAGGGATTTGGGAAATGGGGTGGGCAATGGCATCATGAGGATTGCAATTTGTTGAAATCTGTTAAACCAGATTGTATATGTCAATGAACAAGATCAGTTTTGAGTCAACTACTTGGCAAATTTTTCTTGGAATAATTATATTATCAATTCATATTTGGATACCAATGAATTTTTGTCTAATCAAAAAAAGGTAGCTTCTCTAGGGTCTTGCATTGAGTACAAGGTTGTGATGTTACTGAAGGGTTGGACCGCAGGGCACCTGCTACCCCTAACTGGTAAAGTGTGATCTCCTACATATTGTGTCTGTAAAAAGAGGCCTGTTCTATTTGTGATTTTAGGGGTGGTGCATAATCATTTTCATTTTGATAGCAATAAGTCTGAATAAATTATTCTTGGATCCTTTCACGGGGTTGTTAGATATTATCATGAGGCAGATTTAAAATATTTGGCTTGTCGTTTGTGCATTAGCTGAAGAGAGTTTTAGATTCAAGGTTCAAAACCTCAACAAAACTATTGGGCGTTCTGCCTCCCAACCAGCAGAATTTGTGATGTACAAAGTATGGCGTAGTTGGTACTCGGTCCGCTTGAAAGCTTTTTCTAAGTCAGGATATTTGAAGTGGCCACCCAAGTTTTAAAAATCTTGGCAAATTGGACGATAAATGAAGATATCTTGGGTAAATTCGCCAAGTGGGAATTCTTGATGTGTAGATATATTGCACTTGGTTTGTTCGGGGGTTAAGTTTGTTTGGCCTTGGGTGTTTAAACTTCTTATAATGTAAAGTAATGTAGGCATTGCATACGCAGGCAAGTGATGTATAGCTTTGAGAGTTCTGCTCATGTATTTACAGTGGTATACAATGCATCTATCTGATGATCAAGTGTGTACGGGTTAGGCATATGTTGTGATAAAGATTGGGGTATTATATTGACATGTGAATGCACCCTTTGTATNGGGTCTACAGACAGGAGGGAGATGACGTTATCCAGGAATAGTGGAACAGGGGAATGGACGTTTAAAGCGTGGGTCATTGAGACATTTGACTGCTGCGTTTCATTAATGGTAATCGACTAGACCCGTGTCAATCATCAAAATCCCGCCTCCATGTGGATGTTTTTTTCTGGTCTAATGTCTTGCTTCACTTATGTCTTACTTAGAGTCCATCCCATTGTTCATGAATCAATGACCCTGGCTTTGAATGAGATTGGCAATTACTGAAATATCCGTCGAACAAAAAAACGTTAAATAAAAAAGGGGGTATTTCAAGTAAAGTTGGATATTTTCAAATGTATCTGTGCTGGTTTCCTTGCTGAAGGTTTTCTAGTCTCCGTGGTTGAGCTTGAGAGTGAATGCATATGTTTGTACTTCATTCATGTTATTCTCACATCTAATAGAGAAGAGATTCTTATCTGCCTAACACTCACGATCATGAGATAATTAGCTCGAGCTGGATGACTATGTGACTCTCCTGGCATTGCTTGAGACAATATTTGGTGATCACGTAATGTAATGCAATCTGAAGGCAGTTATTCTGGGTTTCCTCTCAGCTGATGCAAACTTGCCTCGTGGTCTTGAGTGTTAAATGTATTTTATGATTACATGAAGATCACGTTCCACACTAGGTGGCGTGGTGTTTGCCAGTGAGTGTTATTGCCTCATTCCATCCTGACTTCTCATTGTAAACTGTCATATGAGACAATAATGAAATAAAGGAAATAAAACACTGAAAAAATTCATTACAATTTGTTTATTACAATGAAAATTCGATGTTGGAATGATTACTGATATTACTTGTGTTACAATTTGCTTTACTACAATGACATTTGAAAATGATAACTTTGTTACAGGTATATTTATTACATTGAAAGTCGGATGTTGGAAATGATTACATTACAGATAACTTTTGTTATGATTTGGTTTATTACAGTGAAAGTCGGATGTTGGAAATGATTTCTAATTCATAAAAATATAAATACAGGTAATAAATACGGTTAGAAAATCGAAGTACATGTTGGAGTAAATTTCAAATATTGTCATATCCAGTGCTACCATCCATATTACCATTTTCAGTGAAATGTTTTTGGTCAAAAAACTGTATGAATAAAAAGATCAGTAAAAGCAGGGAGAGGTTACCTTAAAGGTAGCCTGACTTTTTGCCTTTGAAAAAAAGACAAAAAGCAACAAAATAACAAAGGTAACAGTAAAAGCGGTGAGAGGTTACCAAGGGTAACCTGACCTTTTGCCTTAAAACAAGACAAAAAGCAACAACTATTAAAAAGATATCAGTGAAAGCGGTGAGAGGTTTCCAGGGTAGTGGAAACCTAACTCTTTGCCTTTGTAAGTTAAGACAAAGAGCAAGTGAGAGAAAAACAATATCAGTTGAGCCGTGAGAGGTCACCAATAGTGGTGACCTAACTCTTTGTCTTTGTAAAGGAAAGACAAAGAGCAAAAATTATAAAAAAGATATGAATAATGTTTCATATCTTATTTATAATTTTACAAAATATATTTTTAACAGTTTTGTGTATATATATGTTTTTTTTTAAATTTTTGGTTTTAAAATTTTTTTGTGTCCCAATTGGTAGGCGCAAAAAAATTATCTAATTTTTTAATTTATTTATGGTAATAAGATGGCAGCACTAGAGTTACTGAATCAAAAGCCTAAAAAATATAATCTATGTCTACATTAGCACCACTGTGATGAACTGTCTATTCTCCTTTTACGACAAATGCTTGAATGAAATGTTTCTCAAATCTCCTGGCTAATTTCTGACAACTCTCTGAACAGTTCTTCGGTAAGGGTATAAAGTTACTTGAGTGACCCTTAGACCGATCTAGCGTTAATTGCTATTGTCGCTTCGAACGGGTGACCAAGTCATCGATTGACTTGCCCGCCTTGAGTGTTTTCTCCATTGTGATAAGGGTTTCCACGCCATCAATAACAGACTGGACAAGCTGAACCTGTAAGGAAGGATTTTGTGAACATCATTGAACGAAGGATAAAGGTTGGGTGTGAACATCAATGAATGAAGGATAAAGCATTGGGCGTGAGCATCATTGAATAAAGGATAAGGCATTGGGTGTGAACATCATTGAATAAAGGATAATGCATTGGGTGTGAACATCATTGAATAAAGGATAAGGCATTGGGTGTGAACATCATTGAATAAAGGATCCAAGGTACAAAAAGCACAAAATTGACACACTAAATGATAATAAACAAGAAGTCAATCTCCAGAATTCACGAATTTTCGACCCCAACCGGGGTCTTTTTCAAGTGGAACTTTACAATCTGAAACTCTAGAAAAGACTGAGCTGAAACCCGAATGTAGAACTACATAGCCTGTGTAGACAGGGCAAACAAGCAATTAAGGAAAGAATAGCGACCAAGCCCCAAAGGTGGCCACTGGACAATTAAGGAGAAACTAATTCAGCTGAAAAGAAGGGTTGAATAACTGCAGGGCCTCTCAGTCTGACCACAAGCAGAGTGTAGAATAAAGGATAAGGCATTGGGTGTAAACATCATTGAATAAAGGATAAGGCATTGGGTGTGAACATCATTGAATAAAGGATAAGGCATTGGGTGTGAACATCATTGAATAAAGGATAAGGCATTGGCTGTGAATGTCATTGAATAAAGGGCAAGGCATTGGGTGTGAACATTATTGAATAAAGGATAAAGCATTGGGTGTGAACACCAAATCATTTAACCTTCATTCAATGCTGTTCACACCCAATGAACAGAGTGAATGGAGGATATGAGTGACTAACAGTCATAGACCAACATTTCAATGGTTTGCTGTCTCTTAGGTTGTCTCAAGAGGACGAGGATGTTGGTTGTTCGCTCCTCAACAGGTGGGCCTACAAGTAGCTTTGATATCAAAAGCCAAATCTGATGCATACCTCAGACTTGCCAAGCCTGTCACTGTTTGAGATATCAAATGTGTCACCAACAGCTGCAGTGTCAACACCTCCAGTGCCTCTCTTCTGCAGCTTCAGGGATTCAAGGATGCTGTTGAAACGTGGGTCCTGGAACGCGGAGAAAACAGGTTACAAGAATCATGTGGTCAAACCTCTTGTGGTGACACTACTGAAGGGGTAAAAGTGTCATTCATACCTGGCTGAGTTTGGGCAGTTTGACATGGACTCCAGCTCTGAGACCAGTCCCCAGGTTACTGGGGCAGGTCAGGATGTAACCAAGATGTTCATTCCACATGAATTCCCATCCTGCTTCCTTGATATTTTTCTCCACATTATTCAAGCCGTTGCAGAACCGATCAAAGACAGCCTTCATGTTGCCTCCCTTCTCCATGGAGATGACCCGGGTGTGATCTTCCTCGTTCACCCAGATGAGGAAGTTCTTGTTCCTGTTGTGGAAGATGCCGCGAGCATCGGGCCAGTCGCGGGCCATGCCAGCACAGGTCAGGAGTGGAGACACAGGTTTGTCAAACAAAAAGTGATCCTGAAACACGTAACATTTGACTTTTAGAAATGAAGAGTTCAGCATGAAATCTTGCCCTATTGTTGGCTCTTGTGGCAAGATCTAGGCCTTACTTGTAAGTCTAGGTGTGGTGACCTGTATAAAATGAGCTCAGCTCCAAACAGTCACTCGCTGTCTTCTGTAAGTATAAATTTTCTTATTTTCAGTAGGCCTACACTTTACTTGTCTGTGGCTATTTTATGCCATAGTTGTGTCTTTCCACATGAAAAATCCATCTTGACCAATATGTTCCTCATCTCCTTGTCCACCAGTAATAAGTATAAAGGAACAGAGGAGATAGCGAAATATTCCTGGTCATAAACTCATCTAGATCTGCAAAAGAGCTCTCAAAAACTCAAGCATTTATCAAGATTTCAGGAAGTATGGAAGAGGCAAATCTAATGTTGTTTGGATATGGATATGGATATGGGTAAGCTAGTGAGAACCCATGAGAGGTAGGATGATGACCCATAGGTATAGAGGGTGCCGCCAGATCTTAAGTTAGAAATCTCAAGTTAGTGCAATCTTTGAGGAAAGTACCCAAGATGAGGAAAGGAAACCAGGGAGAGACTCACATTAATCAGTTGTTCCTGCTCCCGATCCGTCATGTTTGACAGGGGGTAGTACTTCCCCTTAAGTTCGCCACCAAGCTTGCCAAATGCGTCTTTGCAGATGCGTTCAACTTCACGACGCTCGACACGAGACGAGGCTGGTGGAAGGCTCAAGCCGCGGATGGATCGGCCAGTACGGACGCGACTTGAGAGGACATAGTCAGAGTCGAGAACTCCACCACGAATCTGGAAATCCATAAGGATTACACGTGATGCTTCCATTTCTGGATCTAAATTTTGAGCTTGAAGTGTAGGCCTAGTTTGTTTGGTCTGTCTTTCACACTTCTGAATGTTATGGAGTTAGAATGTATCATTAGGCCCTCAGCAGTTCTTTCTGCTGGTCCCTTCGCTCAGGCACGTTAGAGGGTTTCCTCCATTTAGGGATTTTGTCCAAGGACACAACATCTCACCTTTGACGAATCCAAATCCGTGGGGTGTTTATCAGTCGGCTTGTAACCATTGTGGCGATCCTTGATGACGGGATCAAACAGGTCCTTGAAAGTCTGAAAAAAATGAACTTGTTGTTTTGATTGCAAAAAGAGAATAGTCAATTCATCGCCTGCTAACCAGGATGACACTTGAGATGAATATGTTGGGGTTTTCCTCTGATATGGTTAGGCCTACCTCGTAGGACTCCTCATCCCCTGCAATCATTCCGACGGTTGATATGAAGGGATGTCCTGGGTTGTCCACGCCAGTCTGGATACACTGATCCAAACTCCAGCCATTGGGTGTCTTCTTGTCAAAGAGCTTTTTATAAATCTAAAAATTAAAAGACTCTATGTCAATCATTGAATCAATCATGCTACTTGTGTCATTGATGTAACAAGCACCTTAATTTACGCGCGCAAGTCCTTTTCTGTATCAAGTATGTTTGGGGACTTTTACCCCACACCCCCAATTTGGTAGGTGTGGTTGTTGTGTTTGTGAGAGGTCGGGAACCTGCGGTTGACGACAGCAATTTCCAAACACAGGCCTAACTTACCTTGGGGGTGAGATGTTTAGCCATCAAATTGTTATGTTTTGACAAATCTGGGTAGTTGTCAGCTGCACTGAACTTGCATTTCTTGGGAGTGAGATGACCAGGCAATTTTCGGGATTGTGCGAATTTCTTTGAGGACCTGAGGTAATCACTGAGCATCCACGAAGTCGCCAGGACACTAGCGCCTGCCGCGATTACACTGGGGGGGGGCTACAGACAGGAGGGAGATGACGTTATCCAGGAATAGTGGAACAGGGGAATGGACGTTTAAAGCGTGGGTCATTGAGACATTTGACTGCTGCGTTTCATTGATGTAATCGACTAGACCCGTGTCAATCATCAAAATCCAGCCTCCACGTGGATGTGTTTTTCTGGTCTAATGTCTTGCTTCACTTATGTCTTACTTAGAGTCCATCCCATTGTTCATGAATCAATGACCCTTGCTTTGATTGAATGAGATTGGCAATTACTGAAATATCCGTCGAACAAAAAAACATTAAATAAAAAAGGGGGTATTTCAAGTAAAGTTGGATATTTTCAAATGTATCTGTGCTGGTTTCCTTGCTGAAGGTTTTCTAGTCTCCGTGGTTGAGCTTGAGAGTGAATGCATATGTTTGTACTTCATTCGTGTTATTCTCACATCTAATAGAGAAGAGATTCTTATCTGCCTAACACTCACGATCATGAGATACTTAGCTCGAGTTGGATGACTATGTGACTCTCCTGGCATTGCTCTAGACAATATTTGGTGATCACGTAATGTAATGCAATCTGAAGGCAGTTATTCTGGGTGTCCTCTCGGCTGATGCAAACTTGCCTCGTGGTCTTGAGTGTTAAATGTATTTTATGATTACATGAAGATCACGTTCACATTAGGTGGCGTGGTGTTTGCCAGTGAGTGTTATTGCCTCATTCCATCCTGACTTCTCATTGTAAACTGTCATATGAGACAATAATGAAATAAAGGAAATAAAACACTGAAAAAATTCATTACAAGTTGTTTATTACCGGTACAATGAAAATTCGATGTTGGAATGATTACTGATATTACCGGTACTTGTGTTACAATTTGCTTTACTACAATGAAATTTGGAAATGATAACTTTGTTACAGGTATATTTATTACATTGAAAGTCGGATGTTGGAAATGATTACGTTATAGATAACTTTTGTTATGATTTGGTTTATTACAGTGAAAGTCGGATGTTGGAAATGATTTCTAATTCATAAAACTATAAATACGGGTAATAAATACGGGTAGAAAATCGAAGTACATGGAGTAAATTTCAAATATTGTCATGTCCAGTGCTACCATCCATATTACCATTTTCAGTGAATTTTTTTTTGGTCAAAAAACCATATGAATAAAAAGATCAGTAAAAGCAGTGAGAGGTTACCTAAGGTAGCCTGACTTCTTGCCTTTGAAAAAAAGACAAAAAGCAACAAAATAACAAAGAGATCAGTAAAAGCGGTGAGAGGTTACCAAGGGTAACCTGACCTTTTGCCTTAAAACAAGACAAAAAGCAACAACTATTAAAAAGATATCAGTAAAAGCGGTGAGAGGTTTCCAGTAAAGTGGAAACCTAACTCATTGCCTTTGTAAGCTAAAGACAAAGAGCAAGTGAGAGAAAAACAATATCAGTTGAGCCGTGAGAGGTCACCAATATTAGTGACCTGACTCTTTGTCTTTGTAAATGAAAGACAAAGAGCAAAAATTATAAAAAAGATATGAATAATGTTTCATATCTTATTTATAATTTTACAAAATATATTTTTAACAGTTTTGTGTATATATATGTTTTTTTTAAATTTTTGGTTTTAAAATTTTTTTGTGTCCCAATCGGTAGGCACAAAAAATTTATCTAATTTTTTAAATTTATTTGTGGTAATAAGATGGCAGCACTAGAGTTACTGAATCAAAAGCCTAAAAATCTACATTAGCACCACTGTGATGAACTCTCTATTCTCCTTTTACGACAAATGCTTGAATGAAATGTTTCTCAAATCTCCTGGCTAATTTCTGACAACTCTCTGAACAGTTTTTCGGTAAGGGTATAAAGTTACTTGAGTGACCCTTAGACCGATCTAGCGTTAATTGCTATTGTCGCTTCGAACGGGTGACCAAGTCATCGATTGACTTGCCCGCCTTGAGTGTTTTCTCCATTGTGATAAGGGTTTCCACGCCATCAATAACAGACTGGACAAGCTGAACCTGTAAGGAAGGATTCCATGTTAACATCATTGAATAAAGGATAAGGCATTGGGTGTGAACATCATTGAATAAAGGATAAGGCATTGGGTGTGAACATCATTGAATAAAGGATAAGGCATTGGGTGTGAATGTCATTGAATAAAGGATAAGGCATTGAGTGTGAACATCATTGAATGAAGGATAAACGATTTGGTGTGAACATCACTGAATAAAGGATAAAGCATTGGGTGTGAACAGCATTGAATGAAGGATAAACAATTTGGTGTGAACGTCATTGAGTGAAGGATAAACAATTTGGTGTGAACATCATTGAGTGAAGGACAAGTGACTTGAACATGACATATACCAACATTTCAAAGTCCTCATGAGTTGCTGTCTCTTAGTCTTAGGTTGTCTCAAGATTACCAGTAGGCCTATGCTGTTTGTTTGCTCCTCAACAGGTGGGCCTACATGTCAGTGTCAACAGCCGAATCTGAACCGTACCTCGGACTTGCCAAGCCGGTCACTGTTTGAGATATCAAATGTGTCACCAACAGCTGCAGTGTCAACACCTCCAGTGCCTCTCTTCTGCAGCTTCAGGGATTCAAGGATGCTGTTGAAACGTGGGTCCTGGAACGCGGAGAAAACAGGTTACAAGAATCATGTGGTCAAACCTTTTGATAGTGACCTGCTGAATGGGGCAAAAGTGTCATTCATACCTGGCTGAGTTTGGGCAGTTTGACATGGACTCCAGCTCTGAGACCAGTCCCCAAGTTACTTGGGCAGGTCAGGATGTAACCAAGATGTTCATTCCACATGAATTCCCATCCTGCTTCCTTGATATTTTTCTCCACATTATTCAAGCCGTTGCAGAACCGATCAAAGACAGCCTTCATGTTGCCTCCCTTCTCCATGGAGATGACCCGGGTGTGATCTTCCTCGTTCACCCAGATGAGGAAGTTCTTGTTCCTGTTGTGGAAGATGCCGCGAGCATCGGGCCAGTCGCGGGCCATGCCAGCACAGGTCAGGAGTGGAGACACAGGTTTGTCAAACAAAAAGTGATCCTGAAACACGTAACATTTGACTGTTAGAAATGATGAGTTCAGCATTAAATCTTGCCCTATTGTTGGCTCTTGTGGCAAGATCTAGGCCTTACTTCTAAGTCTAGGCATGGTGACCTGTATAAAATGAGCTCCGCTCCAAACAGTCACTGCCTTCTGTATGTGTAAGTATAAATTTTCTTATTTTCAGTACACTTTACTTGTCTGTGGCTATTTTATGCCATAGTTGTGTCTTTCCACGTGAAAAATCCATCTTGACCAATATGTTCCTCATCTCCTTGTCCACCAGTAATAAGTACAAAGGACCAGAGGAGATAGCGAAATATTCCTGGTCATAAACTCATCTAGATCTGCAAAAGAGCTCTCAAAAACTCAAGCATTTATCAAGATTTCAAGAAGTATGGAAGAGGCAAATCTAATGTTGTTTGGATATGGATATGGGTAAGCTAGTGAGAACCCATGAGAGGTAGGATGATGACCCATAGGTATAGCGGGTGCCGCCAGATCTTAAGTTAGAAATCTGAAGTTAGTGCAATCTTTGAGAAAAGTACCCAAGATGAGGAAGGGAACCAGGGAGAGACTCACATTGATCAGTTGCTCCTGCTCCCGATCGGTCATGTTTGACAGGGGGTAGTACTTCCCCTTAAGTTCGCCACCAAGCTTGCCAAATGCGTCTTTGCAGATGCGTTCAACTTCTCGACGCTCGACACGAGACGAGGCTGGTGGAAGGCTCAAGCCGCGGATGGAGCGGCCAGTACGGACGCGACTTGAGAGGACAAAGTCAGAGTCGAGAACTCCACCACGAATCTGGAAATCCATAAGGATTACACGTGATGCTTCCATTTCTAGATCTAAATTTTGAGCTTGAAGTGTAGGCCTATGTTTGGTCTGTCTTTCACACTTCTGAATGTTATGGAGTTAGAATGTATCATTAGGTCCTCAGCAGTTCTTTCTGCTGGTCCCTTCGCTCAGGCACGTTAGAGGGTTTCCTCCATTTAGGGATTTTGTCCAAGGCCACAACATCTCACCTTTGACGAATCCAAATCCGTGGGATGTTTATCAGTCGGCTTGTAACCATTGTGGCGATCCTTGATGACGGGATCAAACAGGTCCTTGAAAGTCTGAAAAAAAAGAACTTATTGTTTTGATTGCAGAAAGAGAATAGTCAATACATCGCCTGGTAACCAGGATGACACTTGAGATGAATATGTTGGGGATATCCTCTGATATGCTTGGCCCTACCTCGTAGGACTCCTCATCCCCTGCAATCATTCCGACGGTTGATATGAAGGGATGTCCTGGGTTGTCCACGCCAGTCTGGATACACTGATCCAAACTCCAGCCATTGGGTGTCTTCTTGTCAAAGAGCTTTTTATAAATCTAAAAATTAAAAGACTCTATGTCAATTGTTGTATCAAATCATGTTACTTGTGTCATTGATGTAACGGTTGCTTTAAATCAAGTCAAGCAACTTAAGGCCTGAACCCACTGACGCGTTTTCGCGCAGCGGGAAAACGCAGCGGCAGAAAATGCTTTGTTAAAAGGCAGCGGACCGAGAATATAACAAAGAATTTGTCGAGCGGTGATGAAACCGCGGCGGGAAAACGCGACAGTGGGTTCAGGCCTTTAGGCCTATACGCGCGCAAGTCAAGTCCTTTTCTGTATCAAGTAGGCCTATGTTTGAGGACTTTTACCCCATACCCCCAATTTGGTAGGTGTGGTTGTCGTGTTTGTGAGAGGTCGGGAGGGACAACCTGCCGTTGACGATAGCAATTTGCAAACACAGGCCTAACTTACCTTGGGGGTGAGATGTTTAGCCATCAAATTGTTATGTTTTGACAAATCTGGGTAGTTGTCAGCTGCACTGAACTTGCATTTCTTGGGAGTGAGATGACCAGGCAGTTTTCGGGATTGTGCGAATTTCTTTGAGGACCTGAGGTAATCACTGAGCATCCACGAAGTCGCCAGGACACTAGCGCCTGCCGCGATTACACCAACAGTCCTGCGCGGGTTTTGGCTGACAAGGTTGCGAAAAGCTCCGAAAGACATCTTGTCTGTGGCTGTGGAACGAACAGGTCGGAGTCCTACAACTTTGGCCTGAAACGAAACGTTTAGAGCAAACGGGAACGTGAAAATGAATAACACGTGGAAATCAGCCAGCTGACTGTTGTCAAAACAAATCCAAACCCCGGTCCTACCTTTTCCTCGTACGCGAGTTTACAGTACTGTCAGTGCAGAGAAGTGCGATTGAAACCTACTTGGCACGCGGTTGATGTTGCTAGGGGAGCGGCCACGCCCTTCGAATCGTACCGCTTGTAATGCGCTGAATGATTGGTTAAAAAAATGAACGAATGGAATGACGTAATCATCAACCAGCCAATGATATGGCTCCTATCGTCCCGGCCACGTGGATTTGTCCGACCAAGCACAAGCAGCAGCAGAGACACGCGCCGATTTCGAGTTTACTACATCAAAACAACGAAATCTTCCATTAGGCCTACTCCCAAATGGTAAGTTTGGTAGATAAGCCGTTTTCTTCACGCACAGTACATCCATGCAGCGAGCTTGGTTGGGAGTGTCTGCCAGGCAAGTGAACCGGCCGCCGGCTCGAGGCACGTGCACGCAGCGCATGCATTGCATTGCACCGACGACCGTGCATCGTCATCGTGCATGCATGGCCACTGCACCATGCACCAGTAGTAGGCGCGGCCTTCATTTGAGACGCCGATGACGGTTCATAAGGCCAGTGACAGTGTATCAATATGATTGTTTAAATCTTGAACATCCCACAACTACCTTAAAGTTTTTCAGAACTTTTCTTAGATTTCCTGGACTGGAGCGCGGAAAGTGGAACTCAGTGTGTGGTTGACAAAATGAGTGACGAGACGAACTGTTGTCAAGGAATGTTACCAAGGACGAGGGTATCCAAGGAATGAAAGATGCCAAAAATGTAAGCACGGAATCTTGCCGTCTTCGGTATTTTCCGTGAGTGGCTGCTCAGTGACGGAAATTACCGAAAAGACACGTGGTCGGCGGCAAGGACCACGCCCAACGACCGTTCGCTAGCCGACACGGATGAGGTCTTCCCAGCTGCTGGGATTCGGCTTTGCCAGGTCGAGCGCTGCTTCTAGTTCCCTTCAGCCGCATTTTATTAAATAGAATAAATCATTGCATGTTCAGAAATGATCTGGCCGTGACTCATTATTCTTGCTACTACCGATCAGAAAGCATTTCAGGTTCCCTCTAGCTCTGGCTCTGAAGCCCTGTCTCCAAATACATCCCACTTAAACCTAAAGTAATGGCGAGTTCATGAATTCTCCACCAGATCGAATTCGCCATCAAAACATTAACAAGCCCGTCGAACGATGTTGGAATTTAAGAGAGAGGAACTGGTTCTACCTCTTTCTATACCTGAGCACAAGTATTGCTTATATTCTGAAACTAATTGCATGGAGCCCATACCATCCACTGCAGCATGTTAGTTTTTTTAACGCGGTGAGGCAAGCCAGAGATCGGATGGTTCAATGATTCTTGCGCGGGCCGTGACGATGTAGTCACCGGAGGCGCTCAGTTTAGATCAAGCGAGCGTGGCTGCCACATCGGAGTTACTGTATGTATCATCTTTGGGATTAGGATATTAGGATCAAGATTCGCTGGACACAATGGGGAGCAAACTTACCATTACTTCGTTAGTTGTTGCTCTGTTGTGCACGACGATTTGTTGTATAGTTTTAGTTATTTACGTGGCGGTTATGAGCCACAGATGTAATAAGAAAGTGGAACCTGGAGGACCGGACGACGAGGCGGTTGAACCTGCCTGCAGGACAGAAAAAGTTCTGGAGAATGTTTGTACAACGCCACAGTGCCTCCGAGACGCTGCAAGAATGGTGCAAGGAATGAACAGGGAGAAGGACCCTTGCGAAAATTTCTATGAATTCGCCTGCGGACGATGGCCAGGGACGCCAGACGACCATTCCGGGCAGCCCATGTCCGCGTTCGGCGAGTGGCATGGAATGGTCAAAGTTGACCAGAGGATTTTAGAGCAGTGTCGGCGACTCATGGAATTACCAGTTTGTAGGGTGCAGGATACCTCTGCTGAGAGAAAGGTAAAGGATTACTACGCGTCGTGCGTCTCCCGTGAGGAGACAGAAGAAGACCAATTGGAAGGGATACAACGGTTATTACGGAAACTTGGAGGATGGAACGTCACCAGCGACAAAATCAGTAAGTAATGGCTTCTGTTGTCCA
The DNA here is from genome assembly GCA_002633025.1 of Notospermus geniculatus. Taxonomy (NCBI): domain Eukaryota; kingdom Metazoa; phylum Nemertea; class Pilidiophora; order Heteronemertea; family Lineidae; genus Notospermus; species Notospermus geniculatus. The sequence goes on along the minus strand of NMRB01000308.1, from coordinate 113,924 downwards.
AGTACTGTGGCAAAATGACACAAGGTCCACCATTGGACCATCCACGCCGTCAGCTGTTCAAATGAGAACTGACACTATCGGTACTACCCCTTCCGCTTCCTGGAGTTCCCTCCTTCGTGCAAAGGCACTCCTGAACTTTTGTGTGTCATAGAAGGGTCGGTGGCCCCCATCTTTCATGTAGTAGTCGATCCTAAAGTTGTTCAACCGCTCTCCTTATAGAGCGCCTGCGGCAAAAGATATGTTGGGTCATGATCTCATGAAAGCTACAACTTTTGATCCTCACCGCGGTCGGTTTTGTATCTGAAGCCGGATTTACTCGCAGTCTCATTCCTGTCTTTGCCCTGTTGCCTCTGTACCACGCTAAGGACGCTCTGAGCAATACGTCATGCCAAATCCATTTGATTTGTAAACTAACGATATCAATGTAACATTGGTGATAAATTGATTTCTAAGCATTATCTATTTGATGTAGCCAACGCCACGAGGATGGTTATTCATCGACCCAGCGTCTCCTATGTCGAGTCGAAATTGACAGCCGAATAGATGGGGCGGTCTCTCTTGCCTCGGCAGACAAAAGAGATAATCATAATGGGTCAAGGCAAGTTTACTCTGATGACTTGAATACGGCCACTTTCCGCTGTATCCGGCGTCTTTCAACCCTGCAAAGGTTGTGTCCCTTTTGCAACCGACCGGCAGGAAAGAGATGCTCTAACAAAGCAGGAACATTGCGAGTCGGGCATTGTAGCAACATTCTCACGATCATTCACTATACCGTGTACATTACTTGTCTAAAGCAATAATTCACGAATCAATCTTACCAAATGCAATCTCATACTTCCGAAAGTTGTGTTTTTCTTCCTTCACGATTCGAAACCAGCGATTGCTAATGGAAATAAGCAATAAAGATCATTTCTCTAGTGATGACGGTATTCGGATTGATGGCAGAGTTTATGGTTTCTGTCTGGCTGACGTCTGTTTTTAATTCAATTAATTGGTTCCCAATCACATCAATCATAAAATTCATCTTCGGCACTTTCCTGTGAGAGAACATGCGATTCTTCCTGTCCTGTGTTGTATACGCGGGCCCTGGAGGTTCTGTTTCAAATTTGCACATTTCGTGTCGAGGCCCTTTTCGGCCAAAAGTGTCTTGGATCTGGGTCCTCAGGATCCCGCTATGTGGTTCTTATAGCGCGCTCTCCCTACATCAACGCGTCTGAGTGCGGTGGCGTCCTCAGCGTCTGAAATAATGGAATTGGTGGAGGGTACTCGGCGTGCTCTCGACTTGTTCATTATGTTCATTATGTTCCATCCATCACAAGCCCACGTATCTCCGCCAGCAATAACCATCATTTCCTCAGGTATATATCGAGCCTCTCATTGACCAACACAGATGTTCTTCCTGTAGGAATCATGATGTAGTTATCTCAGAAAATAAAACAGCTCAGGTGGTCAAGGGGTTTGGCAGGAGAGCACCAATCGCATTGCTTTTGAACCCGCCTGGAACCCGGACTACTTTTTCTCGACGAGAAATTGCTCCGCACTTATGTTCCCTTCGTGACACATTCCCTTGGCGAAAATTGTTGCATTTTCTGAGTATTCTTTTTATGTCTTGTAATGCGGAAGTAAGCTGTCGGCCGGTGTGGTACCTTGAAGGTGAATCTTACCACATGTTCTGCCATGTTACTACATGTACAATCGTTACCGTTCTGTCAGTTGAGTGTCTATACCCTGGGTCTACTCGCTTGACCCAATCGTCAGGGGAAACACAAATGTCCATGAGCGTTCGTCAGTATACCACGGGTACATGTATACTGTACGTACATGTAGGGACACGAACACCTACGTAGTGTAGCCTATACAGTACGTACGCACCTGGGTCTAGCATGGTCTCTGTAAAGGTAAGACGTTGGCTGATGAACAACGTTGTGTTGTTACAGTTCAGATTCCCCTATCTGGAGGTCATTATCTTCTTTTTACCACCAAGTATACTTGCATCATTACTTTACCTGTTAACAACGGGAAAAAAACGTCATCATTTACGTGGGTATGCTCATAGAAGATTCTTCCGATTTGGTTCAAGGTGTTTATTGCGGATGCAGCGCCGTGAAGAGCGTGGGAGACCTCTTTTTACCCACAGACCGAATTATAGTTGTCGATGGAGGTAGAATGGGAAGATATGCGCAATCTTCCGAAAGCAAAGAACCTTTTTTCTTGGTCGATTTAGATCGATGGGGATTCCTGATTGCTCCATCCGTCATGAACAATTTGCGCTGATACCTCTTAATATTCCTTCTGTAACCGAGACCGGTCTCCTATTTGGATGAACTTCCTCCAAGACCATTCTCATGGATGGATGTTCCTAGTAAAACATAAGATATGATTACAGATACATCCAGCTAACAAATAGATGTTGATCTTAGACATTTTCATTAATTTCTGCCAACTCTGAGACGAGCTATTGAGATTGGTCGTTGCGATGGCTCGGGGATAGAACGGATTTCGTTTGGTTTATGGCATTATCTTCTGGTCTGCATGTATGTTTTCGGGACTTGGCGAATAAATTCGTACCACTATCATGCCACTATTTGCTCTTCCGTTTACAGTCCTTGTAGTAAACGTTGGTAAAATCAAATTGGAATAGAAACCGTTCGCAGTCAAACTGCTTGAAAGTGACAAGACGGTAAAGCATACTGTACTTAGACTTGTAAACTATAAGGAAAACAAGATGCGGTAGCTATACCTAAACTTAACTGGCGACGAAAGCTAAGTATACGATTCAGACGATGCTGTTTCATAGTTCGTAGCCGACGTGTAATTGGCGATATCTTAGGTAAAAGAAGCTATGAATGTGATAAGATAGACGTTAGGAAAACAACAAAAATACCTCAACAATGCCATGAAAACACAGCTTGTAGGTGAAGTATAGGATGTAAGTCCGACAGAAATATCATGTTTATTTGTTGTCTGTATTGCCGCAGATACTTTTCTTTCAGGTTGAGTTCATGTTTCAGGCTCAGAGACTGGACTTCCATGTCTTCCCTTGTCTTACACAATCACAGCGCCTCATAAGCATAAGAAGCCCACATCGCCACGATGCGATATGATACTTCGGGATGCTGAAATGTAAGCAAGCAATGCCAACCATGCAACAGTGGCAGGTGTATTTGAGGAAAGTAGCAAACAGGTGTATGATGGCTACATTAGTTATATGTGGAGGAGGGTGCTCTTTCCTTTACGTATGTCATTCTTGTTGTTTGATGTCACCAGAGACAGACGCACAATCACGCGGCTGACGCTGGGACAGATAGAAATTGACTGCCTTTGTAGTGCAGCAGTGATGTCCATGCTGATAACGTTTAGTAAGGAGGCGGTCCCAGGATAGATTCTTCAGCCCAGCTCTGTGCATGCACGGTGTACCAACCCCAACCGTGCCATCGACTGCTTTCGCCAACATCACATTGCAGTTAATACCAATGGAAGAAACATCAACAATAACGGAGACAGCTATTGGTTCACGGTGATTTTACATCGATTTTAATCTATGAATAAGATCATTTTATTCGCTGGAAGACAATTTGTTTTATCGATTCGACCGAGCGCAGAAATCAATTGGGAATGCCATTCATTCATCTTCCGATTGAACTCATAGATAAATGAATAACCATCAGTTCCAGGAAATGTTATACAGGATGACACACAGAATTATACGTGTTGTTACTTCCAAGTTATGATGACATCGACTGAAGAGCGTCCTGTCCTGGTTTGTCGCAATCTCGCCTTTCACATACATTGAAATCTGCCACTGAATCATCGAAATAGCTGACATCCTTGGGTTGAAACTGCTTTTTGCAACGTCAGCCGTCCGCTTGCGATCTTTAGACCTGTCTATCCCGGTAGTTATAGAAAAACGTTGACTCGAAGTAAGTACGACATGTTGTGCCCCCCGCGGCTCTCTCAGAAATGGCGCGACCTCATGGGACGGACACTCAAAGACTGATGCTTTTGAAAGGGATGAGCAACGTCGGTCGGTGGATTCCGCTTGGATGAGCAAGGAATCACTGTATGGATTTTTGTCTGCTTGTTCCGGACCTTCTGCCGTCTGGGCCGTCCACCAGTCATGCCAGTGGCTTGCTCAAGATATTGACTGGTTTGCAGTTGGGTGCAGACAATTCGTTTGCCCCGGGGTTTGCCCCGAATGGCCGGTGTTTCTCGATTTCATTCAAAGTTATTTCGAACAAATGCAACTGTTCCGCCAGGCAAGGCATGTAGTGGAAAAGAAGACTTCCGCATTGGTTTAAAAGTAAATTCCCGGTTGCTCGCCGACCAGCTGTGAAAAAGCATCGGATAGTCTTGAAAGCTGTGTGGTAGTGGTGCGAGAACGCATTCACCTTTCCGATGGTGGTTCTTATGAGGTGTACGCCACCGCTAGAACTGCAAGTTCCGCTATCCGAACAACCCGATTTGTGGCGGGTTTGCCATGTTTGCGGACGAGCCCCTTTGTTTGTCTTCTCATTCCTTCAGCAATCCAACAAGCGACTGCTAGGGTCCAAGGGTCTTACGCCAGCTCCTCGGCTCACTGAGGTTCAAGCTGAGTTTTCATTTCGTTTCAGAACTCTCAGACGCAGGATGGGACCCCGACTCTTGGCGATTCGAAAGGGCTCTCAAAGTCAGCACATTCGAGTTGTTCGCCCCGCCCTTGTTTACGGTCACTGTGGCTCCTGCGTACCAGGTTGGGCCAGCCACGCAAGGATTGTTGGTAAGTGTAATGAGGACCCAACTGAGTTCCAAACCAGTCTGAAGGTAAAACGAGGTGTGGCTTGTTGAGGATGGCGATGTTCGGCCATGGAAAACCAGTCATTCGAGACTAGAGAATCTGGAGAAGACGAGTAAAGCTTCGTCGAGAGTGAGTGTTTCTGCCCGGCGTGTTCAGGTTCGATGTTTCAGGTACAGATATGTTTGGGGTTTATCAACGTACCTACAGCTGCATCAAAACGATACTCTTCAAGTTAAACATGTTGGTACTTTGATGCTTTCTTATCAAGTTGCTCGTTGTGAGCAGATTATTGATCATGTGTAGGGAGATATTTACCAAATACTGGGTTTAGGATGTGAACGGAGCATGCAGGAAACCGCGCGGGTTTTTATCACCAGCAGATGATCGTCGCCGCGGGAATTTAGAAACTAGATCTCGTAGCAGGTGGAAATCCTCTCGCGAGAGATCGGGTGTTGGGTGCGATGATCCACGAGCATGTTTTTCGCTCAATTTGGCCTTCCCACGGATACATGGTTTGATACCGAGGGGAAGAGATACCGCGATTTTCTGGCTGCTGCAGACGGACAGTACATGTTTATGTACATAACAAAGTTACGCCGGGCCTACATACCGTACTTCCATGTCTCAAAGGAGTGTTCTTTAACAAACACGAATGCCAATTGCATAAGGCCAAGTTTACATCGAGGCACACGCGACACGAACACGCAGGCGAACAATGGCTTCACAAAGGATTCATCCCCATGAAACCTTTGTTCGCCTGCGTGTTCGTGTCGCGTGTGCCTCGATGTAAACTCAACCAGGCGTGTGGTGAAAGACATCCAACAGATTGGCGGTCACGGCTGACGCATTCGTAGGGTCAACGGAAGAATATGAAATTGACGACAGGCAGATCCTACCTCTGAATGCCATGGTCGACTTAACGCCGTTTGCCTACAATAGTTATTATGAGTTCGCCGAGGCCGAAATTATTGAGTAACCCCATAAGCAGGTGGATGGCTANTTCGCCCCCCCCCCCCCGACTACGCGTACGAACTGTCTATGAGGTACATGTAGTACAGACACATGGTAAACCATGATGAGCTTCAGTGTTATACCTTTCTTCCCACTTTCAGATCAGCCCACAGGACCGATGTATCACCAAAGTCTTCCACAACATCAAAGCCTTCCGCCGATTCCTTCACGAGGTCGGTAAAGCCATAAACGGCAGGAATGAAATACACAGATTTGTCGAAAACGTCATCGAGGCGTACAAAGCCTTTTGTTTCGTAAGTATAGCTTCGTGTTCGTGTTCGTGTTCGTACTCTTGAACAACCGGGCCCAGACCCAGACAGCATGGTGTACGTTAGAATAAGAGAACTCTTTCTTGCATGTCTTGTGATCTTATAACAATACATACAAAGTATATGTATCTAGAACTAAGTGTCTTTACTGTCTCAATATCAGAAACCGATTTATCATTCGAAGTGGACCCTGGTTTTTCCGCCTCGGCTACAATGACAAATCTCAAAGTGTCCCTCGCCGTACCATAAACCTCGATCTATCTTTGTCCGGTCTCTTAGGTTTAATCAAATAACCCTGGTGACTCCCGTTTCATTTTTCGCCCATCTCATCATCCGTTTCACAAATGTTGTGGAAACAATATCACGTCTTATTGTGCTGGTTTCGTCGTCTGCGCGGCGATGGTGAAGATAGATCTATATGAACTGATGGACTTTCACGGAGAGTCCCCCGATATCGACTGATTGGGTGTAACCCGAGAAAAACGTTCGAATTTGACAATGCTACTGGTCGTTATCGCATGCAGCCAAATCGTATTGATTCTCCGACAACCGCAAACACACCGTGTCCTGTTCAAAGGGAAACTCCGCCTATACAAATAGGCGACCGATGGAACTACGATACTTCTTTTGGCGATCAGAACGTTGGGGTACGACAATGTTTTTCGGGTATCTGGAGCCAAATTAGGGAGTTTTCGCAAAGCCCCCGAAACGCCAACGTGAACGCCAAACCCATTGCTCGATGCTACGAAGAGACCACAGAACAAAAGGATAGACGTTCCCGTTGGCGTTTCGGGGGCTTTGCAAAACTCCCTATTGCAATGTTCCTTTCGCGAACACTTGATACCTACTGTGAGTCTCATATCAAAGGGAAAACCTCGAAATCGATGGCTGATGGAAAATTGTCGCTTCTTTTGGCGAAAGTATAGACTCCGAACGTAGTCCCCAACTTGCGCTAATTCAAAACTTTGAGTTCGTCGGAAGTACTCTGCCTCAAAATGGGTAGTGTCGGCGAAGTTTTTCTCCTACCACAACAACACTAAAAAGAAAAAGAAAGCACAAAAATTGACACACAAAATGATGATAAACAGGAAGTCAATTTCCAGAATCTTAGCAAATTTTCGACCCCAACCAGGGTCTTCTTCAGCCTGGCACTTTCAAGTCGAGCTACCAGAAGTGTATTATAACACTACCAGATAGTCGAGCTGGTCGAGCTACCAGAAGTGTAACAACACTAAAGATCACATTACATCTTCAGTAGGCCACTTTATGAGATTTGTCCAGAGACACACGAAATCCATACAAGATGTTCCCGGATAAACCATGCAATTCTTCTCCGCCAGACAAAATGATTCAGGACATTGATTTTGCGATTACAGGAGAATGGGTTGTTCTGGTTAACATATGGACTGTAATAATGCTGTAATCAAAATGATTTGGCCATTACTCAAGTACATCTTCATCAGACGATGAATCGTTTTCGAATTTGTTTCTTTGCAGAGTTCTGGGACCGCGAGGAACGTTGCCACAACTGTTGGGAAGTTGTCAAGTATATTCAGCTCTAAACGGAAGGGAAAGCCAGAGGTACGGGTCTATTGTCCCCCATTTTATGGCACGAACTAACCCGTCGGCCGTGGAGGATTCCCTTTATGGCCTAAAGGTTGGAGCGTTGGCCTCTGAGCAACGTTGAGCCTGGTCAGTACTTGAATGGGTGACTACCACATATGATACATCTAAAAGAGTTTAGAAAATCTCTACGCCTTCGGTCTCCGCTCTGGGCGTAGTCCGAAGGCGAGTGCCCGGTCAAGATTGGTCGGAAATACAACAAGAAATACATGAAAGACTGAATGTAACGAAAGTGATGAGAGATAACCAATGATACTGCGAACATGCTCGGTTCTCAATCTCGTTGTAAACTGTCACACGACCTCGTCCCTAGTGGCTGTTTGCTCCTCGTTCTTTGCTCTTCACAGCGACCGAGGAGGAAACCACCCGTGGGGACGAAGTTGCTGGTACGTGACGACGACTTTTCGCCATGACAGCAATTGACATACACTTCCGCTCTGTGATCATTTGCCGTGGATCAGCATCGGAACAAGGAAGGGGAGGCCTGGAAGGAACGCTCATTCCTTCATAAGATTTGTTAAAGGAACCAGACATGAGCGATGTTCCGTACTATCTGTCGCATCAGAGGGGATTTATCGCTTTCCAATGCCGCTATAGTCCTAGCCCCTCGTATTCTTTCCGTTCCAGATCGACTGGCGTAAATTCTTGGCCCATCGCTATAAAGCTGTGAAAGAAACAGCAGATATCCCTGTACAGATTTTAGAAAAAGAGAAAATAGACCATATGATTGACATTGCTACTTCTATGGAAGGCAGGTAAGTTGACGCCCATTCCACAGTTTTTCCTCGTAAAAAAAGTGGTAGGTAGATTGAAGTAGGCTAATAAACTTCAGTCCCCCTGCCAACATCTTTACGTGGGATATCTTATAGGCTTCAATGAACTTGTTCAGTACCTTTGCGAATTACTCTCATGTAAAACTATGGAAAACCTTCGTAAATCAATCGATTCGTTCTCTTCAGGCAGTTGAGAGATTTCCTCACTTACGTGTTTGTGGAAGAACACATTGACGTCATGCCGGTGTTCATAAAAAAGTTCTACTATGAGGTCAAAGGGGACACCATGCCACCACGAACCGACGGTAAGAGTAACACCGCCCTCCAATAGTTAAAGGGCAACATCATCAAGAATCAGTGGGAGCATGCATGATTGATGGAATAACTAGACTAGAGTGTACTTTCTAGTAAATGCAAAAGACATTACTTCAATCGACCTACTCCCACTGAATACATGTGGAGATGCTGCGTTTTACCACTTTAATCGGTCAGCAATACATAGACATAGCTTCATTCACCATTCCTTTGTTGTTCTTTTACTGATGTTAGTTTCCTTTTCTGGATTCTGTCCCAACCTCAAACGTGTCTACCGTCCTGCCACGTTAGTAGACTAGACGAGAGGCGATAGTACTTTTGGAAGGCCCTGATTCAAACGGACACATCGAAACTCAAACGAATATCGATATCCTTTCCAGTCGACCTCTGGTAGGCAAAAATCAGATCAGATTTATTTCGTTTTGAGCGAAAAGAAATGTCTTTACAATCATCCTTTTACGCAAACGGGTGACGTGTCTTGTGATTAATTGAATTGTTATACTTGATATTGCTTCAGGAACGATCGCAGCGCTTTATCAAATTATTGGTGATCTAGTGTTCAATCGATTCACACACTCGGTTGGTTCGTGCTATTTTAGTTGAGACGCCAGCATTCAGTTCACAAAGTCTTGTCCATTCGATTTGTATTGTCCTGCTTTTATGGCTTTAAAAACGTTCTCGCCGCCAGAGGGATTTTCCAACGAGAATATGACGTCATGATTGCATCAGGTCACAAGTTCCCTGATTGGACGAAACCACGGCACATGACCCACTTTGTTTTGTGGTCATAAAACTAGTGTTTGGTTTATCAGTAGACGTTTTTCTAGACACGATTTATCACAAATGAGTCGAAGGAAATCTCAACGCTGTTCTCTTTACGTTGCCATGAATTTGTTTTTTGGTTCCAAGATGCAATTTACATGCTCCAAAAACCAATGATAGATCAAGTACTTTACAAAGACACAAAGCAATTGCTGATGATATACGCTTGTTTCGGCAACGGTTTTGACATCCCTGACAAGGCCGATGGGGAACCATGCTCAAAAGGCAAAACTACGAATCCCCCTCAGACCAACAATTTCCTATCTAGTTTGATTTATTGCTTCCTCTGGTTGTTCTTCTGTAACATTCTCTCCCTCGGGAATCGTCCAACGCACAGGACCCAGCATCATTTCTACTGGTTCTTACTGGTGATCAATTCTAAGTTTGTATTCGGTAATTTGGCGTGTGCAAAAATGTGACGAATGGGCGGCTGGTGACTCGGCGGATAAACCATCAACCTCGATGCCAGGGTCTCTGACGCTCACAAAGGACGTCTTTATAAAAATATATCAGAAATAAATATGAAACGGCTGAACCCAAGCTGTGATCTCAGAAACTATACCAGGATGATGTGTTCAGACATCCGCCAGCTAAAGACAGATTGCAAAAGAATCCCTAGGGACAAGTTTAACAAACATGGACGATGAAATGGCAGCAATCAAAAGCAATTCGACGAAGTTGACATCCAGTGATATCATCATCTTCGCCTACATCAGTATCAATGTCGGCTCGACGTAACTTCATCTTTGATATTGCAACAGTTACCGTGAAGTTTGTTGACTCTCGGCAGCAGTGAGATGATTGAGACGGGATGCCAATATAAAGCTGCACCAGTCAGTTGGTTCATTTCAGTTTTGAACTGCCATGTTTTTATCAATTCTGCCGGAATCGTGAGGATTTTGATATGGATCATATCAACGGCTTGAAGTCAATGAAAATTAGACCCTCAATGGTCTAGGGATGAAATACGGGAACAAATCTCTCAGGGAGTGGAACGAATCGTGAAATCCCTGTCGTCACAAACTCAGGCAGGCAAAAATACGGACCAAAACAGGCACATGACAAAATCGGGGGATTGAAACAGTTAAAATACAGCCGATGTCGCTGAAGTATGTGTAACAGGTGCCGGCCATCCATTCGTAAAAGTAATCAATACATCAAGAAGTCTCTAACTTTATCTTGCATCTGACAACCAAATTCGTCTGCCAATATAAACCTGTCAAATCACTGCAAAACAAATTGAAATTGCCAACCGGTTGGAATGGAGCGACAAGAGGTATTGTCGATAGAGGAGTAGTCTGGCCGAGGGAGTACCGCATGGGATGGAGACATGCCATCGCGGACGTAGCCAGGAGGTCAGGCTATGGAGGCTGAAGTCAATCCAACTTGGCTGCTCTTCAAAATATTTACAGAGATGGAACGGAATTATCTGCAGGTGCTGTTGATGGTGTTGCTCTTGCTCTTGATCAACAAAGTAAAGCTAGCCTCACACGAGGGCGGTTCTGACGGCGGTTCAAGACCGTGCTGAACCTCAGTGACACCGCCTAGACACCCTGAGCTTGTTCGCCACTGACCGCCGTTGACCGCCACCTCGTCTTCGAAACTGTAGGCTTTTCAACATGTTTGAAATTTTGAATATTTGAAGCGGTGGTGATGCGGTTGTCAGCAAGGTAGACATCCGGTACAACTGCGGTCAAACGCGGTGTTAGAACGGTGATGTGCGGTGTTAACACGGTCATGTACGGTCCATATGCGGTCTATGAGGATATAGCGAGGTGGCCACAAGGTGCTGGGCGGCAATAACACGGTAGTTATTTTTTCTGCGGTTCTGAAGGGTTGTGGAAGGTGACAACACGGTGATTCCCGGTTTTGAGAACCGCCGTGAATTTCAAACATTTTGAAAATCCTGCGGTTCCAAAAACGAGGTGGCGGTCAACGACGGTCAATGGCGAACACCTCCACGGTGTCTAGGCGGTGTTATTGAGGTTCAATCACGGTCTTGAACCGTCCTGAACCGCCGTCAGAACCGTCCCCGTGTGAGGCCAACTTGAAACGAAGGGACGGCATGGTAGAGTCAGCAAGTGGCGATGCTACCGTTGATAACCTTGTTACCACCGTGTTGTTGCCGACCAACACCTTGTGGCCACCGCACAATATCCTCTGGACCGCATATAACCGTGTTAACACCGTACACCACCGTACTAGCACCTCGTATGACCGCAAGGCCACCTTGATGACACCTCGTGGCCACCTTCATTAACCTCCTTTGAACGTGGACAACCGCATCACCACCTTAGTCACACCGTGTTGTCACCTCCTTTGTCACAGATTTGGTGCCAAACCGCCGTCATTTTTGGCGGTTCACCACGGTTTGAGAACCGTGTTGAACCGCCATCAGAACCGTCCCCGTGTGAGGCTCGCTTTACTCGATCTCTGCTGATGGGGAGATGGATATTACAAGTCAGCCGTCACTTTACTCGGGCAGCCTTGCCAATCTGCTCGGGCTCTGTGCTGTTAAAAAAGGAACCTTCGCCAAAGAACGGAATTGTGTCTTGTCAACTCAGAGGGCAAACTCAGTTCCAACGTCACAGCCGGCTTTTCTTAAAGCAGCTCTGACATGCGCAGTGAGTGCGCCTTCCACACGAAGTTCCTCAGAGTATTTCACTCTCGTACAAATCAAGTTAGTTTTACTGTTAAAAAGACATTTCCAACAATTCCCCTTGGCATACATAATCCCAAGTGTCCAATTCCGAGCAAGAAATGGAGTAGTCCAAGTAAATGAAGTTGTCTCCCAAGATGGCCGCGACTGCTTACAGAACCTTTGTCTACCTCGTCCCCAGGGAGAAGATATCCGCTGGCAGAATTTACTCTTCCTCCTTATCTGATGAGTGAAATAGAATCGGTTCATGGTAAACTTGTCTGATTGATTTTCATATTGGTTCGACCGCGCTGAATGCGATAATTATGCCGCGGGGGCTGCCTCGGCCCTCGTGCCTTTCATCAGTGTTATCTCGAGTTTGGAGATGAACTTGAAGAACGCGTGCCGTCATAATCATCAGAAGATGATCGATGCCATGACCGGGATGGTTTCGTTTTGAAGTTTTTGTATAAGGATCGGATGGAATTGTGATTCAGACTGTTGAATCACAACGGGATAGTTCCCATTTTGACATCCTTCTGCGCCTTCCAGCCTGGAACACCAGTAGTATGGTATGTCAATCTCGAGCCTCTTTTGAGGGGGAGCAATGAGGGGGAGCGTCTAAAAATAGAATAACCCAGTGTTGACCTCACGATGCTGTGAAACAATAGCTATTGTTATTGGCATGCCTAACCAAAGTAGTGAGGGTTTGTAGTGTAGACCTGTCACGTGACTCTTTTTGTTTTTAACAATAGCTAATTGTAGCGCTACTACCCCTAATTGTTCCAATCACAATAGCTATTGTTTACAGCATCGTGAGGTCATCGCTGGGTTATTCTATTTTTAGACGCTCCCCCTCATTGCGCCCCCTCAAAAGAGGCTCGAGATTGACATACCATACACCGACCCATCGCGTCCATGATTTTGGGCAATCAGTCTCCGATACAGACGCTGTCCGGAATTTCGATGAAAAAAACAGCAGACAATTTATATTCACTTACGCAAGGGATATCATGGTGGATAAAATATCTTGGAGAATGATGGAAAGGATTTCCATTCAAAGTCCATTCTGAGCAGACGTCATGTCGTCTGCTTGGCCGAAGTTCTGAACGAGTTACAGACATAGTACGACTGATGCGTTTTCCCAGGAGAGGTTTTTCTGATACCAGTCGCATCAAAAATCCCGTCCATTGTTGCCCCTCATTTCATTTGTGTGGAACGGGAAAAATCGGCTGTCAAATCCAGATAAACCGCGATGCATCAAGCAATGATTTGCATAAAAACACGCTGATTTCCTTTCAGATGTGAGAAGCTGGAAGAATTGTCTGTTGACGTATCTTGATAGATCACTGAAGCTTCCACTTGTGGCAGAGCTTGACCAGCAGAAGCGCCACCCAGTGGTGTCAGATAAAAATGTAAGTAGAAGATTTGATTGGCTGAAGACGTTTGGAGGGCGGTACCTTTTACGTCAAGAAGAACATGAATACGTCTTATTTGTAAGACTGCCACCACCTAACAGGTGGAATTACCTTCACCTTATTACAAAATTCATCTGAACTCTGTCGTTATCACTCAAATTTCAAGGGCGGTCTTCAAATTGACTGACAAGTCAATTTCTAGTTGTTGTTCTAATTGTTATTACACAATTTCTGGTCGGAGACAGACATTTTAAACTTGAGGAAGAGAGGATATGGATTCCAAAGGTCGTATGGCCATCTTTGGGGTTCACGGTGACCCATCTTTCATTTTGCAGCTCAAGAGAATAACTGCCGACATCCGCGCCGCGGTCATTGACAGAATGAATAGTCTCCCATGGATGGAGGAAGTAAGCAAAGCAGAGATAAAAAGAAGGGTAAGTATAGGAGAGATCTTTTACGGCGGTCTTCGTAGCAGGAACGCGACTCTAACAAGCCAAGAAACAAAATAGATGCGCCGAGACCAGTCCACTGTGCATCGGTAAGGCAGTATGTGGTCGATACCTCATACAGCATCCATTCGCCCTTCTGGGTAAGGAGGAAAATATGATACCGGTAATTCTAATGCTTTCCTGCATCCGCTCATCAGATAGCTACTTTTGCATCATCGAAATCGATTGTCCTTAACCCGGACCCCAACCCCGATATGATCACCAGCACCAATGTCCTTTCCGTGAATACACTAATTCACTTACCGGGACAGCTATCATTCAAATCTCCTGACAATTCTCAAGATCTGATTGCATATTTGGTTATTAAAGTGATGGATGAATTACTGGAGACATCGATTGGGCGAGTTCGCTGATTCCAAGTGGCATTTAGCATCAACTAAAGTGGATACATTCTTACTGTACATATATTGTTATGGGCACTGTATACTTTGGTATTAGTGTCGTCTGCTGTTGGTGTCCAACGATGTCTGGCGTCCATGTTGCCAGTAAATAATGAAATGGTCCATGGACCATGTGCTCACCGGGTTGGACATAACAGTCTAATGACAGACATGACAGAGGGATGAGCAATCTGGGTCAAGTCATTCCCGAGTAGGTGCACTTTGGGACACGTCGTTCCTGAGTTACCGCACTTTGACGATTTTCGGTTTACGCCACCTGGCGGCCATATTGGATGTCCGATTGGGCCAGAACTTCACATGCACATAAAGATCATCTGCAGAGGGCCACATAGCACATTGGAGCGCTTTGGGTCAAGTCGTCCCTGAGTTACAGCACTTTGATGATTTTCGGGTTACGCCACCTGGCGGCCATATTGGATGTCCGATCGGGCCGAAACTTCACATGGACATAAAGGTCATCTGCAGGGGGCCACATAGCACATTGGAGCGCTTTGGGTTAAGGCATTCCCGAGTTACAGCACTTTGATGATTTCCGGCTTACGCCACCTGGCGGCCATATTGGATGTCCGATCGGGCCGAAACTTCACATGGACATAAAGGTCATCTGCAGGGGGCCACATAGCACATTGGAGCGCTTTGGGTTAAGGCGTTCCTGAGTTACAGCACTTTGATGATTTCTGGGTTACGCCACCTGGTGGCCATGTTTGAAGTCAAATCAGGCCGAAATTTGACATGCATGTAAAGGTCATCTAGATGGAGGTAAATATCAAATTTGAGCACTCTGCGTCAAGCCGTTCCTGAGTAATAGCACTTACTTGATTTTCAGGTTACGCCACCTGGCGGCCATATTGGATGTCCAATCGGGCCGAAACTTGGTATTTTTTAAGGTACCCCTCCAATGCATGTTTATGCAAGATATGAAGTTGCTTGGTGAAATAATGACAAACTGTGGCAGGTTCGTCACTTTTGTCGAACTTTGACCTCTGTGACCTTGAAAAGTAGGTCAAATCAAAAACCCGTTATATATGTTATGTATCCTTATTAGATACACCTATGATAAAAATTTGGAGAAGATCTAGTCATTAGTTCAGGAGTTATTGCACTTTTTGTGTTTTCGGTTTCCGCCACCTGGTGGCCAAGCTAAGAGTCGAATCGGACCGAAACTTGGTGTCATGGGTCATCTGACCTAGGGGTATATATGTACCAAGTTTCAGATCAATAGCTCTGGCGGTTACGAAACGTGCCCTGCTAACGGAACACGACGACGACGGACGACGGACGACGACGGACGACGGACGCACAACCATTGTATAAGCTCACCACGGTGAGCTAAAAACGTGCTGTTTGCCGTAGAGGTGGAGCAGGGGAGATTTTTTGGCGATGCCACACAGATTTGTGGACGTAAACGTTGTATAATTAAGGACTGCTGCCATAAGGCCGAGCAGAAATCCGAGAATATACCGATTATATCTGACGGTACCCTCCTCAGCTACAGCGGGAAAGACGAGCTGTTGTCTGACGCTGCAACTCGCCTCAGAACGAACCGTCGTTTCGATTTGCTGTTTATAGGGCTACTACGTTATCAGAGGCAGACACCCTGTTATTGATGCGAAACTTTTCTTTACAGATGGAGAGAAAATTTGTCATGTTGAATGCTCCCGACTGGATCCTGGACCACGAAAAGATGGATTATTTCTATGCTACAGTAAGTCTTTGGGACACACAGTCTGAATTCCTTGGATGCTGCCGTTTAGAACTGCTTGTCGGCAACACTTGTTTCATGACCTCCCAGAAAATATCCCAGTTGACAAGCATACTCCGTTTCTTGGGGAGACCGACATCCGATGCCTGCTGTACGCTGATGATCTGGTCTTATTTTCTTTATCTCCGGAAGGGCTACAAAACTCGATCAATAAAGTGGGAGACTTCTGTTCGAAATGGAATTTGAAAGTCAACATCAAGAAAACTAAAGTTATTAAATTCTCAGGTAACGGGCATAAATGCACAAAAAAATTTACTTTAAATGAAGACGAGCTAGAAAATACTCAAAATTATAAATATCTGGGGGTAGTTTTCTCATCATCTGGATCGTTTAGGCCAGCCGAACAGAATTTGGTGCAAAGAGCGAAAAAAGCCATGTACAAACTCCAGTCCAGCATTGGCAAAGAATTGCGGCCAAAGCTGTGCCTGAAACTCTTCGACCAATTAATAAAACCAATTCTCCTGTATGGGTCTGAGGTTTGGGGAATTACGGAGGTTAAAAAGAAATCATTAGAAGAACACTACACCAACTTTTTAATAGAGCGAGTAAATATAGCCTACTGCAAATTTGTGTTGGGCGTCAATAAGAAGGCATGCAATTTAGCAGTAAGAGGGGAACTTGGTCGGTTTCCACTTGGAATTAATGTTTATGGTGGCATGTTTTCCTTTTTAAACCATATGGAAAAATCCTCGAACATCCTACTACGTAACGCATTAGAGACGTCTAAAAGTTTATCAGCAAAAGGCAAGAAGTCATGGTTTTCTGCAGTTAGCGACATAAAGACAAAGCTCAACCAAGGAAATGTGTTGATATCAGACAGAAAGCGAGTTGAAAGTTTCCTAAGGGAAAAATTTACCGCCCACTGGAAAAAAGAAATGGCAACTATTAAGGAAAACGTCGGTAAACTGTCTTGTTACTNTTTTTTGTTGTACAGTGTATTTTATTTGTTGTAATTGATCGCCTGTATTTAGTCATTTTATGTACTTGCACCATTGTCGTCTTGGCACGCTGTGCAGCAGAGGTACATTCCTATAGACAGGTCCTCTGCTGCTTGTTTGTTCTCCATCTTCTCTTTATCTATTTGCACCATGCACAGTTTATTGTACTCCTCCCAATATAAAATGTATTTTTATACGGATCAATAAACTTATTAATTTGTTAATTTGTTAAATTTGGGTTAGTATCCAGCATCGAAACGAAATCAACGATGGAGGCCGGTGTAGTAGACCATACGTTGTGCACCACATCCTCTCCCTTGATCTTGAGTGGACATATTGCCTTTTACCGTTGAAGGTAGACTAATGGAAGACCATATACATGTATTTGCTGAACGTTGCTGGATTCACGGACCTTGTTTCCACGCTTCTTGTTTTCAGCTCGAAGTCAACCGATCAGCACCCTTCGTTGAGAACTTCATCAGTGCCAAGCGATTCAACGACATTGTAGAGGCTGGCACGTTAATAGAGACTGATAACTTGGATTGGCTGAGCTTTCTCAGGTATTTTAGTAACCTCACTTCTTGAAGTCGATTCTTTAGTTGCTGAGATTCCTTCATTTCACTTGCACCAAATGGTAGATACTATTCAAACTTCAACCCTGCCATCTACAAACTGTTTCGAAAGTGTCATCTCTTTTTCAGACAACCACATTCCATTTTTACCAGTGCAGAAAACCTCGTCCACAACAATGCATTTGGTAAGTACATGTAAATTGCGGGCCTTTGTCCATAGTTGCTATGGCTCTCAGCTCATGACCTGTTGTGTTGTAAGAAAGAAGGCAGACGACGCCTGTAAAAGTGCTTTTTGAGGGCAAGATCACTGCAACCCTTCAGCGAAAGTCCCAATTGAAGTTGGAACTTGAAGTCTCACTCAGTGATTTCAAAGGACATATTTCTGTGTCCTTTGAAACATTCGGGCTTCATGTAGGTCAAGCTACCGCTGACGTGCTAACCAAATCATGCCAGAGAATAGTCACTCAAGCCCTCCAAGGTGATTTCATATTCATGGAGCCGTACATCGAATGTTTCAGCACTCTTCCCTGCCTTGTTCAGAGAACCCTACTACCACAAGTCATCACAAGAGTAAGTATAGCTGATGTTGTTGACACAAGTCTGTGCCGGACTCGTTAAGTGGTACTTCTCAGCTTTTGACTACCTCAATTACTCTTACATTCCTTTTCATGAGTCGTGATGAGCCTTTCTTATGAGCCAAGAGGGCCACATCTGTTGTACTGCATACATATCAATATCTTACTGTATATACTGACATTTTTACAATGTATACTGTAATTTCTGATTAAAAAACAGAGTTTGGCAACATCGAGCCCAGTATTTTTTTGAGGGAACGAAGGACCTGCTGTCCAGAGCTCATGCGCAGCCTATTGCTTTACTGCTCGTCAAACATTCGACTTGATGCTGCGCTACTCGTACTTTATACAACTGTACATCATCTGGCTTGCAATCCACATATTCCTTTTGCAGGTTTATGAAGTACAGTGGCATTGGCCTGGTAATAGGAAATGAATTCGGTAGAGATTTTGAAGGATTCTGTAAGTTGCTTTTGACAGTAGGAACACTCCCTCGGTGACCGATTTAAGTCGGCTTGAGACCAGTCCCAATCTTGAATCTGATCATTTCTTTCTTCAGCTCTCCGTGCTACCAACTTGAGTAAGATCGAAGGAATGGACAAAAAGGAACGCTGTATGCGAAAATACTACAGAACACTCGTCTATAAGGGATATAAGGTGTGTCCCCGGGTCTTCGCCGTCACCAGAAACCGTGATCGAGACGTTGACTTGGTGTCAGTCTGGTAGCTTTAGCGCCTCCTTTCTTTCTTGATGAAGCCTTGAAGGCCTAGTTCTGTGAGCAACCGTCGGTCGACCTACACCACTTTAATACACCAGTGGAAACGATTTTAGATGACCGGATGACATTGAAATCCGTCATGGTGAAAATACATGTACTCTTCCCAATAAACTTCTGGTTTTCCAATTCTCTTTGCAGTCCCCTGAAGTGTACATGCTCGGCACGGCAGACACGGGAGGCCTGAATTGGGCTTATGAGGTAGGTGTGATCGAAATACCTTGTTGCACAGGCGGCGTGCCCATGCAGGCTCCAGAACTTTGCTGAGGTCTCCACATCACTGGCTTATTTCGAAGGACTTGCAGCTATTCTACTTCCGGCTCCGTTCAGCCCAGATGCAGTTTGGTAACTGCTAACCAAACATCCATCAAGGCCAACTTCCGTACATCTATCGGACGACAACGCCGATGGAAACAATGCCAACAATGGTTTGTATCTTTTCTACCTTCAGGCCTACAGAAAATCGGCCCAGAAAATGAACGACCAGATATTCTCTGTCCTACCCTACACTCCAGATCAACTATTTTTTATCAACGCAGCACAGGTAAGTCCAGAATCCCTTCTCCCAACGAATAACGAAGTGCTGGTTGTAAAAAGACGAACCCGCCGTTCATCGCGACTAGTTTGGTTCCTTCCTTGCACTTACAACTGTTCTACTGGTGCTTGAACCTCGGAGTTTACAACGTGTCCCAAATTTTGGCCGAAGCAGCAATACCATTCGGTCATGCAGAATTCTTCCAAATAATCCGACAAGAAGGGTGTTGAACATCTCCCACGACTGCTTAGTTTCGGTGTTACCGACACCAAGATATCCGTTATTTTTCCCCGTTTTCAGTTACTATGTCGACCAAGGGACCCAACAAATAAAGATTACAGAGCAGATAACGAAATACGGTAAGTCTAACCTTTCGAAACTGACGGCTACAACAACATTCATCTTTGCTCTCCCCTCAGTATGCCCAACCTTTCAAACCATCGACCAATGTACACATTTTTCTTTTCTAGAGTCTTAGGTATGATATCACAGACCAGTCACGCAGGCAGGGCGTTCAACTGTCCACAAGGTTCGGCCATGTACCCCATAGAAACTTGCGGGATTCTCTGAAAACTATACCGGAAGTGATGTTTTTGACATTTTTCTCATGTGAAATGACGTCTGTTCATGCGCTTGTCGGATGCACGAAGTTCGTTGATTGCATTTTTTTTCAACAAGGATTTCAGTCGGTATTTGAGGTGAGGTTCTTTGCGAGTAGCAAGGCTACGCGTGGAAGGTATTGGTATAACAATAGCGTCAACGATGATGTTACCGTCAGCGGAACGATCTCTTATCCAATATCTGCCGGAGAGGGTATAGGCTGAATGGAAAGGAGCATGTGGTTCTTGCGTGGAATATATCATAGCATGGTGTAATCATTCTCATGGACTTTTTACCGGCTTTTTCCAATTAGGCCTATGTTTTTTCTCTGATTTGGATTATCGGCAATGAACGATACAGTGTTCACGAATCGTCTGTCTTTCTGTGACTTTGTGAGTTTCTCATTCACATTTTGGACCATGTCGGTCATGGAACTGTCGACACACACAGGCAACGCTGGTGCTATTGGTGCTGCATCGTCGCCGACTTGTGGTTCTGGAACGTTCACTCATTGATAATCACGGCAAATGTCTCTTCTTCGGTCGTTTTAAAATCGGTTCAACTAAAGCGTTTCAGAACATTCATTAATGTCATAGTGTGGGTGGAATGGGAACAACCCAACTTCGAGGTTTCGAGGATGTGTGGTGGGTTGGATGGAAGTTAACAGGACACATGGATGATCATCTTCCAGGCCTGTAGTCTTAGGAGAGTGAAGGAAGCTGGGAAGGGGCAGACTTATACGCCGGTGTCACATCGGTACGGCCTACTAAAAACTCTTCGTATCAGTGGATTACGGGATGGTCGTCGCACACTTCAATCGGGGCAACCAAAAAAACACGTGGCGTTCGGGAACTTGTGAGTGCTTCGGCCGTTTCCAAAGTGATACTAGTAGATCTGAACGTCGTGTTGCCAGAAGGGAACTTTTAGCTTTGTATGACTTACAGATGTCGGTGTTTTTGTAAATATATACACAGGATTTTACTATTTGTGTTTAATGCATTATGTATATTTCCCTTAGGACGCGTAGGAATCAAGAAAATGTACTTAGTCTGTAATGTACATGGCTGTTGACTGAGTAGGAATACGCTCGTCCCTATGGGTCGTTTGGTCCTCGTTCTTGGTTGTCGACGACCGAGAACGAGGAGGAAACAAGCCTTGGGGACAAGGTACGTTGGTAGGAAGAGCAATAACATGACCTTGACCTTCGCCATGTAAGTCCTGGAGGTATTTACAGCAGATAGTGGGCTCAACTCTGTTTCCTTCCATCATTTCTCATCGGATGAATTCCATGTGAGGTAATGAGGTAACAAAATGGGGCCAGGGTGTACACGTACAAGCACCGCGACATGAAGTGTCTTTTTCTGTCTAGTCATCACAACCATGGATCGTCTGCTTTGGTCCAAACCGCCACTGGTGTTTACATGGCAAGGATAAGCTGTATATTTACTGTATGAAATAAACAATGTTCCAATTTATCCTATTGTGCTCCTTCATCACGATCGCCGAGCAAGAGTTATCAACAACATTTTTGCTGAAATCGACGGCCAACCCATTTTCGCGAAGACGCTCCTCCCGAGTTTTCTCGTGAGATTTGGCTCTCCATGGGTAATTTACCATTGTTGGTTTCCTTACGACTAACGTTGAGACTAATGGCACAATAGAGGCACCATATAGAGCCATCTTGCGAGAACGTTCTCTCGTGACATCAATCTACACAGTGTCCTCCAGCTCCACCTCGTCGCTTTCTCCGTCACATCTGCTCCCCTCATCCCTGACTCCCGTTTTCTGCTCCCGGTTGTCAAGCGACGAAGGTAGCGAATCCACCATCGAGGTATCCTTCACACTAAACTTATTCTTGAACATATTATTCAGTTCCTTTCTAAATCTGCCCCCGCTGACGCAACAGAGGTAGAATTTCGACATGTAGATACTGAACAGCAGAATCTCGCAGACGGCAAATATGAGTTCCGCTTCGGCGCGTTCGCGTAAATCCGGGAACTCCCTCCATCCGGGTAACAAAAGCGTGAAAAACGTCAGTGGCGAAGCGGCGACCAGGAACATCACGTCTACCACAACTAGCATTTTTGTAACCGACGACATCGCAATGGCGGGGATGAGGCACTCTCCCGCGTCCGTCGAATCGTTCCTGATTCTTCGTCTTTTCATGCTGGAGTGTAAGACGATTGCGATGGCGATGCTGATGATGCAGATGGTAAGAAGAGGGATGATCCCGAATAGAATCACATCCAACCAGACGAACGTCACCTCCCAGAAGTGTCGATACTGTTTGTGAGGAACGCATTTACCGTTTTTCAACATCAACATGAAGGGAATGACACTGTTGATGGCAAGAAGAGAAAACACAACAATGGCCACCAGGAGGCGCGCGATTTTTAACGAAAATAGCCTGGTAGATCTAGAGGGCGCTGCGATCGCGATGAATCGTTCGATCGTCACCAAGACAAGTATCCAGCATGATAAATCCGTTAACGTGTAGTTAGCGAAGTTGATGAGTTTGCAAGAGATGTCGGCCATCTCTTCCAGTTCATTCCCAAGGGCGTAGCCAACGAATTTAGGGAGGACGACAACACCGAGCACAACAAGATCCACCATAGCAAGCACCTGGAGGAGGAAGCTGGTTGGAGAGTCTGGGTTCATCCCCCGCCGCCTCAGCACCATGAAGAATAGAACATTTCCAAATAACCCGCATAAGATTATCAGAGGTAGCGCCACCACGCGGACGTGTTGGGCAACCACGTGGTGGTCCATTGCGCCGGAAGTGACGTGGCTTGACAATCGAATGTGTTTCCGTTATCGAGCTCTACCAATCACCTGGAAGTGCCTAAGTGCGCGCACAAAAAGTTGTCCAACTTCCGATCCCACTCGAGATATTTCTCGCGAGATTTCTGTTTTGGGTCGGTTTCAGATTGTGTAGTCTCGCGTCACCAGCCTCTCTCTCTTACAGGAGAGAGTCTGGTAGCAAAGGCCACAATTTTCGTTACCGCCAGGTGGCGAGTGTCCAGCTCAGAGCATCCGAATCTGATTGGCCAACGGCTGATTAAACATGGCTGCGCCCGTGAAACGCATGATGAACGAACAAGTCTGAGGCAAAATTTACCTTTTTAGCACGGTAGGAACGACTATCCATGGTCATCGATTGCTGGAATAAGCCGATTGTACAATAGGACTTACATTTTGTGCCATGGATTAGGTCACTTCCGACCAGGGTGTCGAAGTTCAGTCAGACGGTAAATCGATCCTGATACAATACAATTCCACTTTATTTCATCAGCGATCCACCTCAAACGGCCAGGCTCGATCGCTTCTACATATCACTCGGTGAAAACCACGATAAAACGTGTTAAAAAGGTAACATTTCCCTCGGACTATTTCGCAGGCATGAGAGTTTTCCGGCAATTTCCGGAAATCCGGTTTTTTGGGAGCCCAAAAGTTGGGTCCTGAGATTCGTGCAAATCTGCAATAAAAACTGAAGGGGGGTGAGGTATGATTATGGTCGTCCCAGCTATCCCCGGTCGGCAGATCAGGCCCGAGATCAGGTCACCAAGTCGTGCAAGTCGCGGTGAATTCCCGCCGGGCGGGCTGTATTGTGGACGCAGCGAATAAATTATTACCATCTACGATGGTTAAACCCATGTCGGGCTGCGAATTCCTGCATTGCGCCAATCCGATTGCCTAATGCAAATGAGGTATAGAACGATCTTCGATGGCTATACATCTTCCGGGCCCTGAAGTGGTCGCCACGTCACACGATTGGTTGATGCTAATGCTTTGCCAAATAAGGATATGGCGCGCGATTCGCGCCCTTCTACCTGATTGGTCAATCAACTCCAGTCATTAACAGTGATGAATGGAATAGTAGCGTAACGGTGACCATATTTGGCACAGCGTCTGACGTCACACACTCGGCCACTCGATCGGCAATTTCCGTCAGTATTCGTGCCAAGTGACTTTCTTGCAATGGCCGCCGCCGGGTCAGTATTTCGGATCGTAGATGCCGGGAAATTGGGTCTTTTATCCTCCAATTTTCAAAAATTTTCCTGGCGAGAGGGGGGACACCCCCC